>CM035440.1:62782129-62999629 GCA_020310875.1 Ceratopteris richardii | reverse complement strand
TTTGAATAACAACACATTCAACATCATGCTTGTGCCGTTGGGTTGTAGTACTCTTTTAGAGTTAATTCCATTATCTCTTATACCAACTGAAAGATACGATGCCTATACACACACATACACACATGTATATATATTCATATAATTTTCATACACATGCATATATGTGTGTGTTTGTGTTATAGCCCAAATAGAGAAACAATAGCACACATGAGAGAACATACTGTTGGAAGTGGGGTGGGCCTCAATAACAATATTAATCACAAGTTTACTAGATCTTCCAACACATGAGCCTTAGCATACACACCTTAGTACTCAAAAAGAGATGAGTGAGAGATAAAGAGAGAGTAAACAATATTTTCAAAGTGTAACAATAAGCAAATAGTCTACCTACACTATCTTATATATAAATGTCAATTACAATGTGTGTAGATGATTACAAACTTTGAATCTCCAAGTGTATGCGCCTATACTACTACACCTCCAAGAGTATAAGCACCTTCCCCAATACCTCAAAGCTTCAAAAAGAGCACCTCCAAGCAAGCATGGGTGTAATGATCACAAGTGTATGATGCTCTTAAATAGAATAAGACTTGCGACAACTTTTCATAAATCTTGGCATAGATTTTTCCAAAAAAACTAATATTAGCTTTTGTATTCTTGCCGAAGATCTGAATTTAGCTTTATTCGATATGCACCTAGCTTTTCTTATGCTTTTGTGTAATTAATTCCAGCCCTTGGATCAACTTATCTTGAGCGAAATAGGATTTTGACAAGTGGCAAGTTGAAAAGCACGTGCTTTTGGGATAAATTCTGAAATTAGGGTTTGCCAGGGTCAAATGATGTTTGATAGGTGACTATTATATATGGTTGGAAAGCTCTGTTTGAGTACTTCTAAGTTGACCTTGTTTGACTTTTTGATCATATCCTAATTTAACAAAATTCTTCACGAATATGTATAATGATTAATACAAAAAGTCATAAAATGTATACAAATTAGAATTTCAATGAAGCCAAAATCCTTAAAACCTAATAAGTCTCCCCTTAAATTCTAATTTAATGTTTTCTTCTATCTTCTCTTTCTCAAAAATTCAGGATTTGGAATAAATCTTTTCCTTGGAAGATATTTCAATGTGATTTGAAGTACACGTCTTCTTCTATGATTGGAAATCGAAAGATGTAGCCCAAATATGGGAGGTTTGTTCCATGGATCTAGGGACTTATGCATGAAAAATTGTCTTCTAAACTTCCATTGAAGATTCTCTTGTCGCTCATGTTAAATCCGATTGAACATTCAAGAATTTCAAAATCTCACAATCTATTAAGTTTTGATGAGATTTTCAAGACTTTATCATGGCTGAGTTTGCCCTTCACTTCCAGAAGTGATAGAAACTCAGCTCGTTGACTTTGTTAGAGATCTTGATTTAGAAAGACTCTTTATTAAAGTCTTCACCTACTCTAGGGCATTGATGACGTGAGTAGGGATGTCATAGCTATTTGTCCAAGCTATGCATGATAAAGTTTAATTCTGATACTTCTTGTTTAGGACAGACATAGAAATTGACGATGCACATTTTATTTCGTTTTGTTTTTGTTTAATTTGCTTATATACATATATTTATATATATATAATCATTATTTATTTATTTATTTATGGAATTATTATTTTTATTTATTTTCTTTTAATTTAAATTCTATTTTTATATATTTATATTTTTTATTTTAATTTGTTTCTTTTTTAATTTATTATTATTTTTTATTATTTAATTATTTATTATTTTTTTATTTTTTATTTTCTATATTATTTTTATTATTTATTTATTTTTTGTTTTTTTTTTGTGTGTGTATGTATGTGTGTTCGTGTTCATGTGAGTGTGTGTGCATCTCTTTTTTGAGACTCTTATTATTCTTGCCTTAGTCTTTGCCTTTTGCTCTCACAATTAGTGCTAGATCATTCGCGGTTTCTTGCAATTCTAGATCATGTCTAAGACTCTTCTTCTTGAAATAAAAATTTTTTTAACTTTCTAAACGTGACCATTCTATTAGTAGTAGAGAAACTCATTAGGAAAGACATGTAAGATCGAGACAAAGAATTTAAAGAGATAACCACAAGCTCATTATCCTCTATGAAACATCAGTGTTAGTTAAGTGATCAACTAGATTTTGAATTCTAGTAAGATGATCTTGGACAAGACAACCTACTTCCATTCTCAAATTGTGTAGATGATGCGTCTAAGTATTGCTTTCTTGCAATCTAGGAGAGCAAAACAGATCTTCCAACCTATCCCAAGCTTCTTTAGATGTCTTACAAGATCTAAGACGAGGACTATTATATCTCTTTACAAAAAGAGAGATGATATCTAAAGCTTTTGCATCTCTAGTATCCCATCTTTTCTGATCTTGAAAAGCTAGAGTAGTTGTGGGCACAGAAAAAAAAATCGTGTGATTATAAAAAAAAAAATTGTAAAAATCGTCCTAGCGATTTAAATTGCTTGGGACGATTTTTATTCAAAAAATCGTTGTGTTTTTTTTTTTGAACTTAGGTCTTATTAGTTTTGATCGGCCGATTGCTGCAGACATATTTTCGAGGTTGAATCGACTTGCTTGCGTGCCCATCGAGAGAGAGAGAGAGAGAGAGAGAGAGAGAGAGAGAGAGAGAGAGAGAGAGAGAGAGAGAGAGAGAGAGAGAGAGAGAGAGAGAGAGAGAGAGAGAGAGAGAGAGAGAGAGAGAGAGAGAGAGAGAGAGAGAGAGAGAGAGAGAGAGAGAGAGAGAGAGAGAGAGAGAGAGAGAGAGAGAGAGAGAGAGAGAGAGCCTAGAGGGAGAGTTCAAACTTCAAACTTCAAAATTCAATTAGCCTGCTTCCTACCCTTCTATCCTTCAAAGTTCACTCTTGAGCTTTAGCCTTTATCATCATGGGAAGGACTTCTAATGTTATTCGAAGCCATGTGAAAGAGCTTGGCAAGAATACATGGCAATGCAAATATTGCATGGGAGTTTACATAAGCACTGCATCTCGCATCAAAGCTCATCGCCTTGGCTTAATAGGTGGAGGCATTGGAAAATGCACTTCTATTCTTCCAAGGATTGTTGAGGAGCTAATAGCTCAGCTTCAATTGAGCGAAGGGGTGGGTAAGATGCCAATTGGTTCATCTTCATTGTCACATAGCAATGAAGAGCAAACCAAAACCAATCCCATTGATGCTGATGATAATGATTATATTCTTAGTTCATCGAAAAGGCCCCGCACTAAAAGCATTAGCTCAGGGAGCATCTCTGAGGATCCTAGACCAAAGATTCCAGAGAGTAATATATTTGTGAAAGGCAGTGTGAGGGCTGGACTACAGAAACAATCAATGAATGAAGCAACCCGAGAAAGAACCAAGCTCTTCATTCAATGTGGTATCCCATTCAATGTTGCAAATACACATGCATGGAAGAGGGCCATGAAAGCTGTGAGTAGGATTGGGTATCCTTGGGAGGGTCCATCAGGACAAGTCTTACGTACTTCTGAGTTCTCCAAACAAAAAACATTAGTTGAGACAGAGATGTTGACATTACGGGGCTCATGGGAAAAGTATGGTTGCTCTATTCTATGTGATGGCTGGTCAGACATGAGGAAGAGAAATGTTTACAACATTCTCGTTTCTTCATGCAAGGGCACAATGTTCTTATGTGCCATACCTACACATGCACCTGGCACAGTGATTACTGGCCAATTCATATTTTCTCATGTGCAAAAAGCCATTGAGGATGTGAGGAGTGAAAATGTGGTGCAAGTTGTGACTGATAATGGATCTAACTGTGTGTCCATGGGGCGTATGATTGAGGATATGTATCCCAAAATCAAATGGACATCTTGTGCATCACATTGCTTAGATCTACTCATGGAAGACATAGGGGGGATTCCATGGGTAAGATTCATCCTAGATAAAGCCCAATTGATAGTGAAGTTTGTTACTAGCCGCCCAAAAGTTTTAAATATTTTTCGCGCTCACTCCTCCTTAGATTTCCAAAAACCTTCTCTCACCCGTTTTGTTACATGTACATAGTTGTTGATAGAGTCTTGAGAGTGAGGAATGGTCTTTTACACGTGTTGCAGAAGAATGGTATCAATTACTGGAAGTTAGAGCAGGGAATCCTCTCTTCACAAAGTTTTCATCACTCGTCATGGGAGAGGATGATCTTTGGGTGAAGGGAGAGATATTGGTAGCGGCTATCCAGCATGTATACAGTGTGCTCCACATTACATATATGGAGGGTAGCACTCTTGGCCTTGTATACGAGTACATCAACCGTATACAAGATTGCATCTAGCGAGTCGATGGACTATTAGAGACAGAGTAAGTTTATAACTTTATTGCAATTTGCTACTTATTTAATTTTTTATGTTACATATATCATTATTCATACATGATACATCATATATATAATATGATGTATCATGTATTATGATTCATGTGTGATTGTTGATAATTGCTCAATGCGTATATATGTTTTTTTTTTTTTAATAGAAAGAACGAGTTATGTGACTCTGTTCAAAGACGATGGGATTGGTTTCATAAACCAATCCATGCAGTTGCTCACATTCTTCATCCACTATGGAGAAATGAGGAGCAATGCACAAACGAGATTCTTGAGGATAGCTGGATTGAGTACATCTCGAGATGGACGGGGGTGATGTAGCCCACTTGTCTCAGTTGGAGGATGAGAGAGTGCTGTTCCGTAGCATGGAGAAGTATGTTGGACAGCCTACAACACGACTACAAGAGAATCAACTTTCTCCCGTCACATGATGGGAAAAATATGGAGTTAGTACTCCTTTATTGGTAAGTGATTTTTTAACAAATATTTCATCTCATTATCAAAGAATCAAGTCTAAATTCTAATTAATTTGATTGTGTGCGAATCAGAGAGAAAACTTGCCTTGCGAATACTTTCGCAAGATTGTAGTAGAGGACCTGCAGAGAGAAATTGGAGCACATGGGCTTTATTCCATACAAAAAAGAAGAATAGATTGAGTCGAACACAACTTGAGAAGTTAGTGTATTGCCATTGCAATCTCAAGTTGCTAGAGACTAAAGGGCATAACATTGCTCCTTTACAGGTAAATAAATTCTCTGACATTTATGATTTAATCATGCATTTAAAATTTAAATTTTTATTTGGTAAACTCTAATCTATAATTTTGAAAATTTTGAATTACAGATTAATGTAGATTCTATTGATATTGGCTTGGTCAAAGATATCCCTCAAATCCCTCATGAGGAGAGAGAGATCTTTGCCATGCTTGCCATGGAGTATGAAAGACATGTACGTCATACCCATAATCGCACCTGAAGGGATAGACCTCACATAGATTCATTCTTCATTTTAGTTTCTTAATTCTAATATATTGTTTTATGAAAATATTATGTTACATGTAGATGATCCATCATTGCCATCTACTACTCGGCCACGAAAGTATTATTCGAGACGAGGTGGATGAGGTCGTGGACAACGTGGTGGGACATGGTGGCCTTGGGACTTCTACAGAGCATGCACATGATTGAGAGGAGTTATCAGCCTCGTCTTCTAGCGGAGATGATCTTGGCCCCGACACTACAACACTTGGAGCTGAGTTTGGACATTCAGAGTCGGATAGTACATCATCATGGACTAGTACATTTGATGAGGATCCCATAGATGATGACTCCATGGATGACATTGAGGAGTCATGAGTCATGACTCATGATTCATCTTAGATTATAGTCTTGACTCTGTGATAGTGATCGCAGCATCACTCTATGCTTTTTTGTATGACATTTCCACTTTCTCTATGTTTTTTGTGCCATTGGCTATTGACATTCATGTACATCTTTTACTTTCATCATTCATGTAATGAAATGTCATTGATCACTATCTCATTTCTGATGTAAATTGCAATGTGGATATGATGTTCATGATTTATCATTCATTTAAGTTCTATGATGTATCATGTATGGTTCATCAATGTAATTTGTAATGATGTAATGGGGAGGGGTTCTACAGTAGGTATATTATGTGTTTTTGACACTAAAATGTATACATGAGTCAATAGGGATTGTGCATACCTCAAATATAAGAAAAAAATAAAAATCTCTCTTGATGAATAAAAACCTCGATTTTTATTTTTATTTTTTAAAACCTCTACGATTTAAACGATTTAAATGATTTAAATCCTGATTTAAATCTACGATTTAAATCTTTACTTTGTACTATGGTTGTAGGAGTTCTTATAGTTGAGGTTTGTGGCTTAGTAGATGTAGAAGCTTACCTCCACTTGTGCTCTAACAATCTCACATCTTCTATCTCTATTAGGCATTTGCCTAGGTCCATTTGGACATCATGAATCACTTGACACAATGTCCTACAAATCTCTTGCTGTCAAGAGATTCATGAGCATAGAACTCCAAAAAGGAGAGTTTGAGCTACCCTCAAGACAACCATCAGAAGACAATATTCCAAGAACATTAAAACATTAATTCGAGTGACTTAGATAGGCTAGAATCCTAGAGCTTAAACAACATAAGGTTTGTCTATAGTGTATTTGACACAAAACCTTGTGAGCTAGGTCAATGTTACACTTAAGTAACCTCAATACTTACTAGCTCAAAAGCAAGTGAAACGAAATTGTCCAAAATTACAAGATGCTCTTCCAAGTCAAAATAGGGTTTTTCACATCAAAGTATGCACACAAGGAAGCCAAAGATCCATGGAACAATACTTGCTAAGGTAAGCATGTAAGAAGAATTCTCTAAGTGCACCCTTGTAACTAAGTAGATACACAAGCTAGTGGTCAAGATGTACGTTAGTTATAATGAGAATAGGAATACTTGTTCAACCTTGAACAATTTTGAACTACTGGGGGAGCAAATTTCATTCTATCAGTGAAAGGAGCAAAACAAGGTGTAAAGTCTCACAACTAATGAGCATTATGGTTCACTGAAGCGCAAGTGGAAGAGAAGCCTAAAAACTCGAGAGTGAAAATTCATAAACAATTGAATAAAAATCAGATTTCGCACCTTTTTCCATGTACCTTCCTTTGAGTGATTTGACTTTGTTTTTGCAAGTTTGACCCTAAAAGACAGAGTTGATTAGGTTTGATCTACAGATGGACTCATACATCGAACGAGTGCAACTATGCCTTGGAATCATATGTTTTGATATGGATTTTTTTGTTGTTGCTATATCATTGAGGACAATGATCTTAAGAAGGGAGAGAGAGTTATCTTCTATATTTGTTTAGACCTCGATGGCGTACCATTGTGTGGTTTTGCTTCATGCTTGGTGATTCATGCATACCTTGGTTGAGGAAGATGTAGCCTATTGTGGCCACTTCTAGTTGTGAGGTTGAGACTTGAGTATATGGAAACTTTCACACCTATGTTGAGTGTGTGTGGCTCAGATTCCCTATGGTTGTTTTGGTTATTGGTCAACCATTTGCCACCATCATCTTTATTGACATGCAGAGCACATTGGCAATTGTGAGGAGTGAGTGTTCCATGCTTGAACAAAGCACATTGAAGGCATATCAGTTTGACTTTCGTGCATATACAAGATAATCTTGTTTGTTTTTAGGCAATGTGGAGAACAAACAAAACATGAGAGAGATAGAAGGAGCCAAGCTCCAATTATGTTCACTACATTCCATGATGTGTTGGAAACAATGTCAGAATAATCCTAAACCCTAATTTCCAGCAACCCTATTTTTTGGCACGTAGCGAAATTTTGGTCACAGAAGGTTAAAAATTATTATTGGCTTATCAGATAGAGCTTGAAGAGAGCTTTCATTTGATATATAACATTCAGTCATCAGAGGTCCTAATCAAGAGAAAACCCTAACCCTAATTTTTGCTAAAAATATGTTTTTTAGCTCATTTTGTTCCTCTCATGATCTAGATCAAGAAAAGAATTTTTATTAATCTATATGATGGTCAAAAGCAGCTGATCGTAGCTCATTAACTTCCGAAAAGCTAAAATTAGGCAATAAAAAATCTCTAAGCCAGAATTCTACGATCGCTAGATTTTATGCTTTTATGAAAAGCAATTGCAAATATTATCGTGGACTGATCCTAAAGCTATATAAACATGGCTTGGGGCTGTTATGTAGCATCATCCAAGCGTCCAAGACTCAAGGAGCTCAGCTAGGAAGTGTCTACACACTTGGAGGAGGTGTGTTGTACCTTGGTGCAGCTAAGGAGGAGTTTGTATCAGCCAACCATCAACATCCTTGTTGATTTACTATGAGTAACAAGTCTATATCAGTCCATCACTTGTTAGGTCACTAGTTTTTGATTTAGGGTTTCTGAAACCCTAATTTCAGAACTAGGGTTTGCTGTAAAATAGTTCTAAAGTGTTCATATTCTCTACGTTCTCACGTACACACACTCTTCATACCTCTTAGGCACTTTACACACAATTTTTTGTATCTAGTTCTCTATTTTTACCTAGATTCAAAGTTTGTAATCATCTACACACATTGTAAGTTGACATTAATATAATATATTGTAGGTAAGCATTCTAGCTTACCGTTACACTTGAAAATATTGTCTACTCTCTCTCTATCTCTCACTCATCTCTTTTTGAGCATTGAGGTGTGTATGATAGGGTTCATGTGCTGGAAGATCATGTAAACATGTGATTATTGTTATTGAGGCCCACCCCAATTCCAACATGATAAAGTACATGAAGTTACAAGATAGCATAGAGAATATGCATGAGATACAAGCTGCCCATAATGCCACAATCTCCATTGCTCCATAGCTGAAGATGGTCTCGTTCAAAATAGACAAGTTTCAAACTGTTGCATACTTTGAAGATGATGAAGACATGCAACTCCACCTCCTTCAAGTTGGAGGACCACCTTCTTCCTCTCCACAAGCTCCAAGGCTGCTCCAAAAGTGATGAATTCCTTTCACAGTATGCAATAAACCATTTTTGACCATATGATATGCTTGATTATCCACACCTGATTGACTTTATTCTACAGGTGGGGTCCCCTAGTGGAAGGTTGCCTCATAACAATTTTTTCTAACAATTTCCTCCTAACCTGACACTAAGGGAATATGGCAGGTAGGTATATTTGTTATTTTAGTAGTTTTTAAGTTTAGTTCAAGTACCGTTTTCACATATCATGCCAAGTATCCACCAACATATACAAGGACCTTAGACATGAAGAGCACAACCATAACACACATCACAAGGAGAACTCTCAAAGTAATGGAGATAGTGTGTAGACTCAAACATATTCCCCATCTATCAAGGTTGGTCAAGCCTCTCAAGCCAAAGTTATATTCTCTCATCTACACACACACACACACACACACACACACACACACACACACACACACACACACAAAAGAAGGTTCAATATGTTCTTCACAAGGTTTTGAATGTAGAGATTATACCCCTCCTTGCTCACATAAGTCTTCCTTCATGACCACCAAGTTGTACATGTCAGCTCCCATATACAGCGTTGAGGGACAAACCCCAAGGAGCACAAGAGGATGGACTAGTAGATTGAACATTACTTCCTTCCCTAATACACAAGAAAGCAATGCTCTCCGATTTGCAAATTCATTGCACCATCTGCATGATCTGCAAATCCAGCATAGCATGCACATATAAACTTGTTTATGGTTGCTTTATTAGCTGCAACCTACCGAATTTGATATGATTGCTGCTTCATTAACTGCAATCTACTAAAGTATGATGTGATCATTATGGAGTGGGCTTTCCTCCAATTCTATATTCAGCATCTGCACCAAATTTGATCATCTGCTTCTTCTTGCTGAATATAAAACTGAGCTTGATCTGCATCTGCTATGAAGTTTTAACTCTTCTACATGCGGCCTAATTTTCAATGTACTCTATCTTGTCCTGGTCTGATACCAGTTGTTGGTTTTTAGGCCCACAATCAATATGGAGACACAGAAAATAGAGACAATGTGGAGAATATACAAAACATGAGAGAGATAGAAAGAGCCAATCTCCAAATATGTTCATTACATTCCATGGCGAACTACATGAAGTTACAAGGTAGAGAATATGCATGAGATACAAAATAGACAAGTTTTAAGCTGCCGCATACCTTGATAAAGACATGCAATTCCACCTCCTACAAGTTGAAGGACCACGTTCTTCTCCTCCACAGCTCCAAATCTACTCCAAAAGTGATGGATTGAGCACTTTCATATTATGCAATCAAAGTTGTGTCCATTTTTGACCATTTTGACCTGTTTGACTGTCCACATCTGATTGACCTTATCTTGCAGGTGGGGTCACCTAGTGGAAGGTCGCCCCATTACACAATTTTTCTAATAATCTTGCATACCTTTATCACAAAGGCTGTGCCGTGTGAGAAGTTTGCAACTTTTAGCAAAGCTTTGGGCTTATTCCCTTTTGTGGATTCCTCATAGTCTGCATAGCTTGGTACTTCCTTATGTATGAGTGCCAGCTCTTTGTTCATTGCACCACTCTCAGGGAGGATTTGTTTGTATATTTTGGTAGTGATGTGTGAACACACTCAGGCATGCCAGGGAATTATTTATCCTTTTTAGAAAGGTTTTTTCCGAGGCTTGTATATGTGCTCATAGTCCTAATGTGCTACTTATCTTTGTACATTACACACTTTTTGATATCACTGTGTTGTGCTCCTAAGTTTCTTCCTTGTGCTGCTGTTTGTATGTTTTCTGTCATCCAAATTGCAACATAGAATACATTCTTTATTATGCAGTTATTCACGTGTATTGGTTCAGTTTATGATAAATGGATTCTATCCACAATGCAGATGTTGAATTCAGAAATACTGGATTAGAGAGATCTTCTGCCCTATCTAAGGATTTGGAGTGGTTCAAAGGACAAGGACATGAAATACCCGAACCTGGAA
Source organism: Ceratopteris richardii (assembly GCA_020310875.1). NCBI lineage: Eukaryota > Viridiplantae > Streptophyta > Polypodiopsida > Polypodiales > Pteridaceae > Ceratopteris > Ceratopteris richardii. The sequence continues at coordinate 62,988,725 of CM035440.1, read as the reverse complement.
CACCTGGAGTAACTTACTCAACATTGTTGAAAGAGTTGGCTGAGAAGGATCCACCTGCTTTTATTTGTCACTTTTACAATGTCTATTTTGCGCATTCAGCTGGTGGTCGAATGATTGGTAAACAGGTATCGGTGTAAGCTTAAAGGTGAGAATGCCCAAACCTATTGCCTGTCCACAAATTGAACTTACTATTTTATGAACAATCCATGTCTCAGGTTGCTGATAAAATTCTAGATGGTAAGGAACTAGAATTTTACCGATGGGATGGAGATTTGAAACAGACTCTGGCTGCTGTGAAGGATAAGCTCAATAAAGTAGCAGAGGTATCCGTGTATCCCTGCATGTTTTCTTTTGTGAAACGTTTCTGTTATTTTTGGGAGCAATAAAGTCTTGATTTTGGAATCATTAGAGTCTTTATGTGGTGATGTGTTTTCTGACAGCTAGTAACTTCTTTTTTTAACTCATTTCTGGACATTCCTTTTATTTTCTCTTAATTTTGCTGCAGAATTGGTCACGAGAAGAAAAGAATCGATGCCTTCAAGAGACAGAGAAATCCTTCAAATACTCTGGAAAGCTACTCCGGTTGATAGTTTCATGATAAGCTTTGACCTGGGCGGATGGTGTTTTAGTCAATCACATGTGATTTGACTGTTAAATCCTTGTACATCTTTGTTCATTTGGGATCTTGTATGCCATTTCTGGCTTTGTCATTTATATTAAGGCTCCAAAATCAACTGTAAGCTATAACATTTGTTTCTTTTAATATCAAGTGTTTTGCAAGGGACAGGAACCCGTTAAATACTCTCAAAGGCTACTCGGGCTGATAGTTTCATGATAAGCCTGACTTGTGTATTTCAGACTTTGTCAGATATGATGTAACCACTGTTTGCTTCTACATGTTTGTTCTTTTCAGATCTTTGGTGCCAGCTTCCTGGCCTTGGCATATAATGAAGCTTCAGAACAGTGTAAGCTTTAAAATTTTGTTTCTTTCCATATCAATCATATTCCTTCTACTTGGAATGGCTTCATATATTCAAATAGCTTAATTTTGTTAAACTATCCCTGAATGCGGTTGAAACTTTTGATGATTGTAGACTATCTTGGAATGTTTGATATCACTAGTCATTGTCAATCAGTGACATCTGTCAATTTGTGGATCCATCATTTGTTGTCAATTGATGGCATCTGTCAATTTGTGGATCCATCATTCAGAAAAAAACAGCTGTTTTGTTGTGAATTAATGGCGTACATCAATTTATAGATTCTGTCATTCAGAGTCAATTACCAGTCTTGACATTCATGAAAATGACTTGTTTTTTTTTTTTAATAGAACAAGCTGGTTAAAGGTATGGATTCACTATTGCTATCATACAGCTGGAATGTCCCAGCTATGGAGAACTATTTCTATTTGTCGTGGAAAAATGTGTACGAGTGAAGAGATACTAACGTCCTTGCCAAAAAACAAAACCATGAGCATGTCAAGAGTCAATATGAAACTATGTTTGGATTGGACACTTCATCAAAGGAGCATCTTACATGTTTTGTATCTTGTAATGAGGTCAGAAAAAACGGAACTCATGAGGGTATATACTATTTGGTGATTTCTACGGATTTCAAAACTCTCTCTCTCTCTCTCTCTCCCCCCCCCCCCCCCCCCCCCAAAAAAAAAAAAAAAAAAAAAACAAACAACACACACACACACACACGTGTGTACATGCATGTGTATGTATGTGTATGTATGTATGTATGTGTGTGTGTGTGTGTGTATATATGTTTGTGTATGCAAGCATGCATGCTTGGATGTATGTATGTATGCATGCATGTGAATGGGTATGTGTTTGTATATGTATGGAGGCTTGAATGTATGTATGTACTTATGCATGCATGCATGCGTGGGCGCAAGCATGTGTGTGTTTGTGTATGTGTGCATGCGTGAATATATGTGTATGCTTGCATGTATGCAAGCATGTGGGTGTCCACATATACATATATGTATGCACATATGCATGCATTTACATAACCTATATATATGCACAATTGGATAGATTTACAAATACATGCAAACTAATAACTTAAATAAATAAGTGAAACAATACATAATAATGCATGCTTGTATGCACACTTCTCTTGTAGTTAAAATTCTTATCTGTATGTTAGTAGTTTATTCAGTTTTATGTAACTTTTGAAGGATCAATAAAGGGTTTTGTGTGCTCGTATGTGCATTGATCCCTGTATGTGTGCTTGCACACGTGTACGCACATTCTCTCTCCCTCTCTTATGAGTGTTCACACATACTCACATTAACTCATATGAGGACACTATTATTGTGGGCTCGTAGTTTGCAACCAAAGAGTTGATGGTTTTCATTTGTTGTTGGCCCTCTTGCCTTCTCTTACTCTCCCCCTTTCTGCTAAAAAGAGGTTACACAAGGTATGTGGGCTCATTTGCCAAAACGTGCTCACGTTTTTGTGGATGCATATTTATACTAACACCCATATCTGTTTGTTTCTTTGCATGTGCTTGCAGTCATATGCATGGATATTTATGAATGCTACCCATCAATCCACATGCACAAGCATGTACATAGATCTATTGTAGGCATGGGTTGTGCATTCAAGGATATTCCATAAGAAAAACAAGGAACCTTGCTCAAAATAAGTGTAGCAACATGCTTTTGTATCATACTTGTGAACGTATGCTACTACCTGTAAATGAAAAGCTATACTGTGCTGATGTACATGTTTGGAAACAAGGCTACACAGGTCACGTAAGTGGAGCATGTTTGATGGTTAGAATACCACATAAAATCTTTACTTCTATGACCTGCAACTCAAAATATTGGTAATACAATTATACCACCATATGCTTGTGCTGCCTCCATGGCTCTCTAAATACCTTGCCCAGAATGTGACCAGAATGAAAAATCTAAGAGGTTCACTTGTCTAAGGAAGCTTGAAAAGGAAAAAATGCATTGGGTGCATAGGTGTGGAGGAAGAGTATCAAGAAAAGAGTGTGACATGTTTGTTGCAAATTTTAGTGATTAACCATATGATTTTGTAAAGCTTGTGTATGTATGTATGTATGTATGTATGTATGTATGTGTATATATGTGTGTATATGCATGCATGCTTGAATGCATGTATGCATGCATGCATGCATTTGTATGTGTATGTATGCATGTGTATGTATGTATGTATGTATGTATGTATGTATGTGTGTTTGTGTATGCATGCGTGCTTAAAAGTATGTATGTATGTATCTATGCATGCATATCTATGTGGGTGTACATGTACACATGTATATGTATATGTATGCATATACCAATCATACACATACATACAAATATACTTATACATATAGAAAGTAGATAGATGTACATATGTATACAAGCCTAAATAAATAAATAGGTAGTAAGAAAAACATACAATATACACACGCAATTGTAAATGAAGTTTTAATCTATTTTTCTTAGATCATCAATTTGTATGAATTTTCAAGGATCAATAAAGGATGTATGTGCATTGATCCTTTCGTACACAAATACACACAAAGGGACACACACCCACGGACACACACACACACATTCTCTCTCCCACACAAAGTTGACACATAATCCCAGTAGCTCATATGACACATTATTATTGTGGGCTTGTAAAATGCAAGCAAGGAGTTGATGGTCTTTTTTTGTTGTTCGTCCTCTCTTTTCCTACCCTCTCCCTTCCCATCAAGAAAAATGCATACACAAGGTTTGTGGGCTTGTTTGTGTATGCATCATTTTCTGTCGATGCATGTTCATACTCAAATCCATATCCCTTGCCTTCCCTACATGTGCTTGCATTCATGTGCATTGTTATGCACGAATGCCACACATCAACCATTTGCCTTCATGGTTCTCTCCAAACATGTTGTCTCTAGAATGTAAAAAATATATTAGACTTACTACCACTTGTTTGGGGAATCTCATGTGGAAAGAAGTGCATTGGGAATTTAAGTGTGGAGGAAGAGTACTAACAAAAAAGTGTAACATGCTTGTTGCAAATCATAGCGTTTAATGATATGATTTTATAAATCTTGTGTGTTTGAGGTGAAAAAACAAGCTTTACTTAAATATTGTCCTTTGATGTTTTGGGGTTTATAGGTGTCAAGTTCATTATTAATGTCGAATTGATCAAAAGTTATAAGTAGTGTTTTCTAGCACATAAACAATGGATGTCTTGAGTGTTTACACCCAACCATCTTTCTCTTGAATGTACAACATAGCACTTTTGAGCTTTTGTGAAACTCGAATGCTTTAAGAAACTTTTATGTTCTCCTTTTGCATAGCTTTTAATGAGAGCATCGATGACATTTATTATATCGTGCCGTGATCTAGTATTTATGTGATGAAGTTTCCATATGATCTTTTCATTTGTAGATGTAGGTTCTCACAACTTCACATGTTTGGTACACTCAAGAGTCATGACATGCTTAGTTAGCCATACCCCATTTTGAATATCATATCCGAGGACAAGTTTCCTTGACTAATCAAGCAAGTTCTAAGGGTTCTATGAAAGCTATGCTGTGAGGTATGGAAATTTCATATTAAAGTATTGTTATGTTGGAGTTAGATGTCTGCGGAAGCACGCGAACAACACAAGGAAGAAGAAGAAGCTTGGAGCACAACACACAAGATTGAATGTATTACTAGAGAATGTACAAAGATAAGTAGCCCATTAGGGCAATAGGCATATATACAAGCCGGGGGAAAAAAACCTAAAAAGAGGGAAAAAAGTGTCGCGGCGGTCCTAGAGTGTTCACACACATCACTACCTAAATATATCAACAATTCCCCCCTGGGAGTGATGCGGTGAACAAGGAGCTTGCACTCATGTATAAGGAAGTGCCAAGCTATGTGGAAATCACTCCACAAAAGGAAGTAAGCCCAAAGCTTTGCAGAAAGCTTCAAACTTCTCCGTAGGCAGAGGCTTCGTGAAAAGGTCTGCAATGTTCTCCTGCATGGGCACATATGCCAAGCTGATCTCCCTAGCAGAGAACCTCTCCATGACATAGTGATAATGCACCTCAATGTGCTTAGTGCGAGCATGGAACACAGGGTTTCTCACAACTTCCAATGCGCTCTGACTGTCAGTGAAGATGGTGGTGGCAGAAGTTTGACCAACACCCAAATCAACCATAAGGCGTCTGAGCCACACACACTCAACAGTAGCTGTGAAAGCTGCCCTATACTCAGCCTCACAACTGGAAGTGGCCACAGTAGGTTGCTTCTTGCTCAACCAAGATATACATGAGCTACCAAGCATGACGCAAAAGCCAGTAGTGGAGACACGAGTGTCATAGCAACCAGCCTAGTTTGAGTCAGAAAAAGCATGCAAATCTGGCGGTAGTGATCCCCCCTTGGGATAAAACAACCCAAGTAGCCGAGTACCACTCAAGTAGCGAAAGATGCGCTTAACTGCCTGCCAATGCTTGACACCTAGGCAATGCATAAACCTGCTCATCTGTGAGATAGCAAACTGAATATCTGGCCGAGTAATGCATAAGTAAATCAGGCATCCAACAGCCTGCTGATAGAGGACAGCATCAAATGCATCTCCAGCATCATGAAGAATCAATCGTAAACCTGTCTCCATAGGAGTGGCAATAGGCTTACAGTCTTGAAGGCCAAAACACTGCAATAATGTGTCAATATATTTCGTTTGACACAAAGCCAATCCACCATCAACCTGCATAAACTGAATGCCCAAATAGTGATGCAAATGCCCCAAATCAGACATCTCAAATGAGGCATGCAAATCAGCCTTAAAATCAGCAATATGCCTCTCAATAGGACCAGTGAGCAGCATGTCGTCAACATAGATAACAATGATCAGAAGCACATCATTAGCACGCTTAACATATAAGGTGCTTTCAGTTGGATTGTTCTCAAAACCATGTGCAATAAGATAGGCATGTATCTTCTCATACCAAGCACGTGGTCAAACCATATAATGCCTTCTTTAACCTGCACACCTGGTTTTTATGCCCTTTCTGCACATAGCCACGGGGCTGAAAAACATACACTTCTTCATGCAAGTCACCATTTAGAAATGCAGTTTTAATGTCCAACTGATGTACATTCCAACCATGATGAGCTGCAAGTGCACAGATGCTCCGAACAGTAGTCATACGGCATGTAGGTGCAAAGGTCTCATCAAAATCAATGCCTCTTTCCTGTGCATAACCCTTTGCAACAAGCCTAGCCTTATATCTGTCAACTGTACCATCCGGTTTACGCTTCAGCTTGTATACCCACTTAGTGCCAATGGCCTTCTTGCCAGGAGGAAAGTCACATAAAAACCAAGTACCATTCTTCATTATAGCATCATATTCATATTGCATAGCAGCCATCCAATTTTCTGAATTTTGTGCTTCATCAAACGAAACAGGCTTATTCTCATCACAGAGACTAGATGCAGCCATAACATAGCAATCTGATGCAAAAGAGGCACTATGAGAGCTTGAACGAGTACGATATGATAGAGGTGCATCTAATTTGCTGTCACGCAAAGTCTGCACCAACCATTTTGGCATAGTTCTTGCCTGCTTAATATCAGCTCTCTCATCAATAAGTGCATCATGTACATCTGCATTAGAAATGGAATTATCTGCATCATCACATGAAACTTGCAAAGGGTGAGAAGTTGCCTCATTAGGACCAGCACTAGACTGACCACGTGTAAAAAGAGGCATCAAAGTATCATACATGTCTTTGGAGCTAACAGATGTCTCCTTGGTACATGACAACAATGACTGAATAGCATCTTCCACAAAAACATCACGGCTAACCAGAATGCGTTTAGTCTGTGGATGATACAGACGATAGCCTTTACTTTCAGAACTGTACCCAACAAAAATACATTTTACTGCCTTATCATCCAATTTTTTGCGATGTTGTTCAGGCACTAATGCATATGCCAAACAACCAAAAATACGCAGATGAGCAACAGATGGCTTGCGGTCATGCCAAACCTCATATGGAGTGATAGACTACAACGCCTTAGTGGGACACCTATTAAGTACATATGCTGCACACATGACAGCCTCAAGCCAGAAACTATGTGGTAAAGCCTGACTCTTGACCATACACCTCGCCATCTCCATGAGTGACCTGTTCTTTCTTTCAACAACTCGTTTTGTTGAGGTGTATACGGCACTATACACTGGTGTTTTATCCCACATTCAGCCAGAAATGCATTAAAATCAGAAGACATATATTCCCCCCCTCGATCAGAACGGAGGGTGCCCATTTTACATGTTGACAGATTTTCAGCCAAAACTAAAAATTGTTTGAAGCACATGAACACTTCGTACTTTGCCTTCAATGGATATACCCATGCATGCTTGGAAAAATCATCAATGAAAGTCACGAAGTGAAGGTAGTTTCCAAAAGAGGGTGTCTGCATAGGACCACATACATCACTATGTACAAGCTGCAATTTCTGGGTAGCCCGAACTGAACCATCTTCTGGAAAGGAGGAACGTTGCATTTTGCCCAAAATACAACCTTCACATACATGTTTTCTAGGTGCCTCAAGCTTGGGCAAAGAAGACACCATATCAGATTTCTACAGGCGTAGCAAACTAGCAAAATTAAGATGACCAAAGCGTGCATGCCAAAGCTTTGCATCTGACATAGCCTGAGAATCATGAACTGCACATGCCGAATCATTAACAGATCATTCATAGTCTATGAGCTTATACAACCCACGACATAAAATGCCAGAAGCAATAATAACATCGACATTTGACAGATCATGAACTGTACATCTGTCATCAACAAATTTCACAACCAAGTCAATCTTGGCTAATGCAGAAATTGATAACAGATTCTTCTTGATCCCTGGCACAAATAAAGCATCTGAAAAAGTGAAAGAACTACCATCAGTAGTAGTCAGAATGATCTTACCAACTCCCATGACAGGATAAGAGGAGTTGTTGGCACATGTAACAGTATTCCCTGTAGGGGCAGGCTCGAGTGAAGAGAAGAAACTGCGCTGCGAGGTAATATGTTTGGTCGCCCCAGTGTCAAAGTACCAAACATCTGAGTCTACTGCAGACATGCACTGCTCATGAGAAGATGGTTCAAAACTGCAAACAGTAGTAAACGCCCATTCTTCTTCCTGCACAAGATTAGCATACTCTATTTTTGGTGTAGAGGCTTCTGCAACAACCATTCTAGCCTCTTTCTTCTTTGCCTCTTTTGTAGCCAGTTTTGGACAGTTCTTTATGATATGATCATTCCCTTTACAATACTTATAAAACAATTTCTGCTTTTCTGATTTTTTCTCATCTTTGTCTTGGTTCTTCGAATGTGAAGCATTTGCAGATTTCTGCTTACTAGTAAAAGAGCTCCATTTTCCTTTGCCCTTCTGATTTAGCCAGGAAAGCTTGATCTGCAACACGCATAATGGACCTGTTTTGCCTAGACTGATCTTCCTGCAACAGAACAGAGACTAACTCCTCAAATGATAAGGCATTTGGATTGCCTTTCATCATCAATCGAAGAGTAGAAGCGAAACTCTGATATGAATCAGGAAGACCATTCAGAACGGTCTGCACAAGTGAGCTATGTGGTATAACATCATCAGTAGAAATCAACTGTTCCTTCAAGTCTTTGATCTTTGTCAAAAAACTGTCCATAAAATCACCTTCATTCATGTGCTCACTCTCCAACTGTTTTCGGAGGTAAGCAACAGGAGCCTCATTCCTAGCCTGGTACAATGTGGTAAGTGTATCCCAAGCATCCTTTGCTGTTCTGCAAGAGCGAATATGAGGAATAATGGCACGTTTGACAGACAAAGCTATCAATGCATGTGCCTGGGCATCTCTGCCATACCAACGAATTTGCTCTGCAGTAGGTGCAACAGAAACAGTACCACGAACAGGAATCTGTAGAATATCATCTTTGACACCATCTCCATCAGCTTCAATACCTGTATTTACAGTACCTGTAGTCGCAGGTGTAACAGGACGTCTTTCAACACCCTACACAATGTTCCATAGTCCTTTTGCAACCAATACATGTCGCATTATATAAGCCCATAATGGGTAGTTGGTACCATCCAACTTATCCTCAACAACCAACATACGGAACACATCACTGCTTTCAGCCATGGCCGCTGACTAAAATACCTTGATGCAGAAAATTGACTGTATCTCAAAAAGTTGAACGAAACTGCCCAGACGAGTTCTGCTAGACCCGTAGAAGACTTCGAGACGCTTATACTGACGAACAGAAACTGGTATATACCTTTGGCACAAAAAGATGAAATAGCCTGCACAAGCACTGCGATAGTGCGCTCGAAGGCCGAAACGAGCTCAGATCCCGATTTCGGCACTATAGAGCGAAGCAATTTTGATCTCTGAAACACCCTGGGTATGCTCACCAAATTTCGTGCGAATCTGAGACTGCAACCGGAGAGGTGTAGACGACGCCCTAGATGAAGCGGCGACCTGCTCTGATACCAATTGTTGGAGTTAGATGTCTGCGGAAGCACGCGAACAACACAAGGAAGAAAAAGAAGCTTGGAGCACAACACACAAGACTGAATGTATTACTAGAGAATGTACAAAGATAAGTAGCCCATTAGGGGAATAGGTGTATATACAAGCCGAGGGAAAAAAACCTCTTAAAGAGGGAAAAAAGTGCCCCGGCAGTCCTAGAGTGTTCACACACATCACTACCTAAATATATCAACATCTTATACATTATGCAAATTTGTAAAGCCACAATGCTTCCTTACATGCCTTACTAGTTGCAACATACTCTACTTCTATAATGGAAACAATTATATGTTCTTAAAGACGAGACCTCCAAGAAATAGCACCACCTATGAACTAAAAGATGTACCTTGAAGTAGACTTGCTATTGTTTACAAGCCAACATAGTCAGAGTCTGTGTATCCAATAATGGATCCATCACCTCTACCCAATCACTTAGTGCCACTTAGATATCTTATTATCATTTTGACTTCTTCTGAATGCTTCTTGCTAGGATTCGACATATATTTATGCTCAACTCTTACTACAAATGCAACATCTAGTCTAGTAGCTACCATGACATACATGAGACTAAAAACAACAAACTGATAAGGATTTTGATCAAGAATTCCTCGTCATCAAATTTGGGACAATCATCCTTTCTCAACTTCACATATGTAGGCAATGGTGTACTAATGCATTTCCATCATGCATATTGAATCAATGAAGTACTTTGGTATGTACTCACTCAGAGACATGTCTATGCATTTCTTACTTTGAGCACTAGTAATCCTCATATAAAGTGTATGTTTAGCATCTCTGAAATCTTTCATGTCAAAATTCTAAAATTTTTCATGTCAAATTTTTGACTCAGATTTGTCTTCAGGAGTCATTTGAGAACTTCTTGACAAGTAACATATCATCAACATAAAGTATCAAGCATAACAGTTTTCCATTTAAAATATCTCTTATGTGGAGACAATGATTCTCATTGCTTCTAGGATAGCCTTAGGACTTCATGAACGCATTAAACTTTTGATACCATTAACTAGGTGATTGCTTAAGTCCATACAAGCTTTTCTTAAGCTTACAACTAGACTCTATTTGCTAGGAACTACATGACCTTGTTTGATATAGATCTCATCTATAAGATCTCCATGCAAGAAAGCAGTCTTCACATCCATCTAGAGTAGCTCTAAGCCCTCTTTTGAAACTAGTCCCAAAAATATGTGTAATGTAGTCATCTTGATTGGTGTGAGAAGATTTCCTCAAAATCCACTCTTTGTTGTTGCTTGAATCCTTTTGCAAACAACCATGTTTCATACTTGGAGAAGTGCTATTTGATGTGAATTTCAATTTATATACCCATTTGCATGGTAATACTTTCTTGCCCTTTGGACCGATTCCCAAGCACCATTCTTATGAATAGAATCAAGTTCACTCTTCATGGAACACCCCCACTTGACACAATCTATGTTTGCATAATTTCTTTATAACAAGAAGGCTCACCAACATCTAGCAACATGACAAAATCTGATCCTAGAAAAACGATTAGGTGGATGTGAGACATGTGAAGATCATCTCAATGGTTGCTCATCATTTGCACTAGCAGATTATTGTTGAACATTTTCATAATGGACTTTTTAGTTAGATTTCTATGCGTACTACTTGGGGGACTAGTATCCTCAGATATGCCTTTTCTAACTTCAATCTCTTTAATGTGTTGTTTTTGCATCTTCATTTCATTGAAAATGGCATCATTCCTTGTGATCAATGAACATATTTCAAGACACCATAACTGATATCCAAACGGTCTATCTCTATCATATCCAAGAAAAATGCAGTTTCTAGATTTTTAAATTTACTTTTTTCTCCATTTCTTTGGAGCATGGATATAAGCTTCACAACCAAATACTCGAAGGTGATCACGATGTGGTGGGTGACCTATCCATAACACTTGCGTCACTATCAAGCCTTTGAGAGTAATAGGCAAAATTTTAATTGCATGATCTGCAATCATCATTGCTTTTGTCTAAAAGTCTTGTGAAAGGTTTGCATGATGCAAAATAGAAACCACTCTATCCAGCATATTTCTATTCATCCTTTTAGCTATACGATTCTATACTGGGGTATAAGGAGTTGTAAGGTCTCTCCAAATTCCTCTACACTAGCAAAAATGGTTAAAGTGATGCAATAAATACTCACATCCATTATTTGAATGTAAAACCTTAAACTTTGTTCCCTTCTCAGTCTCTAATGGAACAAGATAATTTATAGGGAATACCTCATCCTTTGACTTGATAGGATAAAGCCACTCTTTTCTAGTAGCTTCATCTATGAAAAAATGACAAAATAGGGAGCAACACCTAATGAACTAGTGTGCATAGGACTTTACACATCTATATGAACCAGATCTAATGGCTAAAAATGTGCGTTCTATGGATCTTCCTAGTTTTTGTTTTATATTGATAATGCTCATAAAATGAAAAATTAGAAAAAATAACGTAGTTAAGTAGCCAATATAAGAAAGAATTTCCATCCCACTATGAAATATGTTGCCCCAACCATGCCATATACATGCCTTAGGTTGTTTAGTGATAACTAACAAGTGCTCTTTCTGAGATACAAACAATGGGTAAAGTGAACCAACTTTTCTATTGCTTGTTGAAATGGGAAAGTAGTGAGAAGAGAAAGTCAATTTGTAACCAAGGTCATTAAGATGATCAAATGACATTAAACTGTGTGAAAGTTGAGGCACATGGAATACATTATGCATGGTAAATGGTGAACCATCAACAAATTGCACAACCACATCTCCAATTCGAACAACATTACATTGGCAAGAATCATCAAGTCTCATTGTACCAAGATACTTTGTTGCATAATTAGAGAACTAATCTCTATGTTTTGTCACATGAACAGAAGCACCGAAAGGGGAACAACTACAAGAACTTAATTCAATAGGTGTAGTATTGTCAAGTGTCAACACATCAACATCTTAAAAATAACTATTATTTTTCCTATCTTCATACATGAAATAGATGATGCAATCAATCGTTTAACATGCCCATGAAAATGCTATCATTTTCCTTTGGATTTCTTCAAAGCATAGAAATCTTTTTTAATTTATTATTTCTTATGGAAGTAATGGAATTCAATATCCCTCTTCCATAATTTGCTTCTACTCTTGCCATGTTGATCATCCTTGTCTTTCTCCTTCCTCCTAATAGGTGTTGGATCCTTTCCTTTGGTTAGAATCATGGGCACTATATGCATCTCCACTATATGTGACAACCACAAATTTCCTATAAATCTCTTAACTCAAAAGCGGACCACATGTCATTATAAACAAGCTTGCCACCAGATGCAGTGTTACTAATGGATGTGCAAAATGTATCCCACGAGGGTATCAACATGCATAGAAAGAGAAAACTACTTTCATCTCATCATTCATTTCCATTTTTTTGAGCTTTCAACTGAAAAAATAGTGCATCAAACTCATTCAAATGAGCAACAACAGTATTTATGTCTTTCATGTGCAAGTCATAGAGTTTCATCATCAATAGGATTTTTGGGTAGCATTCTCTTTCCCATAAGTGTTGGAAAGCCTCTTTCAAACCTCTTCTGTTGTCTCACAATTTAGAATAGTGAAGTAGAAACTATGTCCAAGGTGTAGACGAATCATAGACATGGCTATCTAAAAAATTTCTTCTTAGTCATTTTAATACATATCAACAAATTTCTTTCTAGGATCAACAATCGGATTTTGTGGTCTTCTTTGAATCAAGGCATCACAAATCTGATTCTTTCATAAAAAAAAGTTAGTGCCATGAACCTTGCAAATCTCAAACTAATCTTTTCCTTGCAAGTTATAGATCTTTTGGAGACACTTGCACTAGATCTTGATCCACCATATATGCTTGAAACCTTTGATTCCATGGTGATAAATGTTTGACTAGGATACTTATCAAACTAGAAATGACCAAAAACCACTAACACTTTGAAATATGACTAAGTGTTAGATTTTGGAAAAGTTTTCTCAAAAAAAAAAAAGCAGATGAACAATGAGAAAATGTCAATGGATTATGTGCACGCTCATATGTTTACACCAAGAAGCAACTGAGGAGTGATATCAGCCTATGTATGGTAAAAAATGGAAGTCTCTATCGATGCACATATCAAAGTACCATAAAATTGTATCACTTCATGATTGCATAAATTTGTATTTCTCATTGCATATTCCAAGTAACCAAACAAGCCAACTAGGCTCATTGAGCACCTATGAATCCACTAGAATACATTTTCTATGCTGAGGCTAGGGTATGTCTTCCACCTGCATCAAAAAACGAGATCTCAACATCTAGGTCCCCCTAGTTCATGAAAACCTCACCAAAACCCTCTTTAACATGTCAAAGGCTTATGCAAGTCATAACTTTTGTGCCATACTGCATGAGCATACATAGCAAGTGTCCATAGATACATACACAGTGTGAGTGCCCAATCAATGTAAATGAGCAAAGAGAAAGTACGATTGAAATAAAAGTACTCAAAATAAATCAAAGAATAGGATTACACAAGGATTAACACACTCCTATAAAAAAAATTAACAAGCATTGATAAATGGGCAATGAGTGATGGTTGTTTCCACTACAGTTGAGACCTCTTCAAGAAAATTCTAAAAACAATTACATGATTGGAAAATAATTGCAAAGTTTATCACTACCTATAAAAGAAGCACAAACAACACCCTTTTTGAAGTTCTTGAACTTGTGCGAAAAAAACTATGCACCAAAGAACTTTTAAATGGTTGCAAAAGACACCAAAAAAATGCTTCAAACAGGTTCCAAAAGCAAAGAAGAAAGACTTGAAGACTCAAATAATGAGCAAGGTAATTCCAAGTTTAGTCTTCTCCCCTCCTCAATCACCACATGAGTCTAGGTTATGGCAAGAGATTGCTATTAAGCAGGGTCTAGGTAAAAACTGCACTAGGATAAATGACCTTTTAGGAAGCACTTAAAAGCTCCCTCTTCTTTGATTGTTGAGGTCCTCCCTCGTGCTATTGAGAAGGATGTTGGGTGGATGAGCTTCAATTTTCTAAATGTGCCTGTATGTGACACACATAAGGTGCTTGTATGTGCTTAGGTGCATAGGTGTCCTATTGAAATAAGTATGACTAATGTTAACTTCAAAATGTTCACACCTTGAAAATATTCACACTTTATACTCCCAATAAAAGACAAATCCTAGTGCATGATTATTTAATTAAGAGAATTTTTTTTATAAAATCATGTATTTAAGAGCTACTTCTAGGTATCTTTCTAGGTGAAGTAGAATCATCATTGTTGGATACATGAATTACATGTGGCAGTAATACCAACCAATCAGGTAGTGGGATAAATTGGGTTTGTTCTAATAACAAATGCAAATCAGGTGGAGGGTAATCTATAGTTACATTTCTATATGATTCAACTTGTTTTAATTTCTCAAATACATCACTATTAATCATAGTAAGTACAATCAAATTCAAATGATGAGAAAAATGCAGTATCCTTTTAGCAGAAAGTCTCTGCACTTTATTTGTTCATTGCTTTGCTTTAGACACAACCACTTTCACTTCTTCTCTTCAATCACTATGTAGTATACTAAAAACTTTATTAATACAAATAAATCTCAATATAATACACTCATGTTATTTTTTTCCCACTTTCTTATTTTTTAATTTTAATTTTCTTATCCCAATCCTAGTTAAACTATTTTATTCTATTTTAATCTAAATCTACTTTATTCATTTACATCTTCTCTCAAAATTTTGCCTCTCTCTCTCATCCCTCTCTTTCTCTCTCTCTCTCTCTCTTTATCTCTACACCTTCTCTTCATCTCCCTAAATATCTCTTTGTCTCTCTCTCTCTCTCTCTATCTCTCCCCCCCTCTCTCTCTCTCCCTCTCTTTCTCTCATCTACACACACTCTCTCCCTCTCCCTCTCTCGTTTACTCTCTCTCTCTTTGTCTCTCACACTATCTCTCTCCCTCTCTCATTTACAATCTGTTTCATTATATATATATATATATATATATCTATCTTTCTCCCCCTCCCTATCTCATATGAACTCTCTTTGTCTCTCTCCCTCTCTCTCTCTCTAATTTCCCCTTATCTCTCTCTCTCTCTCTCTTTCTCTTTCTCTCTCTCTCTCTCTCTCTTTTGGCTACATCTCTCTTTCTCTCTCTCTAAAGCCTAACGTCATCCAAAGGTAGTGTAAACCATGTTGCCAGGTCCTGGTCCAAACAATTAGGAAATCACTATTCTATTTACAACCAGGAAGTGGGTGGGTTAGACAATTCCTAATGCATGGAGAGATCGACCCATAACAATAGGGAAACTTAACTAGAAGTGCTAGAAGGGCCCTACAAGGCACAATTGGAGTACGTCCAGACCAATGAATTAGATGCTCACATATATGAGGATGGTTTGAGAAGAGCAATTGTACAAATGAGAAACTGAGAACAACCTTATGGCCTAGCTCATCCAATGGTTAAATTAAAAATCGAATCATACATAGACAAATAGGTAACTATGTACATGGTTACTAGTCACCCTAATACAATGAAAAGACTTTAAGAACGTTCTTCAAGATTAAGAAGTTAGAGGTTTAGAAGAGGATGATGCAGAGAATATTCCATCTAATCCTAAAAAGAATTCATTATTGACTAGAATCATAGTCACTACAAAGATACCTCAAGATAATGCCACCATAGAGCTTTATGCTAATATAGGGATCCCACCTACACGAGTCATGATTCAAACCGAATGTACTTAGTTTCTTTCTGTAGTAAATAAAATCATATTTGGCAAGGATAAAAGGTTTCCCCCCTACATAACCTTATGACTAGTGCAGATCAAGCAAAATCCTCAAGAGTTCAAAGAGAGAAAACAAGAGAAGCACCATAATTAAGTTATGTGCATAACCTAGGGAGAGGAAGGCCAAAACAAGATATGAGTAGGTCAGAAAGAGAGAGAACTAGAGGACATAGGCCACATAGAGATGATGACGATTTCCCTCTACCTAGAAAGAGAGATCACTTGAGAACTTTGGGACCCTTGCGGGTAGTAAAGACCATGAAGAACTATGCTGATGGCACATGATATCCTTATGATCATGTAGCCGGATTTAAGTAGGTGCTTAGATCAGAACAAGTATACTTGTTCACTCGATACGAGGCTTTTGGGCTAACTTTGAAGAATACATCCCTAGCATGGTTTCAACCCTTGCAATGGGATCACTTTAGAGACATCAGAGAGCTATTGGAGACTTTCATCACTAAGTTCTCTAGGAGTGGAATTAGGTGCAACACCTCTTCCTTGATTCATAGTTTCAAGTAGAAACCCCAAGAGATAGTGAGGTTAGCATGGCATAGATTCAAGCAGTACATAGAGAGATGTCTGATCCCCAGATCTCCCTACATGGGCCAAGTAGGTATACTTGTTTTTACATGGACTCTTGAGGAGAAATCTACAATCCTATGTGTACATAAAAGAGCCAAACACCCTAGATCAGTGTGTGATGATGTGCATAGACATAGAAGACAACTTAGGAGAGTAGCTAGAATGGTCCAAGCTCTATAAAGGATCAGAATGCTTTCTTAGTGTCATGTCAAAATCGTTATCTTCACTAGAGGAGATAGTTGAGTTAGTTTCACAAAAATCAGGAGGAAACTTATAGAATAGGCAACATCAAAAGATCACTGTTATCAAACGTTGCTTAGATACATATAACAATGATCACATGGCTAATGTTTTCCCCATGCAAAATCAGAATGCCATAGTTTTGAGGATCATACTACTATATGGTAGATAGGAAATACATGAACCACATGGCACAAGATTGTCCCTACAACAAGAAGGAAATTAAAGAAAATCACAAGCAACCATATGAATAGTCATATAGGTATTATAACTAGTACCAACAACAGCTCCATTATAAGCCCTAGCTGAACTACCAACCATACTATCATGCCCAACCTAGGCCACAAACAATGCTAGGTCAACAACCACCATCCCCTACCAATGTAATATCAACCATGTATGTAGTGCCAAAAGAGAATCCAAGTAGGGAATTGTTATTAGTTTTTCCCTTGATCACATAGAATGATCTAGATGCAGATAGTTTCGAATCATCACACAGAGAGAATATCCCCATCTACAACATCCTATAGCATACAACATATTAGTACGAGAGCCCATTGCAAGAGTATAGTTGGGGACCAAATTACATGAATATCATGTACACAAATCCAAAGCCTAAACCCTAGATGAGACAGATGAGACCACATGCCCCTAGAGGACCTTGCTATAGATGCCAAAGAGATTAGTTCATATGAGAATGCCCATATCCCCCACAAATAGGCCAACCACACTATCTTACCATTCAAGGGTATTGTTTAGAATGTGGTAAAGAGCACATCATACAAGAATAAAGAGAGCAAGAGAAAGTGGTCCAAGAAGTTACCAAAATTAGAAGGAAGCCTCTAGGAGACCAAGGTGAAGATAGTAGAATTGACATCTTAGGGAGTTGCACTTTCAAGGATTATTAGATAGATTAGAGCAAGTGGCATCCAAACCCGAGAACTTGATACATCAAAAGGTTCATTTGATAGAAATCATAAGAGGAGAATTCTTGCCAATAGAGTCTTATGTTCCTAACTCAACATAGTGTGGAATTCCTCCTATTAGCAAATATTCACAATAATTCTTGAGAGAGATTCAAGAAGAGAAGTGGGATACAAAACAGATGACTCCCCCACCTATTTAGGAGATAGAAATCTTCATGATCAATTCCCTCATGATATCCCTCCTATATACAGAGAACAAGAAGACATTCAGTCAAGCAAAAAACTAGACTTTTAATCCATTTTCTTACAAGAATTGCCAAATTTCAGGCCCATGGTAATATAAGTTTATTCAAATGAGAGCTCCCACAATAATGATTAGAAATGAAGAGTCAATTATACCAAGGAACATGAAAGTTAATAAGAAAAATCAAGTGCAGTGTTATCTCATTTTAGAAGAGCTTCTAAAAGTAAAGCTAGAGTTGTGGAAACACATAGCTAAAAAAGTACCAAAAATTCCTAGTTCCCACTCTAAGGGAGGATCCCATAGAAAATTCTGTAGGGAGGATCCCATAGGAAATATGAGTGAAGGAGATGAAGGAAACATGTATCTCCCTATCACCTATCAAGGATAGACGACAAGGGCAATCCTAGATTCAAGAGCAGATCTTGCGATTGCCACCACTTTTTTACGGAAACATTGGGGCGAACCAACTTTAAGACCCACACAAATGAAGCTACAAATGGTAGATGGACACATAGAAAAGCTACTAGGATTGTTAGAAGGAATCACTCTCACTACTTGTGGTGTAGATTGTGAGCATACTTTTGCTAAAGTGAGTTTGGAAAGAACAATTTTTGTGAAAGGATCTTGGGTAGACCCTTCACGAGACAATCGCAAATAGTGCAAGATTGGGGAACAAATTCTTTGTACCTATAGCATTTAGGGGTAACTACCAAGGTGAATCTCAAAGCCTACTGAGATGTATCACCTCTATAATGGAACCCCATCCATACGACACATGAAGATAATGAGTCTATGCACTCCATAGGATCAAAACTTGGGTGCATGAGGAAACCCATTTATGGATGTGTAAGCTTGCAAAAGAAGAGGAGAAAAAGATTAGAAGCCAGAGGCATAGGAGCATTTGGAAATCATAGATGAATTCAAGACCCAACCTATGCACATATGATCTTTCTAGATGAAGAATTTGAATCCCACAATTGGTTTGAAATATTTGCAACAATGGATATAGATGTGAATAAATGGACTCCCCACTGTGATGAGGACGACTATGACATCCCAATATTCATGTACAAACCCATAGTTAGAGAAACTATTATGGTCATATGTGAGGAAGATAATGATGAGGATATAGAATCCATTGTGATGGATCCATTTTTTGAGTTGGAAGAAGAATATTTGTACTAGATAGATGCAAAGACTCACGAGAAAATTCAGAGTAAGAATCAATTATTGGTATCCACACAAGTAAACCTCTAAAACAAGAAAAAGAAATGTAAAAAGAATCAAATGACACAAGAAGAGAAGAATCCTTGTTTGAAGTGCTCAAGAACTTCAAGAAATATGAGATAGAAGATAGGAAAATGATGATAAGAATGCGAGGACGAGAAGCTCTCATGGGAGAAGCTTACGACAACAAAGAGCATACTAAGAAAGTAATAGTAATGATTGAGGATGGAGAGGAATGAAGCACATACATAGGGAACGACCTAAGTGCTGAAGAGGAGCAAGAGTTGACCAATCTCTTATGAGAGTATAGAGATGTGTTCAATTGGAATTATAAGGATTTGAAGGGAATGGATCTAGACATATGCACACATAGGATCCCCATGACCTTAGAAGCCAAACTCACAAAAAAAAATCCATACACATATAATGACACATATGCAACAAAGATAAAAGAAGAGATCGATAGGTTGATAGAATGGATTCATCTATGAGATTGAGTATATCGAATGGGTATCCCCCATTGTGTAGTGTGTAGAAAAAATGGTAAGTTGCACATGTGTATCGACTTGAAGAAAGTTAGTGCCGCCAGAGTACGAGATAGTTATTTGCTTCTTATCATTGCACATCTATTGGAGTGAGTCACAGGCAAGGAGTCTTATAGCTTCGTTGATGGATTTTCACGTTATAATCAAGTAGCTAGTGCCCCTGAAGATCAACATAAGATGAAATTTCCATAGAATGGGGAATCTTTGAATTTTTTGTGATGCCATTTGGGCTCACAAATGCACCTATTACATTCCAAAGGTTCATGTGTCATGTGTTTAAAGAGTTCTTGTGTAAGAACCTGGAAGTCTATGTGGATGATATTTATGCTCATCCCCACATAAGACAAACTCACATCCCATAACTCAAACAAATATTTGAAAAATGTAGAGAATATCAAGTATGTCTAAATCTAGAGAAGTATGTATTCATGGTCAGACAAAGGAAAATCTTAGGTCATATTGTATCAAAGATTGGAGTATCGATGATGAAGATAAAATGAGAGCCATAGCAGAATTACCAAGACCTAAAATACTCAAGGAAGTATAAGCATTTATGGGTCATCGTGGATACGATCGATGCTTTATCCGCATGTTCACTATCATAGCTAAACCCTTGTACAACCTTGTAATGAATTTTGAGTCAAATGACGAATGTGAGAAGTTTTTTGTAGAAATAAAATGATGTTTATTCTTAACCTCAATTTTGATAATGCCAAATTGGAGCAATTCTTGATGCATATTTGTTCAACCTTGAAGTAGTTCCAAAATGGGCAAAACAATTAGTTCTAATCCTAACATTTGGACCCAAGAACCTACAATATGAACACAAGAAAAGGAAGTAAGCAAGTTCCAAAAGTATGATACTCATAGGGAGCATATATAAGCAAGACGATCAAGGAATCTTAAATTTTTGTGTGGACAAAGAAGCACCTAGGGCAACAATATTCTAAGCAATGAACCCTCCAGACATTGAGGTGACTAGGTGTATATTGGCTGACCGTGGAAGATGATGTTCATAGATTGCTTAAGGATTTGTTGATGTATTTTGATAGTGATGTGTGTGAACACACTCAGGACTGTTGAGACATTTTTTTCCCTCTTTAGGAGGTTTCTTTAGCCAGCTTGTATATAAGCCTATAACCTTAACGGGTCACTTATCTATGTACATTCACTTGGTAATACATTCAATATTGTGTGTTGTGCTCTAAGCTTCTTATTCTTCCTTGTGCTATTTTCTTGCTTCTACAAACCTCTAACTCCAAGAATTTGTATCATAATAGTCGCTTCATCTAGGGTTTCATCAAAACCCCTCCAATCACAGTCTCAAAATCACACAAAAATTGGTGAGCATACTCAAGCTTATGAGCAGTTCAAAATAGCTTTGCTATGTGGTGTCAAAATTTTGATATGAGCTTATTTTGGCCTTCAAACACACTATCATAACACCTATCCAGACAATTTTGTCCTTTTGAGCCAAACATATATACAAGTTTTGGTTCACCAATACAAGTGCTTCAAAGTTTGCTATAGGTTTAGCGAATCTCGATAGGGTTGTTTTGTTCAAATTTTTGAGATACATACATTTTCTTGCATCATGGTATTTTAGTTAGTGGCCATGGCTGAAATCAATGATGTAATCCATATGTTGGCTTTTGAGGATAGATTGGATGGTACTAATTACCCATTGTGGGCATATATGATGCATCATGTATTGTTAGCAAAAGAATTGTGGAATATTGAGCAAGGTGTTGAAAAACAACATACTACACTTGCAAATAAAAATAATGAAGGTGATGTAGATGGAATTAAAGATGATGATCTTTAGATTCCTGTTTGTATTGCAGTTCTTGTTACACCTACTATAAAGCAACTTTGTTGGGATGGAAGAGATGCTCACGCATATGCATCGATAGCTTTGTCTGTCAAACATGCAATTATTCCTCATATTTGCTCTTGTAAAACAAAAAAGGATGCTTGGGATACACTTACCACTTTATACTAGGCAAGAAATGAGGCTCGTGTTGCTTACCTTTGAAAATAATTGGAAAGTGAGTATATGAATGAAGGAGACTGTTGCTCTAGCACAATGGTGAGAACCACGTTAAGAAGCTCCACCTCCTTAATGTCAATCCGCGGAAGAGATAGGAGTGATATGAAGATCGTGAATGTGAGATGAAGTGAGAGTGAAGGTGAGAAGCATAGAGATGCACACACACACACACACACAACGAAGAGACAAGCAAGACACAATGGAAGGTAGGAAATCAACTCTATTACTCAAGAATACTCTTACAAGCTCAAGATGGCTCTAAGCTCTTCTCTTCTCAAACAAGCTAACCTCAAAAATGAGCTCTCTAGCTCTTTTTATAGATTCTAGACTAGTTTTGACCGGTTTCACATATAGTGACCGGCATAGTTAAAAAATAGGTTCTAGGTGCTATTTGAAAGGGTAAACGGTGTCTAAAAATAACCAAAATTGATATGCTCATTCTACCTAAGCTCCTCAAGCTCGATGACTCCTTGGCTTGGAAAAAATGGAGCTATAAATTACAAAAAGAGTTTTTCTATGTTACATATGGTACAAAAGTGATGAAAATCACTGTTGAAGGTTTTGAAAAGTATTTATAAAACATAATTATTTGAAAAATGATTCGACTGACTCCCTATTCTGTCTTTACATGCTTCCGCGTCTTCTATGCCTCTGACTACTGCCAACACCCCCCTCCCTCTGGCTTCTGTCGTTCGCGATAGAACCGTGTTGTGAGGTCTGTCGGATGTAATTCTGGAGTAGTTCTTGAGCGAGGGTGTGTTCGGATATTCGAATGCCTCGGGCCAAATCTGCCTCGAGTTTCTCCCAATCAATGGGCTGCGGTTCATCTGATGGCGGGAGTTGATAATGCATGGAATATACCATCTGTTCATAGGCAAATAATTGAAGTAAATGCATAGGCCTGCTGATGAACACTTCCGAATGGTATTCCCAGAAACCGGTTGTGAACATTTCTTCGAAAGTTTGCTTATAGCATGCCGGTAGGTATTTGATTCTGCAATGCCAGGCATAACACACCCGAAGCGATGGCATTGTACTCATATCATATGCAAGATCTAGATTGCCATGCTCAAAACCCGGGGTGTTCACATGGGGTGCCTTGACGCGACGGAAGACTTTGAAAACCATCTGCATCATGTCAAGTATTTTGACAGTCATGTGTGCTGCTATATCGTCCATATGTTTTAAGCAAGGGAGCCAGTGATGAATCGTTGCCATCATGTGTCCAACTGTTGGTGGTCCTGTGGGTGGCCTGAAGTATGGGTAGTTTAGCCAATCCTAGCATTGCTTGTTGTTCTGTACTTTAATGGCAAATGCCTTCCAAGAGCAGCGACGTGGCACTGGTGCCCAACATGGGTTGTATTTTAAGTGTAGTGGTGCCTTAACCCAAGTACTCATCATCTCAGGATATTCTTGTAATAAATTCTTGCACCAATCTGGTTGAAAGATTTCTCCACGCTGCGCATCTATTGGCAAATCTTCTGGCTCGAACTGTGTTGCGTGCGAGGGTTTTTTGCCTGTTTCTTTTTCTATGGCCAATTGATATTCCACCATTAACATAAAGTAAGGCTTGTATTGTAGCTCGTGCCTGATATGTATCTACGAGGGGCCAAATGAGCAAAGTAGGGGGACTGTAAAATGCGTTCTTCAATCATTGCCATGGCGTGTAACTGCGCCTCTACCCTTGCTGAGTGGGTTGTTCCAAGTTCTTCTATCGTCTTCATCCATGCGGGAGTTGGAAGTTCGAAAGTCGTCTGGCCTTCGGCCGTGACTCGTCCGCCTGGGATGGGTTGGGGTTCATATGCTTCTTCAAAAGTTTCCTCCACCGGAATAGTGACTGTTTCTTCCTCTGCTGGTAGTTCCGGTGGGGAGTCTGGCCTGGGGGGTGCTTCATATACTGCTATCCGTGATTGAAGAGTTGATACCTGGGCCCGTAATGCATTGAGTTCCTCTAGGATGTCAGGAGATGGGTTCGCAGGAGCTGGTAGTCCTTGTTGTATTGGTGCTCGTAGTTGGAGTAGTTTATGCTCTTCTTTCAGCTTCTGATATTCCTCGTTCATGCTGTCGTACTCATCTAACAATCTGACATGATCATCTAACAACATTTTCATAGATTCTGAGGGCACGGCCTTGAAGCGACTGGGGCTCAACGGTTGGTCTAGCTGATCTAGAGCAGCTTCTAAATTTTCTCTGTTCTGTTCTTGTAAATGCTGGTTCTCTTCTTTTGCTGCTGCCAAGTGTCGTCTGAGTAAGCCCATGTTCCTGGTGAGCATTGCATTGCGAATAGTCTGTGCCCTTAACAAGTTGTCTATGTCTGTGACGACCTCTTTTGTCTTTTCTTCACTTTCTAGTTCAAGTTTATGATAAGCCTCTCGTAGCTCTTGGTATCTGGTGTTTAGTGAGGCATTCTCGATGGTCAGTGAATTGAGCTGCGACTGTAAATCATTGGTTGTCTTCTGCAGCGTCTGATAATTATTTTCAAGAGATGTGAACTCATCTCTTACTTGAATCATACACGTGAACATTTGTCGAAATGCAGTGTCTATAGTGGGTGATAATATTAGTGACGGAGTGAATGCAGTTGCGGTGTGTGTGGGTGTTGATGCAAAGGGTAAGAGAAATGGGGATGGGAATGTGGATGCCGTGGTTATTGTGGAAAAAAGTGGAGTGCCTAAGTATGGTTGTGCCATGAATGATGTGAGCGGTGGTGCGGTGGGCGGTGATATATCCATGTCGTTGGATGTGGTATCAAGTGCGGTGACTGTGAATAATGGCATGAGAGTGGGTGTGTGTGTGGGCGTAAATACAGATGATGTTTAACAATTGATGACATCATCCCGATTTTCACGGGCTGCTACAATTTGAGACCAGTGAGCAGAAAAATGCACATAACTCAAGATTTAAGAATCCAATGATTATGAAAATTGATATGCCTATACTAGACAGTAAGCTGATCCAACAAGCATTAAATCATGGAATTTGAATAAGTACACACTGAGAAATAGCTCTGACAAAATGAGTAAAAAAGTCGGGTACCTGACAGAGAAGTGAAAATGACAGACAGGGTTGACTTCAACTGAACATAACTAAAGATTGCAATACCCAAATGAAATGAAAATTGATGAGCATATAGTAGACTTATAGAGCTAACTTTACCAAGTTAGATCACTGAAAATGATGCACCAAGCTCAGAGAAACCATCTCTGCAATCTGACTGAGAAAACTGAGAGACATGGCAGTGAGTAGTACACTTCACAAGAACATGGAAATATGAACCCAAATGATAATGAAAATGAAAGTATATTGCTTGTACAATACAATGGACTTACTGATACATATGTGTGCCTTGGAATCACACTTTGATATGGCATAAAGCTCAGCTCTTGGAGGTCTTCACATAGTTCTCTCTAACCATGACTAAAACTGCCATCTATTTATAGTTGAGTTTGGGAGGCTAACTTCCCTCAATCACTCTCCAATCAATCAATGATTGATTTGATTCTCTACCTACCACAAATCACGAATTCGTGGCTCCTCTTTCCCTTTTTGATCAAGTGGACTCAACCACTTAAGATTCTTTCACTTTTATATTAAGTAAACTCTTCAAAAGTTACAAGAGGTAGTTCACAAGTGAACTTTACATAGTCTTCATTTTAAGGCTTCTTCTATGACTTTGTGGGACTCAAGCCAATACTTAGGCTTGTCATAGACTTGCTCAAATAGCTCCCCCTCAAGCAAAGTATGCTTGAGGTCTTCAATCTTCCAAGATTACCTGTAAACCAATCATAGCCTTGAATTTGCAAAGCTTTGTACCATCCAATGCTTTGGTTAGAATATCTGCACATTGTTGATGAGTGGACACATATGATATTTGAATCTCTTTGCTTAGAACCTTCTCTCGTACATAGTGATAATGAACTTCAATATGTTTAGTCCTTGCATGAAAAATAGGATTAGTAGCTAAGTGAATAGAACTCGTATTGTCACAAAAAATAGTTGGAGTTCCAAACTCCAATCCAAGATCTTTGAATAATGTCTTCATCCACATAGCTTCCTGAGTAGCTATGGCAAGACCTCTGTATTCAGCTTCAATAGAAGAGAGAGCAACTGTGGGTTGCTCCTTGGATGACCATGAAATAAGCTTTGAACCTGCAAAGGTAAGATAACTTGAAGTGCTCCTTCTATCTTCTTTGGAGCCAGCCCAATCTGCATACAAAAATAGCTTCAAACCTAAATCAGATACATAAGGATAATAAAGTCCTTCATTTATGGTTCCTTTGAGATACTTGAGAATCCTTTTGGCAGCATCCATATGTGGTTTCCTTGGTGTGTGCATAAATTGGATTAGCACACTCACACTGTAACATATATCTACTCTTGTCAATGTGGCATAGTTGAGACTACCCACTAGACTTTGATATGATGTGATGTCCTCTATAAGTTCACCTTCATGTGAGCTCAATTTGTGATTGACCTCCATTGGAGTACCTGCAATCTTACAATCTTGCATCTTGAATTTTGCCAACATGTCCTTAATGTACTTTCTTTGAGTGAGAAACAAACCATGATCTTTGTAGACAACTTCCAAACCTAGGAAGTAGGTAAGTGAACCCAAATCACTTACCTTGAACTCTTCTCTCATCTGATCTTTGATCTTCTTCATACCATCTGCATCATTTCCTGTCAATATAATATCATCTACATATACACATAGGTAGATGACCTCAGAGTTACTCTTTTTAATAAAGAGTGAAGGATCTGCCTTGCTTGGTTGAAAGCCTTTGTCCTGCAAGAATGAAACAAGCTTAAAATTCCAAGCTCTTGGAGCTTGCTTGAGACCATACAATGCTTTGTTAAGTTTACACACATAATCAGGGTAAACTTGATTCTCAAAACCAGGTGGTTGTGCCATATATACCTCTTCTGTTATCCAACCATTCAAGAATGCATTCTTTACATCTAGTTGAAGTATCTTCCAATTCTTGGAAGAGGCAATACTAAGCAAAACCCTAATAGTAGGCATCTTTGCCACAGAAGAGAAGGTCTCCTCATAATCAATTCCTTGAGTTTGTGCAAAGCCTTTTGCTACAAGCCTTGCTTTATACCTGTTAATGGAACCATCAGAATTCTTCTTGAGTTTATAGACCCATCTTGAGCCTATTACCTTCATGGATGAAGTCTTGGGCACCAAATCCCAAGTGTTGTTTTCCTCAAGTGCTTCAATCTCTTCCTTCATTGCATGCTTCCATTCTGATTTTGCTTTGGCCTCGTCAAAGGATGATGGCTCCTCTTGGTTTATGTCCTGTGCTATGTAGATAGAATGTTTAGTTACTAATGAGGTGTCAAACCCATACCTTTCTGGTTTTTTCTTTTCCCTCATAGATCTTCTTAGGCCATGATGTGATGATTTTGCCTCATGTCCAAGTTCTTGCAATTTTGCTTTACCTTTAGACTTCCATGCTTTGATCTTTTCAAATTGAGATTCTTCATCATCCTCCGGGGTGTCTTGTTCTTCAATCTTTGGTTGTTCTCTACCAAGCTTTGGAAAATCTTCTTCAAGATTATATGGTAAATTGACCTTCCTGCATGAATCTTCATACCATGAATTGTTTTCATAAAAAACTACATCTCTGCTTACCAAGAATCCTTTGTTGGTAGGGTTGTATAACGTGTAACCCTTTTGATTGTTGTCATATCCAATAAATACACACCTTTCTGCCTTTGGATCCATCTTGCCTCTAACCTGTGAAGGAACATGAGCAAAAGCAATACATCCAAAAATTTTACAATGATCTAAGCTTGGTCTTCTTCCATTCCAAGCCTCATATGGAGTCATCCCATCAAGGGATTTTGAAGGCAACCTGTTAATCAAGTAAGTGGCTGTAGATACAACCTTAGCCCATAGATAATTAGGTAAATGCTTTTCATTTAACATGGACCTTGCAGCTTCAACAATTGTCCTATTCCTCCTTTCTGCCACTCCATTTTGCTCAGGAGTGTACCTTGTAGTTACCTCTCTTTTGATTCCTCTTTCTTGAAGAAAAGAATCAAACTCATGGGAGAAGTATTCTCCTCCTCCATCTGACCTTAGCCTTTTTAGAAATTTACCTGTTTGATTCTCCACAAGAGCCAAATATCTTTTGAAACATGAAAAAACTTCATCTTTGTGTTTCATAAAGAATAGGATAGTCCATCTGCTGCAATCATCAATAAAGGAGACATAATACCTTGATCCAGATATTGAAGCTTCCTTGCTAGGTCCCCATACATTTGTATGAACCAACTCCAAGAGATCTCCATGCATATAACCTTTCTTCATGAATGGTAACCTGTGAGACTTTCCAAATTGACATGCACTACACTTATAAATCATATGTTGTTTTGACAAATTAGGGAGTCCAAGTACACTTTGGTCCCTGCAAATTTGCTTTAATGACCTTTCACCAATATGTGCTAACCTTTTGTGCCATACTTCCAATTCTGTGAGTGTCTGACTACCATAATTAAAGAGAGTAATGTTTCTAGTGCCTTGTAATTCAAATGTGAACAATCTACCTGTCTTTTTACCTTTTGCAATTCTTCTGAATCCTTGACTTGGATCTTCAACAAATGCTCTTGCTTTTGTGAACCTGACTTGCAACCCTTTCTCTACTATCTGCCCAACACTTATCAAATTCTTTGTAATGG
The DNA here is from genome assembly GCA_020310875.1 of Ceratopteris richardii. Lineage (NCBI taxonomy): Eukaryota > Viridiplantae > Streptophyta > Polypodiopsida > Polypodiales > Pteridaceae > Ceratopteris > Ceratopteris richardii. The sequence goes on along the minus strand of CM035440.1, from coordinate 62,959,846 downwards.
TAGGGACATAGAGTACCTTACTGAGTAGGTTGATGTTTGCATCAGGTGCTTTGACATTGCCTATTTTCTCCACAAGATGTTTTGTGTCATCTCCTGTTTGTACCTCATGCTTATTCCTTGGATCTTCTAAACCTGATAGGAGTGCCACATTTCCTGCCACATGATTTGAACAACCTGAATCTATGTAGAAAACATGCTCATCAGATTTACCTTGTGGCATAGCCATGTTCATGATCAATATTGAATCCTCTTTGTTTGAGTCTTCTGTGTAGTTATTGTAGTCTCTCCTTCCTTTTTAGCCTCCTTGATAGTTTGAATGATTGTAGTTGTTGTAGTTGCCATGATAATTGTTGAACCTTCCTCTTGAGTAGCCATAACTTCCTCTATTGTATCCTCTGCCTCTTTGATTCCTGGAATTCCTAAAGCAATTTTCAGTTGTATGATTAGTTAGTCCACAAATAGAACATGGGTTGGAGACTTGGGATCTCCCCCTGCCTTGTCTACCTCCTCTTCCTCTACCTCTGCCATGTCTTCCTCTACCTGCATAATTAGCTTGATATGTACCTGCTTCATCATCCACTTTCTTTGCCTTTCCTTTGTTATCTTTGAACTTGCTTTTATTAGTGTATAAAGCTGAAGATTGATTACCTATAGAGCTTTCTCCTTTTTTGATAAGCTTTGCCTCTTGAGTAAGTAGTTATCCAATGAGTGTATTGAAATCAGGTACATGCATGTCCATGTACAAATCCATAGCTGTGGTGAATGCTTCCCACTTGTCATCTGCCTTCAAGCCATTGATGACCTGCCTTACAATTTGCTCTTCATCTATTACCTCTCCAATGCTTCCCAACTGATCCGCTATGTCCTTGAGCTTTGTGACAAAATCAGTCACATTTTGTTTGGGAGCCTTCTTGAGAGTCGTGAAATCCAGCCATAGTTGATGCTTCCTAGCTTTAGTACTTGAAGAGAAGAAGGCTTCAAGTGCATCCCACACTTCCTGAGATGTCTTATAACTTCTAATGTGAGGCAAAAAAAAATTTGAGATAGAGTTGAGGAGATAAGACCTTGCAAGTGCATCCTTGGAGCACCATGTGCTCAATCTCTCTTGCTCTTCTTGTGTTGGTTGACTTTTGTTCCTGAAACTTGGCATAACTTCATCTCCAGCCACATAACCATATAAACTTCTACCTTGGAGATAAGCTTCCATTCTTAATAACCAAGCTGAGTAGTTACCTCTGTCCAATTTGTCAATTGATGAAGGAAATCCATCTGCCATGCTGTCCAACCTTGCTCTGATACCACTGTGAAGAGATGGATAGGTATGTGCTTGAAGATGAAGAGGTGTTGCAAAATCCTTGATCTACACCAGCCAAATGAACTCCAGGAGTATGTGGTGGGCCCTTTTAGCTTGCCAATGGATGTATTAGACACCCTATGTACCTTGGAAGATCACTCTCAAAAAGATAGATCAAAACAGATAAGTTGGAGTTAGCTCATAGGTGAAATACTTGCTAATTTGGTTCATACACCTGTCCAATGTTTTGCATAATTCTCTGAGCACAACAGCAATTAGCTTAATTCCTCTTGGGGAAGTCTAGTTAACTTAAAGAGCTAACTTTTAAGAGTAATCTCATCAAAAATAATGAACCACACACTGAGAATGATGTTTAGCAATTGATGATATCATCCCGATTTTCACGGGCTGCTACAGTTTGAGACCAGTGAACAGAAAAATGCACATAACTCAAGTTTTAAGAATCCAATGATTATGAAAATTTGTTTGCGTGTACTAGACAGTAGGCTGAATCCAACAAGCTTTAAACCATGGAATTTGGATAAGTACACACTGAGAAAAAACTCTGACAAAATGAGTAAAAAAGTCGGGTACCTGACAGAGAAGTGAAAATGACAGACATGGTGGACTTCAACTGAACATAACTGAAGATTGCAATACCCAAATGAAATGAAAATTGATGAGAATATAGTAGACTTATAGAGCTAACGTTATCAAGTTAAATCACTGAAAATGATGCACCAAGCTCAGAGAAACCATCTCTACAATCGGACTGAGAAAACTGAGAGATATGGCAGTGAGTAGTACACTTCACAAGAACATGGAAATATGAACCGAAATGATAATGAAAATGAAAGTATATTTCTTGTACAATACAATGGACTTACTGATACATATGTGTGCCTTGGAATCACACCTTGATATGGCATAAAGCTCAGCTCTTGGAGGTCTTCACATAGTTCTCTCTAACCATGACTAAAACTGCCATCTATTTATAGTTGAGTTTGGGAGGCTAACTTCCCTCAATCACTCTCCAATCAATCAATGATTGATTTGATTCTCTACCTACCACAAATCACGAATTCGTGGCTCCTCTTTCCCTTTTTGATCAAGTGGACTCAACCACTTAAGATTCTTTCACTTTTACATTAAGTAAACTCTTCAAAAGTTACAAGAGGTAGTTCACAAGTGAACTTTACATAGTCTTCATTTTAAGGCTTCTTCTATGACTTTGTGGGACTCAAGCCAATACTTGGGCTTGTCATAGACTTGCTCCAACAACCATGGGGTTCAAATTCCTCGTGTGGGAATACTATTGGAATGTATGATGGGTCCTCCACGGGCCTAGATGTGTGTCCTAATCATGACATTCTTGCTTTTGCATGTTCCTCTTCCTTGGCTGTGATTTTACACATCCAAAGGTGTGTACCCTCATGCAACCATGATGGTTCTGATGTTAAGGAATGTACCGATTCCTTCTCCTCTTCGTTCCTATGTACCGTATTCCATTGCAAAGGTGGTACGTGTCGCGAGGAAGGAGATAAGGAAGAGAGCTCACACACACACTCTCACTCTCAAGAAGAAGCACACACACAAATTGAGACAGGGAAGAATGATCTTCTTCTTCTTCTTCTTCTATTACATAAAAGGAATGTACAAGAATGACCTAAAAACAAGAATACAACAAGTGCAATATATAAAGACCAGTACATAAGGAAAAACCTAATGTCCGCGAATGAGTGAGCTGGCAAGAAACAAATGTGCCATCACTCTCGGTAGATAAATCTAATAAAGCCCAATGAAGTATCCCTGACATATACCGGCATGACCACTATACATGTCAGAGAAACGAAAAACTGGTACGTGTCATCCTGGATCATCACATGTTGAGCTTGATATCTCAACACTCCCCCTCAAGCTCAACGTCATATCCTTTAATCCAAGCATCTTTTGAAACTTCTTCAACTTCTCAGCTCCAAGTGCTTTGGTGAAAATATCAGCAACCTGCTCATCTGTTCTCACATAAACAAGATCAATATCACCTGCTAATAACTTCTCTCTGATGAAGTGATAATGTACCTCAATATGCTTTGTTCTAGCATGGAAAACAGGGTTCCGTGCTAACTGTATGCTGCTAAGATTATCACAATAGATAGTGATAGGCTTTTGCACTTCCACACCTAAATCTGCAAGTAACATCTCCAGCCATGATGCCTCACATGCTGCCATTGTAGCACCTCTATACTCAGCCTCTGTACTCGACAAAGCAACAGTGGGCTTCTTCTTACTGCTCCATGTAATAGCTGAAATTCCAAGTGAGAAAAGAAAGCCACTAGTAGATCTTCTATCTGGAGTACTACCAGCCCAATCTGCATCGGTGTATCCATGAACCTGCAAATCTACACCAGCTTCATAAAACAATGCATAATAAAGTAGCACTCACATAACGTAGAGTGTGCCTCAAAGCATCCAAATGTGTCTTCCTGGGAACCTGCATAAACTGACTTTCAAGTCCAACAGTGTAGCTTAAATCAGGCCTTGTAATTGTAAGATATATAAGACTTCCCACAATTTTCCTGTACATAGTAGCATTTTCCAATGCTTCACCTGATGTAGTATCCAATTTCAAATTCTGATCTAAAGGCATAGAAATTGGCTTACAATCAGCCATACCATACTTTTGCAGCATATTCAAGGCATATTGCCTTTGCGACATCCATATACTTGTTTCTGTGTGTATAAACTCAATGCCCAAGAAATAGCGCAGCACACCAAGATCTTTCATGTCGAATTCCTGCATAAGAAGTTTCTTTACCTCTTTGATGCTTTCTTCATTATCACCACCTACAATCAGGTCATCAACATAAATAGCCACAATAGTGATGCCATCATCAGCCTTCCTTGCATATAGTGAGTGATCTGCATCACACATAGAAAACCCAATGCTGGTTAAGTAATCAGCAATCCTTGCATGCCATGCACGCGGAGCCTACTTCAGCCCATACAAAGCCTTTTGCAACCTGCAAACATATTCTGGATGCTTTGAATCTTCATATCCTTGTGGCTGGTCCATATATACTTCTTCCTATAACTCACCATGTAGGAAAGCATTCTTCACATCCATCTGATGCAAAGTCCATCCTTTTGCTGTAGCTAATGCAACAAGTGTCCTAACAGTAGACATTTTAGCTACAGGGCTGAATGTTTCCTCATAATCAATGCCATATGTCTGTGCATATCCTTTAGCTACCAATCGTGCTTTATACCTGCTTATGCTACCATCAGCATTATGCTTTACCTTGTAAACCCATTTACAGCCTATGGGTTTCTTTCCTTGCGGCAATGGAACCAGCTTCCATGTATCATTTCCATAAAGTGCAACCATCTCCTCATCCATAGCTTTTTCCCAATCTGCATTACCAATTGCATCTTCAAAACAAGAAGGTTCAGCATCTTCTATTACCTTTGTCATGTAGGCACAATGGCGAGCCATGTAACTATCATATGTCAATCGTTGCACTGAATTACGCATCCTCCTAGATCTTCTTGGTCCTGGGTCACTTCTCCTTGTATCATCTGCATGTGCCCTTCTTACTCCTGGAGTCTTCACAGAGGGCAATCCAAGTTCCTCATCAAGACTCTTTTCTGAACCGCTTGAATCTCCATCAACATCTTCAAAACCTGCGCATGTTTTATGACCAGTAGAAAGCTTTTCTTTACCTTTCTTGGATGTATTTGATGAATTTGTTGGACTGAAATTCCCACGTAATCTTCCACTCCATGGATTTGAGTTGGAACTATTGCTTGCTGATGCATCTGGTCCACTCAAAACTTGAGATTCTGCACTTGATTTTTCAGCATTTTCTTTGTCATTTGGTTCAAGACTCAGCCCTTCTTTGGCATCTGCATAGAAGCTTGACATTTCATCAAATACACATCTCTGTTCACCTTTACCTGTTGTGTGAGTGGGTTATAACATTTATATCCCTTTTGCTCAGGGGAGTATCCAATGAAGACACACTTTTCTGCTTTTGGATCAAGCTTCATCCTCAATTCATCTGGGACATGTACATATGCAATACAGCCAAAAACTTTCAGATGTGATAAGTTTGGCTTTTTACGTGTAAACTTCTCTTCAGGTGTAACTTGATGTACAGCAGCAGTCGAAGTTCTGTTCATGATGTATACAGCAGTATGCACAACTTTTGCCCAATAACAATGAGGCATATTCTTCTCAGCCATTAAGGCTCTTGCTATTTCTGCAATATGTCTGTTTTCGCATTCAGCAACACCATTCTGTTGTGGTGTGTACCTGCATGAAAATTGATGCCGAATTCCATGATTTTTTAGAAAACTGCTGAACTCATTTGACATGTATTCACCTCCTCCATCAGATCTTAATGTTTGAATGTACTTCCCTGCCTGCTTTTCCACCATAACTTTAAAATTCTAGAAGTGAGTAAACACCTCGCTCTTCTCTTTCGTGAAATATACCCATACTTTGCGTGTATGATCATCAATGAAAGTAACATAAAACCTGCAACCACCCATAGATGTGGTCTTTGCTGGACCCCAAACATCTGTATGTACTACTTCTAGTACATTCTCACTAACATGCTTGTCATGTGGAAATGATGCTCTTGACTGTTTACCAAATTGACATGCTGCACATACCTTTTGCATTTCTGCAACTTTGAAATTTGGTAGTCCATGGACAATCTCCTTTGACTGCATCAGTTTTAGCCTTTGCAAGTTTGCATGTCCAATCCGTTTGTGCCATATCTCTATATCTGCAATAACTCCTGCACCTTTTGCAAACATGGCTGTATTCATTTCAAGAATCTTCACATTTAAGATGAACATGCTACCCACTTTGTTTCCTTTGGCAACCAATCGTCCATCCTGCTTGTACTCTTCTACATATAATCCATCAGCATTGAACCTGACTTGTAATCCCTGGTCAACCATTTGTCCAATAGAAACCAGATTCTTTGTTATATTTGGAACATGCAGCACATCAGCGAGATGTTTTACCTTCTCGTCCTCCATAGACAATGCTATGTTTCCTGTATGCTCAATAGGATGCGATGTATCATCACCTGTTTCAACATATCCAGGAACTGGCATTTTCTGCAAACTACTAAACCATTCTGCATGACTGGTCATGTGATTTGAAGCACCTGCATCAACATACCAGACATTATCATTCGATTTTGAAACACCAGCAGACATCATATTCATCATGTGATGTTGAACCATAAACAGCTTCTCATCTGCACTTGTGGATGCATAGTTGTTTTGCTGCCTTCTGTTATTTTGATTCTTCAACCTGCAATCACGTTCAAAGTGTCTAGGTTTACCACAATTCCAGCATCCTTTACTATCATTACCTGAATCATTTCTTTGGAAATTTCTATGACCTCTTTGACTCCCCCTGCCTCGAAACTGTCCTCTTCCTCTTGCATGATTCTGTTGTTGACCTTGGTCTTGGTTACTGTTTCCTCTTCCACTTCCAAAACCTCTACCTCTGCCTCTTCCTCTGCCAGAGTAGAATACCTGCTCAGAACTAGGCTTTCCTTGGGAGTTTGAATCCTCACCAAGATTCTTTTCTTCAATAATCAGCATAGATACCAAATCAGCAAAATTCGGAATATTTTCCCTAGTCTGTATAGAAGTTCTGAACTGCTTATATGCAGCTCCTAAAACACGAAGGCACACTTCCACCTTATCATCATCATCTACATTCACGCCAATAGATGCAAGTGACTCACATATGCTTTTGATTTTTAGAGTGTAGTCACTTACCGACATGCTCTTTTTCTCCAATGTATGCAGCTCGTTCTTGAGTTGCAACTTCCGTGCCTTTGTGACCAAACTGTTCCAAGCCTCTTTTGGAGTCTTGGCATCCTGTATGTGTCCAATCATGCTATCCTGTATGCTAACAGATAGCCAAAACATTACCTTTCGTGCTCCTTGATTCCATTCCTCATATGCTCTTAACTGTTCTGCAATACGATTCCTTTCTGGTAACTGCGGAGCATTTTCATTCTCTCCTTCGATGTACTTCCAGTAGCCTTTTCCCATCAGGAAATTCTTCATTCTAAATCTCCAAGCATGGAAGTTGTTCTTGTCCAGCTTATCACTCATAAGCTGACTCATTCCATCTGCGTTTGCCATTTCTGCAACAATTCACAACACCGCAACACACTACAAGCAGCACTTCTGCTTGAACACTGTCGCACTATGACATGACAGTTCGATCTCAGAAAAACACAGTTTTCGTGTATCAACAGTACACGAAATCGCTTGAAATTCTGGATCTAGAATATATGAGTGTCACGGAACACAACGCAAGTTACAGTTTCTGAAACTGACCTGGTTTTTCTGTGGGCCCCACCTTGCGGGCTCAAAATGAAGGTTGAGATGGCTCCAAAACTCTGAAAATATTTTGAGGTCTTCTACCTTCACGCCGATTTTCGTAGCAAACGGAGGTCGTTTGTGAAATCACATTTTCTCCACGCCTTGCCGCGTAGTCTTCACCGTCGCCTTCTCCACGAGCTCTCTACAGCCACACTGGCTCTGATATCATGTCACGAGAAAGGAGATAAGGAAGAGAGCTCACACACACACTCTCACTCTCAAGAAGAAGCACACACACAAATTGAGACAGGGAAGAATGATCTTCTTCTTCTTCTTCTTCTATTACATAAAAGGAATGTACAAGAATGACCTAAAAACAAGAATACAACAAGTGCAATATATAAAGACCAGTACATAAGGAAAAACCTAATGTCCGCGAATGAGTGAGCTGGCAAGAAACAAATGTGCCCTCACTCTCGGTAGATAAATCTAATAAAGCCCAATGAAGTATCCCTGACATATACCGGCATGACCACTATACATGTCAGAGAAACGAAAAATTGGTACGTGTCATCCTGGATCATCACATGTTGAGCTTGATATCTCAACAGTACGTCCCTATGTAAATAGTCTGAGGTTCACTTTCGTGGTCACTCCTAGGTGTTGTAAGTACAAAGAGTTGGTTCTCCAACCTTGTACTACCTACAATTGTCGCATGAAAGGTCTACCTAAGAGCATCTTGTATGCTTGATTCTTTCCAAAATCACATATTGCAAAGGTGTGATCAAATTCTAATCTGCAAGTGGATAGGGTATTTCCTTCCAACAGTCCTAAGGGTCTTTCTATATGTTCCTCTACCATCTGCAACTTCATCCTAGTAGGTCTAAGGGCTAGTTTTCCCCAATGTTTCCATAGAGAAGTGGTCACGATAACTACTCTTGCACCTGTGTCTAGGATGGCTTTCGTAGTGTGACCTTTGTATGTAGTGGGAAAATAAGCATTACCTTCCTCTCCTTCACTCGCATCTCCCACTTTATCTAGGGGTATATCAGGCTCCTTTCCTCGTGCACTTGGTCTAGAGGAAGTTGTGGCTATTTCTCAGAACTCATTTGCCACATGTTTCCATAGTTCAGGTTTGATCTTCAACAACTCGTCCAAGGTCAAATGACATTGCACTTTAGTGTTCCTAATAGCTTGTGTGTTCCTAGGAAGAATTGAGTTCTCTCCCCTTACTTGAATAATGGGGGCTTTCAAATGGATTGAGTAGTTTTCCCATGGGCCCGTGAAGTGAGGTAGCTCTTGTAAAGAGTTAGATTCAAAACTAGTGTGCTCGCTTGGCCAATCTTCCACTTGATCTCCATAAATAGATGGGATGTCAGAGGGAACTGTTCTCTTGAGTCATCAATCTCGAGTATAGGCGGTTGTGATTCTTGTTCTTGTCTCCATCCTTCTTCCTGAATCTCTTTCAAGATGGCGTGTGAATCCATATAGCCCATTTTGTGATTCTCTAAGTCTGACCTAGCCCTTTTGGATGGGGTGGTTTTCAAGGGTTCCCCTGGGCTAGTTTGTGTGCTAGAGCTGACTTTCTTGGGGTTAGATACTAGTTGCCCTAATCTTTCTAGTAGTCCTTGAAAGTGTAACTCAGGGCTGGTCATAATTTCCCAATTGAGGTACTGTGATGCCTCAAACATTGCCTGGGCTAATTCCACCATTTTCATGCAAAACTTGGTTCTCTCAATTTCTAAGTCGGCTCTCGGGTAATTCTTGGTAGATTCTCCTACGTGTGGTCCTTCTTGTATTCTTGCTTGATAGGCTTTGAACATCACGTCAAGGATTTTTGGGGTGGGGTCTGCTAATAGTGATCCTAGTTTAGAGGTGACTACCTGTGGCTCAGCCTCTTGTGATGCCATTTCTAAGATTTTAGCATTGGTTTCCCTCAGGATTTCCTCCAATTCGTTGATCTTTTTTCCCCATTTTCTCTTGTGTCGCTCTCGTGACTCTTTCAAAGTTCTCGTTTTCTTTCTTGTTGATTATCCTACTTCGTTGGCTTCCACTAGTTTTTCAAGGTTTTTTGGTTGTATTTACCTTTGTGCTTGGGCTCTGCTTATTGCTTGAATGGGTATATACTAGGGTATGGAACCTTCTACGTGTTGCATGATGCATATCACGTTGATAGGGGTCACTTTCGTAGAGGTGTTAGCAAGGTTCTTAGGGCAATCTCTTATAAAGTTCTCCTTTCCACATTCAGGGCAAAAGCCTTGAATATTGAAGTATTGTGACTGCACTGCGATTGCGGCATGTGGACAATCGCATATGAAGTGATCTCCTTGGCATTTAAAACATGGTCCTTTGGGTGCTTGTGGTCTTGGTTGTCTAGTCTACAGTCTAGGGTTGGGGTTTGTATACATGACTTGAGCGTAATCTGGTTCCCAATTTTGCTCATACACAGGGTTCCCATAGTAAGGGTCTAAGTTTTTTGGTGATTCCGTATAATACGTTGGTGGGCTATCCACATGGGTGGAGTCAAAATTGCTTGCATTAGGGTCATTATCTGTGATCAAAGGGGTCGTGGGTACTAACGCCATGCTGGAATTCTCCTCTAGCGTGGCGTACTTTACAGAAACTACATTAGCACAGGGTGGAGGTTGTTGTCCTAGGATAGTTTGAGGTCTAGGATGTGCCTGATATGGCGCTTGATACTGAGGGGGGGCACGATAATATTGCTGTGGCTAGTACTGACCTTGGTATCTACATAGCTGATATTGCTGAGGGTAACTCTGCCTAACCACTTGTTTATTGTATGGACAATCCTAAGCAGTGTGGTAAGTGTATCTGTGCTCTATGGTACACTATATTCCATTGGAGTTTCCTATGGGTTGCATTGCATGTGGACACATGTTCGCCATATGGTCACCTCCACAAGTATAACACCTTCAAGGGGGGGGCTAATTTGATGCCTGGTTTGCTAGAGACTCCCAATCATTTGGCCACTTGTTCCGCTAAGTTCTCTATTGAATTAGAACATCTGGATGAAGTCTCTGTACTGCTATCTGAATCTTTGTGAGCTTCAAGCAGTTCTAGCTCATCTCCCAAGTTATCTTCTATGTTTCAGATACGTAAACATTGATCCAAGGTTCTTGGCTCCTTCAGGAAGATGTATGATCTTAGCTTAGCACTCAGGAGGTCGTCTATGAACAAAGCTATCAATTTGGCTTGAGTGGGTACTTCTAATGGGGGGCATCTCTCTATGTACCGTCTAAATCTTCGACCAACCATCATCACTGTCTCTTCAGGGGTTTGTTTGAATGTGTGTATCAAGGAAGATGTTTTGTGTCTGATTCCACTCTTGGAAAATTTTGTAATGAAGGACTCCATCATGTGGTGGATGTCTCTAAATTGGTGTTGGTGCAATGGTTGGAACCAATCCAATGCATCACCCTTTAGAATGAGTCCAAAGGTGTTAAATTGGGTAAATATGTCTTGAAATTGTTTTGCCTGTAGCACCTGCTTGAATTCTGCTACGTGCTCATAGGGGTCTCCAGATCCATCAAAACAATTCTTCATAGCCTTCACCAAGTGAGTAGGCCTCAAGGTTCTAGGGTGGTCTCTTGATCTAAGTAGGGGAAAACCGTCCCCACCTCTATGAGTCCTATGATCCTTGAGAGGTTCTCTTTCAACTCTCCCACTTTCGATAAGGTCCCTCTCCCTTCCTGTACAATGGATGAAACTACTCTCTGCACCTTCCTTGTTCTTCTCTCTATGTCCTTGAGATGTGCCAATACCCAAAGTATCCTTAGATACTTGTGATCTTAGTAATGGAAAAACTAATTCTCCTCCCCATGTATATGCATGTCGACCATGTTCTGTAACCTTATATACTCATTTTGAGGTGTCATCTAAGTACACTACCTTTCTTGGAACCTCTGGGTCCTTTAATTCATAAATCGTGTTTGCTCCTACAGCAGTAGGATGCTATAGCCTATATCTCCAAAAGGCTTCATCGGTCTCCTTATTCCAAAACAACTCTATACTCCTATTGTCTTGGGGCATCCATTTAGGAGTTATCACCCTCGTTAGTATGTATTTTCCTCTTGGTGTTCTGCGTTCCTCAATTTGCTTACCATGTCCTTCTACCTCTATGTCCGTAGTGTCTACCATCTCACCTAGTTCATTCATTGAGTCGAACCTAATTGTGATGATATACATCGTCCCTTCTTTGTCTATGTAAGCCTCGTTTTTGAACTTTACGGTTGGATTTTCTAATCCCATAGGTTGGTTAGGATTATGTAGTTGAATTACTGACCTATGAAGGCCATCCTCATATACTCGGGCACCCAATCTATTAGTACGAATATACTCCAACTAAGTCTTGTAGGGTCCCTCTGTCTTCTCTAGATGGGCTATATTAAATGACACTCTCGGTCTACTCGTGTTGAAAGACATATCCAAATCACTCATATCTGAACTAACCTCGTATGGATAACTGCCTAGCTGTTGAGCCCACGATCATGCTATAGTCCTCACACTCGCCTCAGAAGATCGAACACTTTGTTTATCACTTTTCCCTAAGTATTTTCTAGATCTCAGGTTCATTAATCCTAATCTCCTCTTATCGTGCTCACCCCTTTAATTAGGTCAATCACTTATTTCTTTGTGCATTTTCTTTAGAAGTTCTTATCTTGTTCAAATTTGTGGCAAGGAATTGTTTCAATATGTTTGACTTTTAATTCATTTGAGTGTTGCATATTCAAATCACAAAATTCCTTTAGGCTTGATCCCTACACCCACTTACTTCTTCTCTCATCGAGCAATTATCAATCAACGAGTTAGAGTGAATCCGGGCTACTCTAGGAGTCCTAAGACACTCTGTTGATCACAATATATCCTCACTCAATGAAATCATCGACAAATAAAGAAATGTAAATTCCACTTACAATGTTCTCTTGGACTTAAGAAGCGGCTCTTTGACTTTGCTCAAGAACTCGAGGTACTTGTCTGCTTCTTCCTTTGCTCTATGCCACACACAAAAGGGTTCAATAGTTAATAGCCAAAAAATACCCCAAAAATTTGAAATATTTGAAAAACCCTAATTTTTGGCATTTTGTCTGACAGTCATGATGGTCATACATAATCGCGATGATGTGTCACCGTCACGATGGTGTGACACCCACGATGGTTAGAGGTCATGATGATCAGGCCCTACGATGATGAGTCACAGTCGCGACTGTCAAGTCACGACGGTTAGTCAGGATTGCGACAATCAAGTCATGACGGTCAAGCTACGATGATCATTGATAATCATGATGGTCAGTTCATGATGGTTAAATGACGACTGTCAAGCCACGATGATCAAGAACAATTGTGATGATCAAGCCATGATGGTCAGCCAGGATCGCAATTGTCAAGCATCATCGCACGATGGTGAGATGCGATCGCGATGGCATGAGCTAATCACAATGAAGGTTAGTGACCGTCGCAATGGTCAGACGCAATCGCAATGATGTGTCATCATCACGATTGTTGCTACAGCTCCTGAGGATGCCCTCTATTTTTGGAATAATTAGCACACAGTACCACAACACGAAGAAATATGCGGGTTATAATTACAGAGTTAAATTCATGGAGATTCTCATATGATGTGCCGCCTAGCCGCGTACCTCCTATCCTTTGATTCTCTCCTAAATTTGAGTCACATGGGTGGTAGCTCACATAGGTTTGTTCTCAAAAATGGTATTGGAAGGTCTGGTAGAAAGAGGGAATCAATAGGATGGTACTCCCACTATATCCCCATGTACAGTAATGCATGGTCATATCTTCGTGTTGTTTCCCCATATCCTTCCCCTTAAGAAGACCCTTGGGAAGGTAATGTAAAATTGGGAAACCGTCTCTGAAGGGTGCTGACCCGCTCCCATGTAGCACTATCTTCTGAACTATCTTTCCACTTTACTAGAAACTCTTTATATAAGTGACTTCTCGTTCATTTCTCTCGAGTGTTTAGTATGTTGTCAGGATCATGTGGAATAGATTGAACAAAAATAGGCTCTACTACCTCACTGTCTGGAATGAGGTTGTCAGATTCACCCAACCTTTTCTTAAGCCGGCTAACATGAAAAACTGGATGGATTTGACTATTCTCTAGAAGTTGGAGCTAGTAAGCCATCTTTCCTATTCTCTTAAGTATTTGGAAAGGTCCACAATACCTACGAGATAGTTTTGGACAAGGTCCCGTCTTCATGGTTTCAGATCTAGAGGGAACTCTAAGATAGACATGCTCTCCTACCTCAAAGTTGATCTCTCTCCTTTGAGGATCAACATAGGCTCTAGCCCTCTCCTTAGCTCTCTTAATGCCATCCTTAGCAAGCTTAAGCATATCATTCATCTCTTCCAAGAAGTCCTTTGCCGCTTGAACTTTCTCATTCTACAAGCCTACTGCATAAGGAGCTCTTGGCTGAAACCCATACATAAGCATAAATGGACTATGCCGAGTGGAAGAGTGCTTGGCACTATTATATGCAAACTCTACTATAGGTAAGTACTCTTCCCAATTAGTTTTCCTTTCATTCACATATGCCCGAAGCATATCCTCTAGGATTTGGTTAACCCTCTCTGTTTGCCCATCCGACTATGGATGCTCGGATGTACTCATGCTAAGTTTCGTGTCCAACCTTTTGAAGACCACCCTTCAAAAGTGGCTAGTAAACTTCCTATCTCGATCAGAAATTATGTTTAAAGGAAGACCATATAACCGGTATAGGTTCTCTACAAAGAGTCTAGCCAACTCTGGTGTCTTCACTGTAGTACGTGTCCGAATAAACCTAGCCATTTTGGTTAACCCATCCACAATTACCTAGACCGAGGTGTGCCCTCTCTATGTCTTAGGTAATCCGACTATAAATTCCATGGAGATACTCTCCCACTTCCCATTAGGGATATCCAATGGGTGGAGTAGTCCTCCAATCCTCAACCTCTCAACTTTATTGACTTGGCATTTGGTGCACTTAAGCACATACTCTAGGATGTCCTTATGAAGTCTAGGCTAGCAAAACTGCCTCTTAACAAGATCATAAGTCTTGTTAACTCCTGGGTGTCCCACACAAGGTGTGTCATGACACTCATACAGAATATGCCGTCTCATCTCAGAATATCTAGAGACACACACCTTACCTTTATATAATAGATATCCATCATGGACACTGTCATTCTTCCACTTGAATCCTTCTTGAGTACCCGTCAATACTCCATCCTCACTAGAAACCCGTATATCACAATCCCCATTCTCTATGGCTTCCCAAATGTCAGAATATGCAGGATCAAGCCTACATTTCCCTCTAATGGACTCAAGTAGCTCACTAGTGATCTGAGTAAAACTCAGTCCATTGAGCATAGGCATGCGGCTAAGTGAATCATCCACTACATTAAACTTTCCCTTCCTATACCTAAGCTCATAATCAAACTCCTGAAGGGTCTCTGCCTATCAGGCCTTATGATCTTTAAGGTGTGTTTGATTAGAGAGCCACTTAATGCTCTCTTGATCAAACATTATCGTAACTTTGGCACCATGTAAATAATGATGCCACTTCTTCAAAGCATGGACAATTGCATACAACTCCTTCTCATAGATGGAGTAATTCTTCTGAGCTGGTTCTAGTTTCTTGCTCTCAAAAGCTACTGATCAACCATCCTAAACTAAAACCTCTCCTATAGCAAAATCAATCGCATAGTCTCAACCACAAAGGGTTTGTTGGGATTTGCTATATGTAAAAGTGGAGCTGTAGCAATCGCTACTTTCAATTTCTCCATACTTTGCTTCTGTTTGTCTCCCCAATGAAAGACTTTCCCTTTCCCTTTAAGCTGTTCCATCATCGGGACAACAATTTTGGCATAATTCTTAATGAATCTTTGATAGAAACCTGATAAACCTAGGAAGATGTGCAACTCTTCTAGGTTCCTTGGATGTGACCATTCCATAATAGCCCTTACTTTTTTAGGATTCTCTCTCTCACACTCGCACACACACAAATGAGGGAAAAAGAGGAGAAAGAGGGAATATGACTGATTTTTTGTGATTTTTGGAGTTTGAGATAATGATAGGGAATGATACTAGAGGAATAGTGGAGTAAAAGTGTGTGAAAACTAACTACAAACAACAAAACCACAAAG
Organism: Ceratopteris richardii; assembly: GCA_020310875.1. Taxonomy (NCBI): domain Eukaryota; kingdom Viridiplantae; phylum Streptophyta; class Polypodiopsida; order Polypodiales; family Pteridaceae; genus Ceratopteris; species Ceratopteris richardii. The sequence continues at coordinate 62,944,032 of CM035440.1, read as the reverse complement.
AATTTTTACCTTCCAGCGATTTTCTCCAACACACTTATCATCACATGCTCAACTTAGAGCTCGTCCCCAGCAATGGTGTCAAATTTGGTTTCACTCTAGCACAATGGAAAGTACCAACATGAGGAGCTCCACCTCATAATTATCAATCCGCAGAGAGGTTCGGTCGATATGGAGATCAAGAGAAAGTGATGTGCATGAAGAAGATGGTGAGAAATGCAATGAGCATATACACACATGCATACACACACACACAAGGAAAGACACAATGGAGATCAATGGAAGGCATGGAAAGAACTCATACTCATATTCATTATCAACTAATTACAATAGCTCTTCTAGCTCTATCTCATAAGTTCAGCAACCCTCAAAATGAGCTCTCTAGCTCTATTTATAGTTTTTGCCTAGTTTTGACCGGTTTCACATATAGTGACCGGCATAGTTAAAAAATAGGTTCTACTTCTAATTTGAAGTATCTAATGACTTCCAAAATTGGTGTGAACTTTCTTCTTAGACTCTTCAAGTTCAAGGACTCCTTCACTTGCACAAAATGGAGTCGCACTTGCAATAATTGGATGTATATACATATATACATTGTTTTAGTGATAAAAATCACTGTTGCTAAGATGAAGTAATCTGAGTAGTTTATGTACTTCCTCGTCTTCTATGAAGAGAGCCAGTACTCAATCCTTTGCCTTGAACATATCCTATCGCATGGTTCTTCACCTTCTCCACTACGCTTCTCATAGCCTCTATTCTGAACATGCCCAAATCTAGCACCTCTGCATCTTCTCTCATCGGTTGCAGTCTTGCACTTCCACTACATCTTCCACCTCTTGTGTGCTTCTATTTCTCAACATATCTTGGAGAAAGTATGCATGCATGCTACCGTTTTGTATATGTATCCACATATTTAGTGTGCAATTCTGCCCTACCAATGGTGTAATGCTCTACTTCTTGGTGATATAAGGTGCAGTACTCTAATATTCTATGGTTCTTGTCTATCTTTGTATATCTATCCATCTCGGTGCATTTGTTTGTCCGTGCGTTTGTATCTATCGTCTTATGCCTCTCCTCCCTCTATACCATGATAGTTAGGACAGTTCGAGTTGTCCATTTACATGGGAGATTTATGTGAAAATCTTGGATCAGTCCCCCAAGAAGGGCACTACACATGGGGACTTTAAGTTGGTGGCATAAATATCGACTGGAGATAATGTGATAGAAAACACTAACATGGAAATAATTGTAATTAAACTACATATTCACGGGTGCATAACAATATTTGGGCAGACACTAGTCCGGACCTATTGATGCTTTGCTTTTGGATTCCATAAGACCAATTCATCGTAGTAGATGTTACTATCTGCTTCGATCTTCTTGGCCATTGAATAGCCAAGAGCACCAAAAAATACCGATCAATAGATTGAAAGTTTTTGGAATCACAGGCCTCTTTGTCTCTATTGTCCCTTGATAGGCTTTGCTTTTTGTCTACGGCTTGCTTATAGGTTTTTAGTACATGCACCCAGTGGTTGAAGAAGTGGTTAGGACTGTTGGAGAATTTGTTACCTTATCTAATCCTACATCCTTTGCTTCTGTTTTCCCCTTGGTATTCCTTCCATTCATAAATTTGGGTTGTTGTGTTAATTCGGCCTACCACACATGCATCTAGCAGCTAAGAATGTGATATTCTTAGTCACCCTTTTCCACTTTTTAGCCTCTACCCCTTTCTAACTTTTTGCCTTCTAATAAATCTTTGTTCTCACACATCTGGCCCTTTTGTATTGTTGAAGCCTCGTTACTCCTTTTTATTGCACACACCTAGTGGAGGAGGAGACAGTTAGGACCTTCTGACAATTTTTTACTTTATCCGATCCTAAGTCCATTTTGTACAACCTCCCCTTGAAAGGTCCTATTGTAATTCTTTGTTTCCACTCCTTGGAACGTGCTTCTTTGGCATTGCAACCTGATACGGTTGGAGCCTAATACATTCTCGTGTAGATTTTATCTCCACTATTTTTGCTCTCAAGTTTGTAAGAAGATTGTGTAGTGCCAATCATCATCATCTTTTGTTGGTTGTGATTTTTCATATGATCTCCATTCCTCATAATCTATATTTGAAAGGGAATTGGAAGGACTACGTAGATCGAACATGCATATATAGTAGAAACTCTAGAAGCTATGTTTTTTTTTCTCGAAGGAGTATCTTTCAAGAAGGGGAAGCAGATAGGTTCTAGTAAGCAGAGGGAGGTTCGAGATCAACATCCCAAGAAGGCCGCCTTTCCAAAAGCGGGGAGATGTTTGCTAGTCGGGGAGAGAGCCCTTCTCCTGCTGTGGAGGGTAACTCTGATGGGGGATGCATCCAGATCATCTAGTCTCGACCCTATATCTCCAGAATTTGATTCTATGAAGAGGGGGCACGATAGCCTCACTTCGGTATCCTGATTTCTTAAGCAGAGATGATCCACAATCTGTACCTCGGAGGAGAGACACCAACACGTGTCTTGTGTGCAAGAAGCGGATGGGCATTCTCGGTTTCAAGTGTTGATGTGGGAATATCTTCTATATGAAACACAAGTATTCTGACAAACGCGGATGCTCTTTTGATTACAAGTCTGTAGGGAGAAGCGGACCTGAAAGCTTCTGAGTTTTTTTTTCACTTGGGGGATAGCTTCCTGTATCGGCATCTATGTATGTGTGTGTGTGCATAGTGTAGATTCTGGATAGGGCCTCTTTTGTACTACAGAAGGTATCGATCTAAAACTATAGTACAACTCTCTTAAGGGGAGCCATGAGCCAACTTTAGGGCTGCGAATTCAAAAGAACATGCAGTGCATATTTAGAACTTCTCTATGTGCCTCACATGCTCATCTTGGTCCTTTGCACTATTGTCATTTCAAGCTATGGATATGGAACTAGAAGAGATGGGTGAGCTCACACACGATGGGATGTTGGATGTTAAGGGGAATCCAGCTAGTTAGTGATCAACCGAGGATTCAAGGCAGCGATATTCATTCTAGTGAATCAGGGCCTTATGTGTGTCTCCCTACATGGAATTTTTGTCAACTTGGAAATCACCTGATGACTGTTCTTAGAGAGGGGAACTCTTTGGGAGCTTCCAATACTAGTAACTGGCAAGGGGCTAGTACCTTTTCTCCTTGATCGATGGCTTCTTCTGGGATGCTTACCTTGGTAGCTACAAATATGTTCTTCTTTTTCAGTTTGCGTTTCTAATTGATTGTGGAATGCTTCAAGTAAATATGGTGGCATGTCAATGAATGTCTTTTTCCTACACAGGACATAGTGATGTAACAATTGACTCTAGATAGATTTTGATACAGACATGCAACAAGTCGAATCTTAGAGCATCCCGTCATTAAGCCTTGAAGGGAAGCTTCAAGGGTTAAATCCGATTTTGGATTATGTTTATTGAACAACCATATTTTGAGAAACACCTGCCCATTATGTCCTGAGGATCTACAAAATAAGCACTAAGTACTTTCCTCAAAGTGGGCATATGCAATACATGAAGATGATTCAGTCATAGTAAATCAATGTTCCATTTCTGTAATAGTCAAGAATCAACCTACTGCAACATGTTTGGCCGTTGATGTCTAACTCAACTACTGAGGGCTACCAAGAGCAAATGTCTCGTTCCCCAAGTCAATCACTGGATGTCATCATCAACTGGTCACAAATATCACAACAAACATCTAATTGTAGTAGAATTTAGTTGTGTAAGAAGCTTGCAAAGAGTGTTCCGAAGCACATTGCGTTCTAAAAAATGGGAAACACTCTTCCATTGAAAGTTAGTGATGCAAATCACGGACTAGAGAATGATGCCATAGGGACACCCTATAGTACTGTAGTCGATTATTTCAATAACTTCTCTTGGATATGATGCATCCGTTAGCAGCTGGAAGGGAAGAAGATATACACATACTTCATCCTATGTTTTTGGTGACTTCAAAATATGCTAGATGAGTTTATCTACAGCAGTGAGTTCTCCCACAACAATGGAGGGACATACTCTTTTTTGATAAAGAATCAACGGTGTCAGAATGGGAAGGTGAACTCTAGTAAGGACTCTATCAACGAGACCATAAATCAGAGAGATGTCTTAGAATACATAAATAAATAAATGTTGAGCTTATTGTTGGCAACTATGAGGAATTTCCAGTTTGTTCCATTCAAGGCAATGGAAGATGGTTTGAGAGCAATTTCCAAGCAACTCCAAGGTGTAATAGATAAAAATGGTTTACTCATGGCTCATCAGAATAGTTTTGATTGATGAGAAGTAGAGACACAAAGCTGAAGCTAATTCATAAAAGGGAATATCATTAAAGCAGAAGCGGATGCAGAGGTAGATCGTGAAGGATAATGGATCAGAGAAAGAGTGTTGAATATTAAGAGCAGCTTATCTTCTGTCATTTACTTCTGATTGTAGAGACCCCACTTGGGCATGAAGTAGATATGCATGGGCTTGACATACATACTGATGATGGGAAATATGAAGAAACTTCAAAAGGTGCGATTGATATGACCTCTAAGGTTACAAGGTGCCAAGAGGCTATAGACTTCTCTACAATGATCACATCTTACAAGTGTTATATATACACAAATTGTGATGATGGAAGGAGCAAAGGAGCATGTGAAACTTAGTTGACAATTACCAGTTTTCGGGCGTACTTTTCCCTGATCTTCTAAAGGTTAGATCTCATAGTATAGTGTAAAGTTTTTCATGAGTGATAGCTCATTTTGAAGCTACTGCTTTCAGCTACAATCGACCAAAAGATCTTTGCAAAACAGGACACGTACTTAGAGATCTGAGTCTAGTAGTGAAGGTATGTCAAATCGATGAAGTCATTTTTTAAATCTCAAACATAGTTCAAGTGTTGAAGTGAATTCAGAAGATTCTGAAAGTATTACTTGAAAGTTTTGCTTGGAATGTGTTACTTAACATGATCAAGAGCTTCTATTAGCAAATGATTAAAAGAATTTAAAAGAAGCAAGCTAATATAGATTATATTTGAAGCTAGAAGAAAAGGTGCATATTTTTGGAAAGCGAATTTTTGGATTTCATTAAGTTTAGTGATAAAGGTTTCAAATTTAGAGTGTTGCTAAGCTAATGATTGATTATGGAGGAATTATAATATCACTTTAGCTTAGTTCTTGTGGTGTTGCATACACCAACAAGTGGTATCAGAGCAGAAAGGTCCTCAAGAGTGAAAGGAGGTGCAAATACAAGAGGAGTTGAAGAGTCCATCATTGAAAAGGTGAAAGATGAGGTGTTCAACAACAAAAGGCATCAAAGGAGCACTTTGAAGTTATTATCAAGGGTAAAGATCTACAAAAGGTAACATACTTTAACCTTATACTCATAGGTTGCAATAGAAGCAAGAAGACTATGGCAGATCATGTATCTAATGACAAATTGGATATAGATAATTATCTTGCTTGGGTAATGAGAATGGAAGCCCTACTTATGAGTAAGGATCTAATGGTATATGTGACAGGTGAAGAGGAGAAGCCTACATTTGAAGATGATAGTCAACCAAGGAAAGAGGAATTAGAAGCTTTGAAGTCATGGTAGAAGAAATGTGCAAGTGCAAGAGCTTATATATACAACACTATCACATATCATTTGTTACCACATATTAGAGGTTTAGAAACAACTGAAGACATATGGAATGCTTTGGAAGATCACTTCCAAAACACTACTAAAGCTAGGAAGGCTAGCTTATGGTCAGAATTTACCACATTTAAGAAGAAGAAAAGTCAGAGCATTAGTGATTATGTCAGTAAGGTGAAGGACTTGGCAAATAGCCTTGGATCTATTGATGAGGATATTGAAGATCATAGGTTGATAGCACAATTGCTTGTAGGATTGAGAGGAGATGAAAGGTGGAAATCTTTTGTACTTTCAATGGAACTTTCATTAAATCATTTTATACTAGAGTGGAATCAATTGCTTGGACGGATGCTTACATTTGAGCAAGATTTGAAGTCAGATGGAGATAAAGGACATAGCTCTGCTATGTATGCAAAGAATAAGAAGAAAGGTGATAAAGGTAAAGCAAAGGATGAAGAAGAGTTGACTACTCAAGCAAATTATGCAAGAGGAAGAAGTATTGGCAGAGGTAAAGGTAGAGGAAATGGAAGAGGTAGAGGTAATCAGAACAATAACAAGAAGACATGCCGGATTTGTGGATTGAGCAATAATCTAGCTTATGATTGTTGGCATAACCGACAAGGATCAAATCAGAATCAAAGCAATAATGGCAGAGGAAGAGGTGGAAGGTTTTATAATCAATTCCAAAGAGGAAGACAAAATTCAAGAGGAAGTTTTAGTAGAGGTGGTAGAAGAAATTGGAATCAGAATCAATCTTATAACAATACCTATTACAACTATGCAAATGATACAAAGAATGACAACCATACAACATTGATGATGAATTCAATAAGTGCATTAGAGAAGGAGGATCTCAAGGTATTTTATATTGACTCTGGTTGTTAGAATCATTTGTCAGGTAACATAGAGTTGCTATCAGAATTGGAAGAAGGTATTTCAAGTCACATAGTAAAAACATGTGATAATGCAAAACATAGTGTGCATTCAGTTGGAAAAGTGAAGTGCAGGAGTGGAGCTCATTTGCTAACAAATTTCTTGTATGTTCCAACAATACCAAAGAATTTGATTAGTGTGGGACAAATAGTAGAGAAGGGTTTTCAAGTCATATTCACAAATGAAGGAGTATTTCTTGAAGATCCAGAGGATGGATACAATCAAATTGTCTATGGTAAGAAGGAAGGTAGACTCTTTAGTCTTAACGTGCAAGGGAATGTTGGTCAAGCCCTGATCACACATGGTGATGAAGTACTTACAGAGTTAGACCTCTAGCATAAGAGGTTAGGACACTTCAATGAGAAAGGAATTAAAACCATGGTGGAGAATCAATCTGTAGTAGGGCTACCAAATGTAAAGATCCAACATATGATCTACAAATGTGAAGCTTGTCACATGCAAAAGGCACACATGTTGTCATTTCAGAAGAAAGGTTTCAAACATGATGGTTTGCTAGAGCTCATTCATACAGATGTATGGGGATCAACAAAAGAAGGATCAATCAATGGTTCTAGGTATTATGTTCATTTTATTGATGATGCTACAAGATGGATAACCATTTATGTTTTGAAGGAAAGATCAGAAGCGTTTGGAGCCTTCAAACATTTCATGCATATGTAGAGAGAGTTACAAGTCAAAAGCTCAAGAGGCTAAGGTCTGATGGAGGGGGAGAATACTTCTCCCAAGAATTCAATGATTTTCTTTGGAATGCAGGTATCAAGAGAGAAATAACTTGCAGGTATACACCTAAACAAAATGGGGTGGCAGAAAGGAGGAATAGAACCTTGATTGAGTTTACTAGAGCAATGTTAAAAGAAAAGAATTGTCCTAATTATCTTTGGGCTGAGGCTGTAAATACAGCTACATATCTTGTGAATAGATTACCATGTGCAACTCTAAATGGAATGACCCCTTATGAAGCTTGGTGGGGTAAGAAACCAACACTTGATCATTGTAAGGTGTTTGGATCAATTGCCTATGCGGACATGATGAAAAGCAGATGGGTTATAGGCTATGGAGTCCTCTAACCAAACAATTTATTGTTTCTAGAGATGTGACATTTGATGAACAGAAGAGTTGGTATGCAGATAAAGAGTGCAATCTTGAAACATTTGAAGAAGAGGTAAGAAGAAGTGAAAGAGGTAAATCACACATGCAAGTAGATGGAGATGATGATCATATGCAAGCAAGCACATCCAGGTTTGGATCATCTAGGAGAAATGAAGATGTACCTAGATTTGACAAAGAAGTATATTCAGATACACATGAAGAATGTGAACCAAGAAGATCAACGAGACTGAGGAAACAACCAACAAGGTATTCCTATGATACTTCTTATTTGACTCAGAAAAAGTATGCTTACATGGTTAAGGAAGATGAAGAACCTCAAAGTTATGATGAAGCAAAGTGTAAGAAACAATGGGAAGAAGCAATGAAGGAAGAGTTCAATGCACTTGAAGAGAACAAGACTTGGGAACTTGTTCCAAAACCTAATGGTAAGAAAATGATTGGAAATAAATGGGTTTACAAAGTTAAGAAGCTCATAGATGGAAGAATAGCTAGATACAAAGCTAGATTGGTGGTCAAAGGCTATGCTCAAACTCATGGCATATATTATGATGAGACATTCAGTCCTATAGCAAAGATGTCGACCATAATGACAATCATTGCTATTGCAGCATCAAAAGGATGGACATTGAGTCAATTGGATATAAAGAATGCATTTTTAAATGGAGATATATCAGATGAGGTTTACATGGAGCAACCACAAGGGTTTGCAGATTACAGGTATCCAAATTATGTTTACAGATTGAGAAGAGCACTTTATGGATTAAAGCAAGTTCCAAGAGCTTGGAATTATAGACTTGCAAAGTATCTCAATGATCTTGGATATCAAAGTTCAAAGGCAGATGCAAGTTTACTTATCAAGAGAAAAGATGAAGGTATGATCTACGTTTGTATCTATGTAGATGATATTATAATCATAGGTACTTCAAATGATGATATCAAGGAGGTGAAGAGATTACTTGAAAATGAATTCAAGATAAGTGATCTAGGATAATTGTCATATTAACTTGGAATGGAAATCACTTATGCAGATCATGGCATATATGTATCACAAGAGAGGTATCTTTTGAACCTTTTGAAGAAGTTTGGCATGGCGAATTGTAGAGAGGCATCAAGACCACTTGAGGTCAATCATAAACGCAATAAATATGATGGTGCAGAGTTCAAGGATATGAGGAAGTATCAATATTTAGTGGGACGTTTGATTTATGCTACACTAACAAGACCTGATCTTAGTTATGCAGCAAGAGTTCTTTCACAATTCATGCATTGTCCAAAGGACCCACATTGGATTGCAGGTCAAAGAGTTCTTAGATATATCAAAGGAGCTTTAAAAGAAGGATTATATTATCCTTTTACATCAGATATAAAGTCGAGAGCATATAGTGACTCAGATTGGGTAGGAAGTCAAGATGATAGAAGGTCAACACATGGGTATATGATATACATAGGAGATAAACTTGTGAGTTGGTGTTCAAAGAAGCAACATACAGTGGCTTTATCATCAACTAAAGCCGCTAAAGAAGTGATATGGATGGAGACCTTGTTCAAAAGCTTGGATATTGATCAAGGTATACCTATCATACATGGAGATAATATGAGTTCATTGTATCTTGCAGCAAATCTTGTATTTCATGCAGGAAAAAAGCACATAGGGATTCAATACCATTTTCTAAGAGAAAAGGTAATGGAGAAGGAGCTTGAAGTGGTATACACTTCTACAAAAGATCGAATTGCAGATATTATGACAAAGAGCTTGGATGGAGTGAAGACAAGTAGATTCAAAGAAATGGTAGGAAAAAAAGAAAAGAAGGATATATAAAGAAGACAAAGAATGCTAATTAATGATTGAGGGGGAGCTTTTGGGGCTTCACTCACTAATTAGACATAAAGACATGAAGGCATATGAAGGAATAAGAAAAACAAATAGAAGTGAAAGCAAAACACTCAAAAAATCAAGCTTAAGTGAAGGGACAAATTCACACTTGTAATATAGTACAAAATTAGAGCTTAATCTTGGCATATAACTTCTAAAATTATGATTTTGAGTCTAGGAGTATGCAGACCATATTTATATAGGTCAATTTGAGTTAATATGAGAACTTGATTTGTAAGTCTTGAGTGAGTAATGAAAAAGTCGGGTTTTTTTTTAGAGAGATGTTGAGGAAAAGCTACCCAGAGTAGGAGAGTTTTCCATGGCTATGAGCAGAATGAAGCCAAGCCATTTTGTACAAATCTTCTCTAATAGATAACACATGTTTGTGTAGAAGGATTTGATCTAATTCCTTTTGCGTAAAGAATTCTAAGTGTTTTCATATCAGTGTGAAAGTTAGTTGACAATTACGAGTTTTCTAGCGCACTTTTCCCTGATCTTCTAAAGGTCACATCTCACAGTATAGTGTAAAGTTTTTCATGACTGATAGCTCACTTTGAAGCTACTATCTTCAGCTACAACCAACCAAAAGATCTTTGCAAAACGGGGCATGTACTCAGAGAACTGAGTCTAATAGTGAAGGTATGTCAAATCGATGAAGTCATTTTTCAGATTTGAGACATAATACATTTTCAATAATGTTTCTAAGATGAGTGCAATACAATGTTGGTTGTTATATATGCATAACTTCTTTGGTGAGCATGTATCAATGGGGATGGGTTTGAAGGAAAAACTCGAATAAATGAAAATTGACAATGCCAAAAGGTGATTTGTAAATAAAAATGTATATATATTTCGTGTTCTTTGCTTTAATCTTAAGATAGATACAAGGAATCAAATAAAAATCAAAAGGGAAGGAATTAAATTGGGAAAACTTATGGTAATGAATGCATGTTGGATGAAAGGTATGAAGTCAATATAACCCAAATAGATGTTTTAATGTTCAAATGAATGAAGTTTTTGGAAATGTAAATATTGAATGTGATGTTACTAATCTTTCTTATGCGGTTTTTGAGAACAGGTGTTGATATAGAGCTAATTGATGAATCTAGGCTTGGATGGATTGCACAGAAGGCAACGACTTTCGAGTTGCATGTTTATGTTTTACTGCATATGGTTTTTTGAAGTTCTTTCATGGATTGTATATGTAAATAATGATATTTTTATGTAATGTTTCTCATGATTTGTCTAGATGTATGAGTGCAGGAAATGATAAAGTGGAGGCAAAGGAGATGATGAATAAACAATGAAGTTGTGTAAATCTTTTTCGATAGCTGCCTTGCTTTAACCTTGATCTTTTTTGCACCATTTTTAGTCACATTGCAATAAAGTATGCATATTTTAATTTGAAATGAGCACATGTTTTTTGGAATCCCTTAGATGCATGTTCATTTGCACATGAAATCAATTTGCAAGTAGCATGAAACAGAGTAGGATTGAGCTATGAGTGAAAATCAGGGAAGAGACTCATTGCCTTTGTGAGAGAAATTATGATTGGTGAGGAGCTTTGTTTAGATTCTGTGACAAGCATTTCCATACGTGCACCATAATTGTGAATTTTTGCATCTAAAGTATGCATGCATGAATATATATGTGCACAAAATTTCAAAGCCCATAGATGCACATCTAATTGCACATAAGCTAATTCGTACATGCATGATCGAAATTCAACTTGATTTTGAGTTTGAATGAGAATACCTCGGCATCGAATGCCTCATACCTTTTCTATGCACCATTATGTCTTCCGATGCATTTTAAAGTATGCATGTATAGGGCCCACTACATGGCCATGCATAGACACAATGATCTTGATAACCCATGCACTTGGTTTGTCTTGGAATTCATAAATTCTTACAGATATGAAGATTGGTGTGGCACATCCGGAGGATGCACAGGTTTGGAGGGGGTGGATGTCGTGTAGATTTTATCTCCACTATTTTTGCTCTCAAGTTTGTAAGAAGATTGTGTAGTGCCAATCATCATCATCTTTTGTAAATATTATGGTTGTGATTTTTCATACGATCTCCATTCCTCATAATCCATATTTGAAAGGGAATTATAAGGACTACGTAGATGGAACATGCATATATAGTAGAAACTCTAGAAGCTATGTTTGTTTTTCTCGAAGGAGTATCTTTCAAGACGGGGAAGCAGATAGGTTTTAGTAACTAGAGGGAGGTTCGGGATCGACATCTCAAGAAGGCTGCCTTTCCAAAAGGGGCGAGACATTTGCTGGTCAAGGAGAGAGCCCTTCTCCCACTATGGAGGGTAACTCTGATGGGGGATGCATCCAGATCATCTAGTCTTGGCCCTATATCTCCATAATTTGATTTTATGAAGAGGGGGCACTGATAGCGTCCCTTCAGCAACCTGATTTGTTAAGTAGAGATGGTCCACAATCTGTACCTCAGAGGAGAGACACCAACAAGTGTCTTGTGTGCAAGAAGCGGATGGGCATACTCGGTTTCAAGTGTTGATGTGGGAATGTCTTCTATGCGACACACATGTATTCTAACAAACATGGATGCTCTTTCGATTACAAGTCTGCAAGGAGAAGCAGAATCGAAAGCTTTTGAGATTTTTTTCACTTAGGGGATCGCTTCCTGTATCAGCAAGCCTTGAAGGGAAGCTTCAAGGGTTAAATCCGAATTTGGATTATGTTTATTGAACAACCATATTTCGACAAACATCTGCCCATTATGTCCTCAAGATCTACAAAATAAGCACTAAGCAGTTTCCTCAAAGTAAAGTGGGCATACGTAGTACATGAAGATGATTCAGTCATAGTAAATCAATGTTCCATTTGTGTAATAGTCAAGAATCAACCTACTGCAACATGTTTGGCCATTAATGTCTAACTCAACTACTGAGGGCTACCAAGAGCAAATGTCTCGTTCCCCAAGTCAACCACTAGATGTCATCATCAACTGGTTAAATAACACAGCAAACATCTAACTATAGCAGACTTCAGTTGTGTAAGAAGCTTGCAAAGAGTGTTAAAAATCAAGTCTTTTCCTTGGATCTTGTAGCAACATATTATCCAAGTTTCCTTGTTGAAGCACATCGTGTTCTGAAAAATGGGAAACACTCTTCCATGGAAAGTTAGTGATGCAAATCATGGACCGAAGAATAATGCCATAGGGACACCCTATAGTATTGTAGTCAATTAGTTCAATAACTTCTCTTGGATATGATGCATCAGTTAGCATCCTGAAGCGAAGAAGACATACACAAACTTCATCCTATGTTTTTGGCGACTTAAAAATATGCTAGATGAGTTTATCTACAGCAGTCAGTTCTCCTACAACAATGGAGGGCCATACTCTTTTCTGATAAAGAATCAACGGTGTCAGAGTGGGAAGGGGAACTCTAGCAGGGACTCTGTCAATGAGGCCATAAATCAGAGAGATGTCTTAGAATAAATAAATAAATAAATGTTGAGCTTATTGTTGGCAACTGTGAGGAATTTCCAATTTGTTCCATTCAAGGCAATGGAAGATGGTCTGAAGGTGTGAGAGCAATTTCCAAGCGACTTCAAGGTGTAATAGATAAAAATGGTTTACTCATGGCATATCAGAATAGTTTTTATTTATGAGAAGTAGAGACACAAAGCTGAAGTTGATTTATAAAAGGGAATATGTGAAGCAGAAGCGGATGCAGAGGTAGATCGTGAAGGACAATGGATGAGAGAAAGAGTGAAGGACAATGCAGAGGTAGATCGTGAAGGACAATGGACAATGTCGTCAAGATCGTGAGAAGGAAAGGTGAAGAGAAGACACGGCCACAAACGAATAGTTCACTAGGTGCTTTAAATTTCATATTCTCATTAATCACTTGTGTATGTATTTGCGTGATATTCTTGACCTCAAGTAAAACAATAAGAAGTTGAAGGCATAATTTAAAGATGATGGGAAATTTAGAATGATTGACTTATTGGATGCATACATATGTGTTTGCATATATGTATACACACATACATATACATATATGCATACACATATGCATACACACATACATATATATACATGCATACATATATGCATACACACATACATATACATATATGCATACACATATGCATACATATATATACATACATATACACCTATTTCGTTGTTATGTTGTGTCATGAAAAATCTTTTAGGCTCCACATTTTAGTTGAATCCCCTTTTATGATTATATAAAATTTGAATGTTCGGTCTTTTGTCTTTTATATCATACTTAGCAAAGTTTCAATCAAAACACCCATTCTTACGATCTTCAAGCTTTATCCTTCAACAATTACTTCTTCTTCAGTCAAGATATTGCGAGCCTCTTTGATAAAGGATAGAGTGAATGTGTTTTTTTTTTAAACAAATAGTTTTGCATAGATTTCATTCTCGAAAAAACAAAATCAGTTCATTACATGTCGCAACCCTTTCTCATATTGCTTCAGCGAAGATGACTTATCCCATTAGAACGAAATAAGTTGAATTATATCGACATCAGTCTATAACTTGTGAATCATGCAATGAAATACCTCTAACTTTAATCTGCAACATCAAATCCATCAGCATATAGACAATATACCTTAACAGGGACTGCAAAGAACTTATTTTTCACGGCTATGGTTATCTCCTAAACAAGTGAATTTCGTCTGTTGAAAGATATCAGTTGCTTCAAAATTGTGTCCAGAAGATTCAGCATTCGATGATTGTTGATCAATAGCTCTGAATAAATTGTCTTTGCTTATTAATTCTGCTCTTCATAAGATTCTCCTCTTCAATCAATCAGAACCAAATGAAGCTTTCAACCTAATTTCCCTTAGCATCAGAGGATAATCTCCTCTTAATTTATTCAGCACTCTTTCTCTGATCCATTATCCTTCACGATCTACCTTTGCATCCGCTTCTGCTTCAGATATCCCCTTTTATGAATCAGCTTCAGCTTTGTGTTTCCACTTCTCATCGATCAAAACTATTCTGATGAGCCATGAGTAAACCATTTTTATCTATTACACCTTGAAGTCGCTTGGAAATTGCTCTCAGACCATCAGACCATCTTTCATTGCCTTGAATGGAACAAACTAGAAATTCATCATAGTTTCCAATAATAAGCTCAACATTTATTTATTTATTTATTCTCAGACATCTCTCTGATTTATAGCCTCGTTGATAGAGTCCCTGCTAGAGTTCACCTTCCCATTCTGATGTTGAAAATCAAGTCTCAATCATGCAAAAAGGCTCAACCATGAATTTTGCAAGTGGACCAATAAAAAAGGAGGACCCAAAGTCATGGAATAAACTTAGAAGCTCCACCAAAATCAATCAAATTCAAATCTCATCAAATCAGCCACCAAAAGTGCACCTAAACTGATTCGTGGGTGGTTAGATAGATTGTAGGAAAAGTAAAACTCTATGTAAGCATCATCCCATCTTTCTTTCTTGATTTGTATGCATTCCATGAGTTTCCCACTTAGTTTAGTGGTCATAAACTCCAGCAAGCAGCCCCTTGCTTGCTTACCTCATTTTCTCATGATTTTGCTCCTCTCTATCTAGAGGTGTAGTTAGGCTTTTCCAAATCTGACTGTACC
This sequence comes from Ceratopteris richardii, assembly GCA_020310875.1. Taxonomy (NCBI): domain Eukaryota; kingdom Viridiplantae; phylum Streptophyta; class Polypodiopsida; order Polypodiales; family Pteridaceae; genus Ceratopteris; species Ceratopteris richardii. The sequence goes on along the minus strand of CM035440.1, from coordinate 62,928,837 downwards.
AGATTGCAGAGCATTGTTTGCTCTCTCATTATACTCATTTTTATTGATTTCAAGCTTCATTTGGTCTTTCATATTATGCCCTGAACTTTGCCAAAGTTTCAAGTTAATTGGCTGAGTGAGTTGTGAGAAATTGCCAACTTTGTGAAGGTATATCTCTGCACATAGACAGAGAGTGTTGCAAAGAGGTAGCCTGTTTTGCAGAGGGTGGTTCTCCGAGCTGGAATATCCATTTGGGATGATTTAAATCTTGTGAGCATATATCTTGTGGACCTAGTGGAGGGCAGCCATCATTGGGGTGTTAGAATCATTCCCCATCAGTGGTATCAGAGCCATTTTGGAGGCTTGGAGACATCAATGGCATCCTATTGAAGAATTGAAGGGATCAAGACAACTCGTGGAAGCACAAGGAGGACTCATCAAAGCAATAATACATCAAAAGGGGGCTACATCAATCGAGATCTCAACTAGTCGAAGGTTAGCAAGGGAGAAGCTATCAAAAGGTAATATCCACACCTTCTAAAGCATACAAACACTTGAGGAGAAGCAAGAGGAGCAGCTTAGAGCTGAGTATGGTTGAGTATAATGCACAAATGGAGAAGTTAGAGAAAGGCAATTATCAACCATGGAAATTTAGAGTTAGCAACTACCTTATGGGCAAAGGACTGTGGGGATTAGTGAGCGGCACGGAGCCAATGCCTCATGTACATGATCCACCACTTCAAGGAAAGGTCAAGGCACTTAATGAATGGATACCAAGTGATAAATTCATTCTATCCCAACACATAAGCAATAGCATGATAGGGCATATACAAGACTTGGACACATCCAAGAAGGTTTGGGAGACCTTGGAGAGATTGTACTCTTCATCAACCAAGGCAAGGAAGATTCACCTCAAGAATGAGCTGAATAATCTTAGGAAATCACCAAGTACTAACATAAATGAGTACATTTTGAAGGTTAAGGAGCTTGCCGATGATTTAGGCTCAATTGGGAGCCCAATCGAAGACGATGATCTTGTTGCACACTCTCTCAATGGCTTGAGAGAGGATGAAAGGTGGAAAGCATTCACCACATCAATTTATGTGAGGGATTCCCTACCAGAAGTTGATCAATTATTCACATTGATTGTGACCGAGGAGATGAACCAAAGAGGTTCACAATCAAAGGGCAGCCAAGCCCAAGTTCTCTATGCAGGTAGAGGCAAAGGCAAAAGAGGTGGACAAAACTCCCAAGGGAGAGGGAGAGGAAGATCAAGGTCAAGCTCAAGCAACTAAGAAGGCTCCAACCAAAGCTAAAGAGGAAGAGGAAGGAGGAGAGGAAGAGGAGAAAGATCACATGGAAGAGAACCATCCAATGGAGAATGCTACAATTGTGGAAAACCGGGCCATTATGCAAGAGATTGTTGGTCCAAAGGAGGAGGCAATCAAGAATATAAAAGGAACCAAGGTAATTATGCTAGTACTTCAACAAATTCAGAAAATGAGAACTTTCTTATCATGTATGGTTCAAGTGAAAGAGTCAATTCATATTTTACGTGGTACATTGATAGTGGTTGTAGCAACCATGTGAGTTGCAATAAAGATATTTGGGAGACACTGAGCACAAGATTACACATGTGGGAGATGTTGCATTGAATGGATCTCAAAGCTCCAAGGTGTTGAAGGATGTGTTGCATGTGCCAACCATCACAAAGAACTTGGTTTCGGTAGGTCAAATGGTTGAAAGAGGTTATGAGGTGAGGTTCAATGCACAAGGATGTTTTGTTGAAGACCCCATGCAGGACTACAAGCTCATAGCAAAAGGAAAGAAGCAAGGAAGACTCTTCATCATGGAGGTAAAGCCATCGACCCCTCACATTGTCTACTAGTCAATTGGAAATAAACAGATTGCAAAAATCAACTTATGGCATAAAAGAATTGGGCACATAAACTTACAAAGGATGAAGGACATGCAAAGGAAGGGCTTGGTGAGTGGTCTACCTTATCTTACATCTCAGAATATGCAACATTTGTGCCATGCTTGTCAATTAGGAAAACAAAGCAGATTGCCATTCAAGAAGGGAGCACATGTGAGTAAAGAAGTGTTGAATCTCATACACAGAGATGTATGGGGACCTACAAGGGAGCCATACATTGGAGGTAATAGATATTTTATCACATTTATAGATGATCATTCAAGGTTTGTTTGGATGTATTGCATGAAGTCAAAGTCAGAGGTGTTTTACCACTTCTAGAGGTTCAAAAACCTAGTGGAGAAGGAAACAGGGAAGTATATAAAGACTCTCGGATTCGATGGAGGGGGAGAGTATTTCTCAAATGAATTTTCCGATTTTCTACATGACCATGGCATCAAAAAGCGATTCACTTGCAGGTATACACCTCAACAAAATGGGGTGGTAGAAAGGAAGAATAGATACATAGCAGAAGTGGCTAGATCTTTGTTAAGTGAAATGAATGTTCCTAACTCTTATTGGGTTGATGCAGCAAATACGGCCATATACATTATGAATAGGTGTCCAACCTCAGGAGTACATGGAGTTACACCTTATGAAGCTTGGTGTGGTAAGAAACCCAACCTTTCACATCTCAAAGTATTTGGTTGTGTGTGTTATGTTCACATACCTCAAGAATTGAGACACAAGTTAGACCCGAAGGTAGATAGGTGTAAAAGGTATAAAGCAAGGCTGGTTGCAAAAGGTTTTTCTCAAACCTATGACATAGACTTTGAGGAAACATTCAGTCCAGTAGCTAAGATGTCCACCATTAGAATTTTGATTGCAATTTCAGCCTCAAAAGGTTGAAAGATGTACCAGTTGGATGTGAAGAATGCTTTCCTAAATGGAGAGCTTGAAGAGGTAGTCTTCATGGACCAACCCCAAGGCTTTGAAGATGAGAGGTTTCCACATCATTTATGTAGGCTAAAGAAGGCTCTTTATGGACTCAAGCAAGCCCCAAGAGCTTGGAACCAAAGACTTGTGGACTACTTGGTAAAATGTGGATACAATTAGAGTCATGCAGACCCATCACTCTTTGTGAAGAAGGAAGGTAGCAAAATTGTTTTCATTTGTATATATGTTGATGATTTGATCATTACAGGGGATGATGAAGCCAACATCAAGGACATAAAGAGGAAGCTTGGATGTGAGTTTAAAATCTCAGATTTAGGGATTTTAAGGTACTTCCTTGGGATTGAAGTACTATATAAAGAGGAAGATATATACTTGACAAAGGAAATACACTCTTGAGCTTTTGAAGAAGTTTGGCTTGTGTGATTGCAAGCCCCTTTCAAATCCATTAGAAGTAAATGTTAAACTAAGTGCTCATGACGCTGAAGAAGTAAAGGATGTGACCATATATAGGTCAATAATTGGTTCTCTCTTGTATGCTACTATGACAAGACCTGATATTGCACATGTAGTTGGAGTGTTATCTCAATTTTTGCAAGCACCAAGAGTACCTCATCTTGTTGCAGCCAAAAGGGTACTTAGGTACCTCAAAGGACTAGTGAATGAAGGTCTATATTATCCATTTGATGATGGATTAAATGTACAAGCTTATTGTGATGCTGATTGGGTAGGTTCCAAAGATGACAGGAGGAGCACTAGTGGATATGTTATCATGCTAGGGAAGAAGACCATCTCATGGATGTCAAAGAAACAATCAACTATGGCGCTTTCATCGATCGAAGCTGAGTATAGAGGCTTAGCAAGAGTCTCATGTGAGATTATGTGGCTCAAGAAGTTGTTTGTTGATCTTGATTTGTAGGTTAAGCAAGTACCTATTTTTTTGTGACAACATGAGTAGCATATGCTTGGCTCAAAATCCGGTGTTCCATGCAAGGTCGAAGCATATAAAAGTGCATTACCACTTTATTCGAGAGAAGATCATGTCAAAGGATGTCAAGGTGGAGCATGTCAATACAAAGGACCAATATGAATATATGTTTACCAAAGCATTGGATGGAGTACAGCTACAACACTTCAAGGCATGCATTGGAATGAAGGACCTAGACATTGAGACTTGAGGGGGATTGTTGAAAATCAAGTCTCAATCATGCAAAAAGGCTCAAACATGAATTTTGCAAGTGGAACAATAAAAAAGGAGGACCCAAAGTCATGGAATAAAGTTAGAAGCTCCACCAAACTCAATCAAATTCAAATCTCATCAAATCAACCACCAAAAAGTGCACCTAAACTGATTGGTGGGTGGTTAGCTAGATTTTAGGAAAAGTAAAACTCTATATAAGCATCATTCTAACTTTGTTTCTTGAGTTTTATACATTCAACGAGTTTCCCACTTAGTTTAGTGAAGTCATAAACTCCAACAAGCAGCCCCCTTGCTTGCTTACCTCATTTTCTCATGATCTGATTGGGCTTTTCCAAATCTGATTGTACCAGATTTGAAGAGCATTGCTTGCTCTCTCATTGTACTCATTTTCATTGATTTCAAGCTTCATTTGGTCTTTCATATTATGCCATGAACGTTGCCAAAGTTTCAAGTTAATTGGCTGAGTGAGTTGTGAGAAATTGCCAACTTTGTGAAGATATATTTCAGCACATAAGCAGTGTTGCAAACAAGTAGCCTGTTTTGAAGAGGGTGGTTCTCCCAACTGGAATATCCATTTGGGATGATTTAAATCTTGTTGGGTAGCTCTTATAGTTTACTACAAGTTTGCAGAATTTTATTTTAAGTCTCTATAATGGTGGAGAGAAACATTCAGAACAGTGAGCATATATCACTGCTTGTGGACCTAGTGGAGGGCAGCGATTCCATTTTTGCATTGGGATGTTAGAATCATACCCCATCATCTGACACCGTTGATTCTTTATCAGAAAAGAGTATGTCCCTCCATTGCTCTAGGAGAACTGACTGCTGCAGATAAACTCATCTAGCATATTTTCAAGTCACCAAAAACATAGGATGAAGTATGTGTATATCTTCTTCCCTTCAGGCTGCTAACTAATGCATCATATCCAAGAGAAGTTATTGAACTAATCGACTACAATACTATAGGGTGTCCCTATGGAATCATTCTCCGGTCCGTGATTTGCATCACTAACTTTCCATGGAAGAGTGTTTCCCATTTTTCAGAACGCGATGTGCTTGGGCAAGGAAACTTGGATAATCTGTTGCTCAAAGATGCAAGGAAAAGAGTTGATTTTTAACACTCTTTGCAAGCTTCTTACACAACTGAAGTCTTCTACAGTTAGATGTTTGTTGTGTTATTTAACCAGTTGATGATGACATCCAGTGGTTGACTTGGGGAATGAGACATTTGCTCTTGGTAGCCCTCAGTAGTTGAGTTAGACATCAATGGCCAAACATGTTGCAGTAGGTTGATTCTTGACTATTACAGAAATCGAACATTGATTTACTATGACTGAATCATCTTCATGTACTGCATATGCCCACTTTACTTTGAGGAAACTGCTTAGGGCTTATTTTGTAGATCCTAAGGACATAATGGGCATGTGTTTCTCAAAATATGGTTGTTCAATAAACATAATCCAAAATCGGATTTAACCCTTGAAGCTTCCCTTCGAGGCTTAGTGACGGGATGCTCTCAGATTTGACTTGTTGCATGTCTGTATCAAAATCTATCTAGAGTCAACTGTTACGTCGCTATGTCCTGTGTAGAGAAAAGACATTCGCTGACATGCCACCATATTTACTTGAAGCAGTCCACAAGCAATTAGAAACACAAATTGAAAAAGAAGAAACACAATTAGAAATGCAAACTTGAAGCATTCCACCAATCAAGGAGAAAAGGTACTGACCCCTTGCCAGTTACTAGTATTGGAAGCTGCCAAAGAGTTCCCCTCTCTAAGAACAGTCATCAAGTGAATGCAAAGTTGGCAAAAATTCCATATAGGGAGACACACATAAGGCCCTGATTCACTAGAATGAAGATCGTTGACTTGAAGCCTCGGTTGATCACTGACTAGCTTGATTCCCCTTAACATCTAGCATCCCATCGTGTGTGAGCTCACCCATCTCTTCTAGTTCCATAGCCATAGCTTGAAATGACAATAGTGCAAAACTAAGATGAGCATGTGAGGCACATAGAGCAATTCTAAATATGTGATGCATGTTCTTTTGAATTCACAACCCCGAAGTTGGTTCATGGCTCCGCTTAAGAGAGTTGTACTCTAGTTTTAGATCGATACCTTCTGTAGCACGAAAGAGGATTTATCCAGAATCTACACTGTGCACACATGCACATGTACACAGATGCCAATACGGGAAGCGATCCCCCAAGTGAAAAAAATATTAGAAGCTTTCGGGTATGCTTTTCCTGCAGACATTTAATCTAAAGTGCATCAGTGTTTGTTAGAATACATGTGTGTCGCACAAAAGATATTCCCACATCAAAACTTGAAACCGAGAATGCCCATCCGCTTCTTGCACACAAGACACCTGTTGGTGTTTCTCCTCTGAGGTATAGATTGTGGACCATCTCTGCTTAACAAATCAGGATGCCGAAGGGAGGCTATTGGTGTCCCCTCTTCATAGAATCAAATTCTGGAGATATAGGGTCGAGACTAGACGATCTTGATGCATCCCCCATCAGAGTTACCCTCCACAGCGGGAGAAGGGCTCTCTCCCCAACCAGCAAATGTCTCCCCCGTTTTGGAAAGGTGGCCTTCCTGAAATGTCGATCCCGAACCTCCCTGTGCTTACTAAAATGTATCTGCTTTCCTTTCTTGAAAGATACTCCTTCAAGAAAAAAAAACATAGCTTCTAGAGTTTCTACTATATACGCATGTTTGATCTACGTAGTCCTTCCAATTCCCTTTCAAATATGGATTATGAGGAATGGAGATCATATGAAAAATCACAACCACAATATTTACAAAAGGTGATGATGATTGGCACTACACAATCTTCTTACAAACTTGAGAGCAAAAATAGTGGAGATAAAATCTACACGACAACGTCCCCCTATGGGGCTTTGGGCAAAGGGTGGTTCTTTTCATTGAGCTATTTTGTTTTTTGATTTTTTTCTTTTTCTTTTTTTACTTGATTCTCCCTCCACACATCCCTCCTCTTGAACTTTGTCATCCCCGACAGGCTTTTTGTGGCAACATGAGTATGTTTGGATGACTTTATGCTCTCTTTGATTTAGCGAATTAGCTTCACATATCATCAATTCCTTCCATTGTGCTGACTTTACTCCATCATTTGGTGTCTGTCTGTGATCTGCAAAGAAGCTCCGCTTATAGGCCACCACTCTAGCATTCAAGTTAGATGTCATTTTGACAAAAATTCCTGAATCTATTTCAAAAAATCCTGTAAAGAAAGCTTCCCCAAATGTCTGCATGTATGGACTCGGTAAGAACATTAATCGTGAGTATATAGCCATTATGGTAAGTCTGCTTGGCATTGTAGATAGATAAAAAATGAGTGTGTTTGCTCCGTGATTGATGTTGATAAAATTCAAAAATGTATATTGGGCATGTTTAAATACTTTCAAAACTTTAAGGAGCATGCTTAATATTTTATTTGTCATCTTGATGGCTATGTCCGGTACTGTAGCATATTTGGATAACCAAAATTCAATTGTCCATACCATGTACTCTTTCGTAGGTAAGTAATTATGTGGCAGACTCTGTAGTAATGGATAGTTTAGCCATTGATTATTTACTGTGCCCTGGCACTGTGCTTCCCAAAATTGCATCCAGGTTCGTCTCCTAGGGACTGGGCAAAAAGATGATTTATTTGGAGTATATATGGTGCTAACTCCCAGTGCACGTGTAAAGTCAGATTCTTTTCCAAAAACTTCCTTCTCCAAACTGGATCTGCCTTGTCAAATTCTTCTTGTGTATAAGAAAATGTGTCCATTTTGAATTGCAGATCGTGATCAGGTTCCTTCTATGTAGTTTTCTTGATGTACTATATAGTTTCCTCTTTTAGTAATCCATAGGGTACATTGAATGGCATCAAAATTGTTTTGAAATTCTTACTTTCAATCTTTGCTTCCTTCATTACCTTCACCACTTGATCTTCAAACTGTTCTATAAGTTGGGACACCAGTAGTGCCCTCTCATTATGGCTTAGTTCTGCAACTGCCCATTTATGTCTATCTGTGCTCGACTCTGTGTCTTCCTTTATAGGTGAGTGATGCATGGGGGGAGAAAGAGGACGTACCTCAGTCTCCACAGTAGCTGCTTGGGAGTTTTGAACTACTGGTGCCCCCATTGTATTATTATGTGCTAATTGAGTCTTTAGGTTTTCAATCATTTCGTCTTTTTTCATGATTTCATGAGTCACTGTTGTGAGTGCTTCCTTGCTCTTCAAGATTTCTTCACCTATAACAGCCATTTGATCTACATCTTCTCTACATTTCTCTATCCTTTTTGCTTCTACAATCTTCCATCTTTTTTTGAGCTCATTTGTATCTTACATGTATTTCTTTTCCCACTCTTCTCTTAGCGCCTGCTCCTGTTTTAGCTGATCTGTATACTTCGCTATCTGAGCTTCTAATGCATGTGTATCATTTGATTGACTTTCTTGTATCTCCATGGGTTGATTAAATAAAAGTGCATTCATCAATTCTTTATTTCTATTCCTTAGGTTGTCTGCTTCATCCATGTATATCTTGATTTGGCTTTCTAAGATTTTGCTTCGATTTATCAAATGTACCTTCTCGGCCTCACTGGCTTCATACCTACTTTGAAGTTATGTAATCTTGTCTTGCAGCTTTAGATTTGCTTTAGTGAGTATGTTGCACTTTTCCATAGCCTCATTTGTCTCCTGGTCTTTAGTTGTAAGTGCTTGTTGTGCTTGTAGTACCTGTGCAGATAGCTCTTCACTTAGTGTTTGGAATTGATTTCGTTCCACTAATGTCTTGTCATAATCGCTATCCACTTCCATTAGTTGTTGTTGCATATCCATGGTTGTTTGTATCATTTGCTTTGGTTTGAGTTATGCCACATCAACATTTAGCCATATTGTTGAGCCCATAAAAGTCATATTGGTCAAAGTCAACCGTAGTGAAAGTCAAAAGGTCAAAGTCAAATTGGTAAAAGTCAACAAGTTCAAGGTCAAATTCAACGGGTGCAAAGTCAAAGTGCTAAAGTGCAGGTGTCAAAGTGCACAGGTAGTGCACAATTAATTGTCCACAAAGGGTAAATCGAAGAAAGTGGGTTGCAGGTTGCAAAGGTATTTCTCTAATTTTCCTAAGGTTCAAAGTGTTTTTAAAGTGTTTTTCAAGGTTCAGGTGAACCCTCTCTTATGCCCAAAAGTGAAGACTTAAAAGGAAAATGTGAAGGTATGTGAAGCGGCAGCATACACAAAAGTGAAAGTATGGCCCCCCAATTAAAATTTTTGTTTTAGCCTAAAGTCACTACAGGACAAAACAGGGATTCCTTGGCTGCCACTTTTGAAGACAATCTTGGGACATCAAAGTGAGCACCAAGATACTCTTGCAGTTAGGAGCGTACGTGAATCGACACTCAAATCAAGGCAATGACTATTCTTGGACATTCTAAGACTAAGCAAGAGTAAGCATAGTCTAAGTGTAGCTCAGTGATGAGTAGCACCTCCTTTAATGTCAATCCGGGAAGACGTGAGGATGGTATGAAGACCTCGAGCAAGTGGCGGCACAAGTGCGTGAGTGAGAAGCACACTAGCATGCACACACATACACACACACGCGCACACACGGTAAGACAAAGAGTGAGAATCAATGGAGCTTTTAGATTACTTTCAAAATGCTCTTTACAAGTTCGTTTCAATTACAATCTAACCTCAAAAATGAGCTCTCTAGCCCTTTTTATAGTTTTTGACTAGCTTCTGGTCCTGTCCAGACCTAGTGTCCGGCCTAGTTAAAAATTAGGTTCCAGGGCTTATTTGGGGGCTCAAACGAGATCTAAAAAATACGAAAATTGGTACGCAACTACTTCTAAGGCTCCTCAAGCTCAAGGACTCCTTGGCTTGCACAAAATGGAGCTACAAAAAGGTGAAATGATATTTACAATGATTGTTAGTGATAAAAATCACTGTTGTTGTAGGGATTTCTTCTAGTGCTCTGCCATACATATCTTCGAGCTCCCTACTTGCTCTTCCTTCCTGCATGTCCATCTCTTTGATTTGCATTAATGTCTTGAAAAAATATTGGCCTACTTGCCAGATCTTCTTTGACTGCCCTGTTTGCTTGTGCTGTCCCTTCGCTCTGACTCCCTTCTTTGACTTTCATGTCTTGTACGTCCTGGTGTACCAAGGCTACTGCCAACACCCCCCCCACTCTCGCGTCTGTCGCCCCTGACAGACCCTTGTCGAGCTGCTTTTTGGACGTAATATTGGACAACATCCGCGGCGAGGTGGTGTTCTTCTAGCCTGAGTCCCCTTGCTAGATCTGTCAGCAATGCATCCCAATTGACTGGCCCTGGGACATCTGGATGGGGCACCCGTAACTGCTCTGAGTGAATGGTTCGCTCCACAGCAAATAAATGGAGGAGATGTGAGGGTCTGGGTACAAATATTTCTGAGTGGTATTCCCAGAATCCGGTTATGAACATCTCCTCGAATGTTTGTTTAAAGCAGGCTGGGAGGTATTTTATTCTGGCGTGCCAAGCATATATCACATCTATGGAAGGGGTGGTGCTCATGTCATAAACTAAATCTTGGTTTCCTGTAAGGAATCCGACGCCTGAGAAGTGTGGGTCCTTGATATTCTTGAATGTCCTGAATGTAATAAGCATTAACTCAAAAATTTTCATGCACATCTGGGCCATTACATCAGGGGTATTCCTTAATCGGATGCTCCAGTGCCGTATAGTGGAAATCATATAATTGACGGTGGGAGGCCCTTGAGGGGGCGCTAGATAGACGTAGTTTAACCATTTGGCGCATCCCTTGATATTCTTGACTGCAATGGTAAACTCTGGCCATGTGCGTCTGCGGAGTACAGGAACATAACAAGGGTTATATTTAATAAAAAGAGGCATATTCGTCCAGGTGCGAACCATCTCCGGGTAGGTTTCGAGGAGTCGGATCCTCCAAGTGGGTTGATGAATGGATCCTTTTTTGGCGCTCTCTGGGATATCATCTGGCCCAAATTGTGTAGCAAACGTTGGAGGTTTGCCACACCTGTGTTGGATTTCTGCATTGTAGTCCGCCAGAAGTATACAATATGGCACGTATTGATCATCATTGGTTCCGATCCATCTATGGTGGGACATGCTGCGGAAGTATTCTGATTTAATAATAGTGTCCTCTATCTTTGCCATAGATTGGATCTGAACTGCCACTCGATCTTCATGAGTTGATGCCGTTTTCTCTAGTGTTTGGAGCCACTCAGGTACTTCGATTTCTAACGTATCCATTCCTTCTGCGGTTTGCTCACCACCTGGCATTGGCATAGGAACGTAAGGTTCCTCATACGTCTCATCTACCTCGATGGGTACCAAATCCTCGGGTTCAGGTTCGACAACTGGAGAGGGTTGCCTTTCATGTGTGAGTAATCTTGCCTGTAATTCGGCCACCTGCTCTTTCAATGCCTTGACTTCCTCTGAAGTCGTGGTCGTTTCCGTGACTTTGGGTGCTGTCTGTTGCTCTTGGAGTTGATTGCGCAGCGCATCACGTTCCCTTTCCAAGTCATCATGAGCTTCTAATAGATCTGCATAGCTGTCCAAGATGGTCTTCATTGTCTCTGAGGGCACAGCTTTAAACTGCTCTGGATCAATTTCGTGTGGAGAGCCTTCCATTGCTGCTTCTAGATTTGCTTCATTTTGCTGCTGCAGCCTCTTGTTTTCTTCTAGGGCGGCCGCCATGTGTTTTCTGAGAAGTGCCAGGTTACGCCGGACTTTGAGATTATCGGCTTGGTATACCTCGAGCAAAGCTTCTAGTTGTTTGGCACCTGATTCTGTCGATGGTTGGGGTGCTGCCAATAAGGTTTGGTGAGCCTGCTCAAGCGTCGTGTAGCGTTGATTCAGTTCTGCATTTTCTGTTTGTAGAATGAGAAATTGTCTTTGTAAGTTTTGATGGTGCGTTTCCAGATTCTGATACCGGTTGTCCAGAGCTTTGTACTCATGCTGGAGCTGGTATACACATTGGTTTAATGCTAAAAATATGTTATTTACATTAAATAATGCTGGGAGGGGTGAAGATGCAGGGGGAATGGGGGCGGGATTGGGAGAGGTGAATGATGTGGATGTACGTGGAGATGTGGGTGGAGGGGGTATGGGTGATGAAGGTGGCATAGGGGGAGGGAGCGGTGCTGTGGCAGGTGATGTTTCCATCGTGTCCACTGTTTGAGTGACGGTGTAGATGGGAATCGTTGGTGGAGTGGATGTGACATCGGTGAACAGGGTGGTGAAGGTGGGCATGGTGACTCCCCCGTATTGGATTCCCGGAGAGAGTGGGATGCCCATGACCACGGTAGTGGTAGTGGACGTGGTAGTGTTAGTGTCCTGTGGTGGAGTGAATTGTGTAGTGTGAGGTGGGGATGGGGGTGACAACGGTGCTTCCTGATATTCTTCTGCTTGCGCTGCCTCGCCTGGTGCTGATGTATTGATGTGAATTTGCTTCCCGGACCTCCTGGGACGAACGGGAACTCTTTTTTCAAACCTGTGGATGTAGGCCATTGCCTCATGAATGGCCTCGTCCAGTCCTACAGCGTCGGCATGAAGGTTCATGGACTCAATGAACAACTCGTCCACACCTTCCTCAGCTAGCAAGTCGTTCATGAGTCTTTTGCCCTGTTCTAGAGACATCTGATGCTGTTCCTGAACCAGTCGCATGGTTCGATATAGTCTCTTGATTTGTGCCGAATATGCTGGGGCACTTGCTAACTCGGAGAGTTCGTCATATTCTTGATGTTGTTCTTCGTCGGCCTCTTCTTCATCTCCTCCTGTCTCTTGTTCATCTACATCAACTTCTACAGTTTGTGGTTGGGTGGGGGCCGATGTTGTTTGGGGTCGCGGTTCCTGAGCTCGCGCTGCTTCGGCTTCGAGGTTAGAGTCATAGATTAATCTGGCAATTTCTTCATCCGTGAGGTCCTCAAGAGTAAATCCCTGCGGAAATTCCAAATCGGATGGAATGGGTGGAAACACCAGATTAGGCCCCTCTGTGCTTGGTCTTGGTAACCGGATTGTGAATGGCCTAACTCGTCGTGTCTGGGGAGGAGTGATTTCTGGTGTAGCGGTAGCTCCCCTTGGTTGAGCACAGGGTAGTTGGACTCCCCCCCTCATCTTCTTTGATGGGGGACCTGCTGCTGATAGTCTTCTCTGGAATTCTTGGACTCGGGACCATACGAGTGCCCGCTGAACAGGCACGTCATAAGCCAAGCATCTATAGATTATTCTGGTCAAAGCACAACACCCGTGGAGCACATTCTTCTGTTTTTTGTTCCACCTTTGATGCGCTAGGTGGATCTGATCTATGATCCAATGTGGTACATTGATGGGCAGGCTTTCGGTTTTCGCTAGATATAAACTGAACCATATTTTTTTCGGGGGCATTGTGAAGCGTTCTTGGGCGGGAAAAGCAAAATGTTGCATGATGGTTCGCAGGTGAAGCGCAATGGTAGGTGTCATCGCAACCATGTCCTTCAGCTTATTAAGATCTTTGTGCTTCATTCGACCTGGAACCATGGTTTCCTTTTCTGTTGGGATGTGCATGCCATACATACCCAATGCTTCTCTTACCAGATTGAGGGTCAACTTGAATCTTTTAAGCTCGTTACCCGGCAGCAGTGATGGCAGCACAAAGGTGCTGTCGCCGCCCTTGGCTCTGCTTGGTGTGATGGTACTGATCAGATAAGAACATCGTAAAAAATCCGGCTTTGGTAAGTGAGTCCTGAAATAACTTTCCACACCTGCTTTGACCCAAACTGATCTCATGACTTCGGCATTTTGGTAGCTTTCAAACTCGCGTGCGAAAAAGTGGTATCGACCCCATTTGCCATTGAACTCCAATTCTGCTTCCCAGAAATAGGTCCCATCGCCCAGTGGTCCCGCAACATCACTGAACCAATGCGCATGCTTACCTACTTGAGAAGTGTGCCCTTGAGGAGGATCCTGAATGGGGAGCACATGCACTGCTTGAAGCTCTTGCGGTCTTGCTGTGAGACGTGGCTCAAGGAGAAGTGTTTCTATGTCCACAATCTGGGCACCAGATCTGACTTGAGAACTAGTACCTGCTTCTGCCATGGCCCTGTTCGCTGGTTGGTTCTGTGAGAATATAGAACCAAGTGTTAACATCGTAATGGACAGAATAAATCCGTTGTTGTCCCCGTTACAACATTAACATGAGGTGGATGATGAGTTAGTGGTTAGTAAGTGCATGAAGACAGTGTGTGTATTTAGTGCTTGTGTTGTCCTAGGAGACTACTGCAGTTAGTAAGTAGGTATGGATTTACAAATTGGGGTCGGGGGGTTTATTACAGGCCCTAGGCTGCCAAATGCAGTGAGTGGGCTTTGCCTTCGGTTTCGGAGAGTCTCTACAGAGCCTTCTCGGTGTCGTGGTTTGAAGATGAGGCCTTTTTGGGACCCATTTACAATTGATTACATGTACGCTCTTGGGTTTTGGTGTGTACATGAGTGTCGAGAATGAGTGAAATCTGGCAGTATGCGTCGCTGCGTTGTGCTGTTTAAGTTGTGGCCTCAGCGTAGCTACTTGTGCCATCAAGCAAGCCTTAGGCACCCAAATTTGTCTTGATTGTGGGCTTGCCTTCATCGACTTCTTGGGCACCCAAATAGATTTTACTTTAGCAGAAGAATTTCTGAAAGACTTCTTATTAGCGTTGCATTGTTGGTCACTAATAAGAGGCTTTGTTCCTGTAGTTGACGGTGGTGCAACCGGTCGTTCGCCTTTCCGCACCCATACCTGGTCTATTTTCTGGGCTATTCTGCTGCGCAGGTACTTTTGATCTCTGACATAGGTAGTACCCTGCTTCTTCTGCCTTTGATCCACCTTGGGTTGCTGCTTCCTTCTAGCCTTTGGAAAAGAAGGGAGTTCCGTTGCATTCCTGACTCCTTTTTTGCAAATATCATTCCTCTGCAACACATAGTTTTGGACAAGAACAGCATGGTCATCTTCATGTGTACCCCTGGAAGGACCAGGAGTCTGTGCCTTTCCTAGTTCCTTGAGTGCTCCATTGTCTAATTCTACTGTAACTCGACTATGATTGACCCAAACCTGGAGAAGTCCACTTCTTAGGTTTAAATTGACTGCTTGGTCATAAATCCAATCTTGACCCAAGACAAGAGGTTCAGTGAGATCCTCATCCTGACACACTAGTACCTTAACTGTCATTGCTTCATCATGAATGCAGAGGGGAAGTTCCACCTCGCCCATACAAGGGGTTTCCACGCCTCCCAATCCTATAAGATATGCCTCCACAGGATTGACAGTTAACTGTAACTCTTGACAGTAAGACATTCTAACAGCACTAGTGGCTGCACCTGAGTCAATCAAGGCTCTTACAGTCCTTGCACTTTTTCCTTGTCCTATATCTAGGGTTACGAAAGGACGTCGATCAGTTATCCTAGGTGAGCTGGTTCCTGCGACTTCACACATTGCCATATGATATCCTTGATCTGCATAGTCATTTGTCCTAGGCTGCTCTCTACCTTGCCTACGTAATTTCATCCTTCTAATGCGTTCTAAAGCTTCTGCTTGAGCTTCTTCTCGCACTCGCTTTTCTTCCTCCTTGCGTTTCTTAGCAGTGTTGAGTCGGCTAAGCATTTCCTCCGTGAGGGGTTCCTGATACAACTTGACTCTGCAACCGCTAATATAATTTGGGAGAACATCACCCTCTAATGTGGCCAATTGTACCGCTCCGCTTGTGGAGATCCTATTGATGATCATAGGTCCGTAGCCTCTCTTTTCTAGCTTCCTCGCGTGTTGTTTGAGTGTATAGACTAGGACTAGATCTCCTGCTTTCAAGCCTTTATCCTTCACGTGGGCATCGAAATATGCCTTCTGTCTCTTCTTGGCGGCATATATTCCTGCAGCGGCTCTTAGTCTTGTTTCCCCTAATCGTTCAAGGTCAAAGATCCTAGAAGAGAGTTCATGACCTGTCCATTCATACTCTTGTGCTACTCTCAATGTAGGAATCAGGAAGTCCAAGGGTAGCACGGCGTTTTGGCCGAATACCATCTGAAAGGGGGTGGCTTGGAGTACCGTTTTGTAGGCAACTCGGTATGCCCAAACAACATGGTGCAGCTGTTTGTCCCAATCAGAGCGTTTTGTGTTCACCAATTTTGTCAGTACATTGCATAAAATCTTATTAGTGCTCTTAGCTTGTCCATTAGCTTGAGGGTGATAAGGGGCAGACTTCTTGTGTATTACCAAGAATTCTTGGAGCAGATTTTCAATCACTTCGTTCAAGAAATGAGTGCCTCTATCGCTTACAAGCTCTATAGGTAGCCCATATCTCGTGAATACATTCTCAAACAAGAATTTGGCAGTTGTTTGAGCATCGTTCTTGGTTGTAGCTTTTACCTCTACCCACTTGGTGAGATAATCTGTTGCCACAATGATGTATTCTGCATGAGAACCCTTAGCTGGGGGATTAATAGGACCTACGAAGTCTATTCCCCACTTAGAGAATGCACGTCCACCCATCATAGGTTTCAGTGGCATCTCATCTTTGCGTATAGGATACTGAGTCCTCTGACAAACGTCACACCGTTTCACATAGGTATGTGCATCCATGTGAAGTGTAGGCCACCAAAAGCCCGCAAATAGTATTGCCTTGATTACCCGATCTGGTCCAAAGTGTCCTCCTGCTACACCTTGGTGAGCAGTTTCTAAGATCTTAAGATACTCACTTTCATGGACACACAGTCTCAGGTAACCATCTTTACCGCGCTTATATAGATTATCACCTATGAGTGAATAATCCAGGGCTTCTTGTTCTAAACTCCTTTTCCTAGCTAGAGTCATGTCTGGGGGGAATGTGTTTGTCCGCAGGAATGATACGAGAGGTTCACTCCAATCTGGCACAATGGATACTTGATAGAGAGTGGCATGTTCCACAGGTGGTTTAGTGCAACAGATTGGGCATTCCTTGCACAACTTTTGGACATCCGCTTCCATAGTTGGCCAATGCACTCCGAATCTCTTTAGAGTCTGCAACGTTCGTTGTTTGGAATGGTGTTGCTCTAACGCACCTACATGTGCTAATTGCAACCATTTAGCGTACTCATCCTCTTCTACGCAACACGCCAAGATCCCTTGATCTGTGTGCTTGTACATGCTTCCTGCCATGATGTGGTACTTTTGGGCTTTTACAACCTCTCTATTCCGTGTGTTTACCACTGGATGGTTAGGCCCGTAGGTCAATACTGGTACTATTGGCTTGGCCCACTGCGGTACCACTTCCAAATTAAACAAGTAAGCATCAGGAAGGTCATCTGACACTCCTTGTGGGGCTTCTCCCGATGTGAGCCTAGAGAGATGATCGGCTCTCAAATGAGTCCTACCTTTCCTTACCACAACCTCAAAATCGTATTCCATTAGCAAGAGAAACCATCTCACTAATCTTCCTGTATTGCATGGCTTGTTTACAAGATATAACAATGCCTGATGATCAGTAAAAAATTTAAACTTATTTGCAAGCAAATAGTGTCTAAATTTCTTAACTGCATATACCATGCCTAATCCTTCGCGCTCTGTAGTGGTGTAATTCCGTTCAGCCGCATTCAATTGTCTACTGGCATAGGCAATTGGAAGATCCATATTACCTTCACCAGTAGGTTGGGCAAGCACACATCCAATGGCATAATTGGATGCATCCACATGAACATGGAATGGCTTATTCCAATCTGGTGTGGTCAAGATTGGTGCTGAACATAATCTTCGTTTAAGCTCTTGGAAGGAATTTTCGCATTCATCCGTCCATTCAAAGTTTGTCAGAAGTCCGTACATGGGCTTTGCAATGACCGCATACATGTGTATAAATCGTCGATAATAACCACAATGCCCCATGAAAGCTTGCACTTCCTTGACATTCTTTGGCCTAGGTAGCTCTGCTATGGCTCTCACCTTTTCTTCGTCGGTAGATATGCCATTCTTTGACACTATGTGTCCTAGGATCTTGCCTTGCCTGACCATGAAAACGCACTTTTCTGGGTTCAGGCAGACTTGGTATTCTCTACATTTGTCAAAGATTTGTCTGAGTTCAGGAATATGGGTTTGTCTAACATTGGAATGTGCACAGAGATCATCAACGTAGACTTCTAAACTCTTTCTCAGAAACTCCTTAAACACGTGGCACATCAGCCTTTGGAAGGTAGCTGGTGCATTGGTAAGCCCAAATGGCATTACTCTAAAAGCAAAGATGCCCCATTCTGTGGCAAAGGCTGTCTTATGCTGATCCTCTGGAGCTATGGCTACTTGATTGTAACCCGAAAATCCATCGAGGAAGCTGTACACTTCCTTGCCTGCCACTCTTTCTAAGAGATGTTCTGTTATGGGAAGCGGATAGTTATCTCGAATTGTGGCTGCATTAACCTTTTTCAAGTTAATGCACACACGCAGTTTGCCATTCTTTTTGGGCACCACTACAATGGGGGATACCCATTCAGTGTGCTCAATTTCATAGATAAATCCAGCTTCAACCAGTCTATCTATCTCTTCCTTGATCTTAGCAGCATAGTTATCGTTATATGTATAAGGCTTTTGCTTAGAGGGTTTGGCATCTGAGGTCATGGGGATGGTGTGTGAGCATATATCAGGGTCAACACCTTTCAAATCCTTGTAACTCCAAGCGAATACATCTCTGTATTCTCTTAGCAAGGTAATCAATTCGTACTCTTCTTCTTCTGTCAGGTCATGGCCTATATACGTGCATCTCTCCTCTCCTTCTTCTATGGCCACTACTATTTTCTTGGTGGTTTCTTTGTTATCATAGGCCTCTCCTGATTGTGCCTCTCGTTTAGGCATTCTTATCATGACTCTCCTGTCATCTATCTCGTACTTCTTAAAATTTTCTGGGACCTCAAACAAAGATTCTTCTTCTTCAGGTAAGGCTTCTCTCTTCTTTCGTTTCTTTCCTTCTTCCTTAGGGGTCATATGCGTTGCTAATCTTACATCATTTGTAATCTCTCCATGCCTCTGGGGTTGAAATTCTATTTCATGGAAGTATTCTTCATCTGATGCAAATGGTGGGTCCATAATGATTGACTCTAGATCGGAGTCACTTGCATCCTCAAATGCATCAGGGCTAGGTTCGCATTCTTCTAGAATTGCCTCTCCCATGATTGGCTCTATGGAGAAGACTGAAATATCATAGCCATCCTCATCACAGTGAGGTGTCCATTGTTCTTCATTGATGGCTACGTCCATTGTTGCTAAAATTTCTGCCCAGCCATGGGGTTCAAATTCCTCGTCTGGAAAAACTACAGGTGCATAGGCTGGGTCTTGAATGGGTCTATGGGTTTCGTTTGCACCTATTTCTCTGGCCTTTTCTCTCTTCTCTTCCTCCACTGCTACTTTGCACATCCATAAGTGAGTGTCTTCGTGCATCCAGGAGGATCCTGATCCTATGGAATGCACAGATTCTGTATCATCTTTGGCTCTATGGATGGGATTCCATTGGATAGGAGGGACATCTCTATGAGAATAATCCTTGAGATTGACTTTGGTTGTAACACCTAAGTGCTGCAGGTATAAAGAATTGGTTCCCCAATCCTGTACCACTTGCAACTGTCGCATGAATGGTCTTCCCAAAATCATCTCATAGGCATGGTTTTTGCTGAAGTCACATATGGCAAAGGTATGTTCAAACTCGACACCACAAGTGGTGAGAGTTATTCCTTCTAGCAATCCTAGGGGTCTCTCTATGTGACCATCGGCCATTTGCAATTTCATTCTCGTCGGCCTGAGTGCCGGCTTGCCCCAACGCTTCCATAAGGAGGTAGTGGCAATTGCAACTCCTGCACCTGAGTCCAAAATTGCCTTCGTGGTGTAGTCCTGGTAGGTGATGGGAAGGTAGGTGTTCCCTTCTTCACCTTCACACATATCTCCTATCTTATCCAAGGAAATTTCCGGTACTGTCCTGTGGGATCCTGCCCGGGAACGAGGTTTTGCTATTTCTGGTACTTGTTTGGCTACATGTTTCCATAATTTAGGTCTCACCTTGAGTAGCTCTTCTAACTTGAGGTTACACTGCACGTTAGTGTTCTTCACTACCTCTGTGTTCCTAGGTATGACTGAGTCATCGTTCCTTACCATGACTGTGGGCGCTCTCATACATGTGGACTTTGCTTCCCATGGGCCTGTGAAGTGGGGTAGCTCTTGTATGGAATTAGACTCAAAGTCCAATCTCTCGAGAGATTGAATACTCTCATGTTCCCCGTAAATAGATGGGATGTCTTGTGGGAATTGGTCGTGTGCATCGTCCACAAGTTCAAAAGGAGGGGCGACCTCGCTTTCGTTTTCCCATTTGTCTTCTTGAATCTCTCGTAGGAAGTCTGGTGCAAACCGATTCATAGAAGAAGAAGTGTCCGGCTCCGTAGAATTGGGCACATAAGCAACCTGGGAAGGAGGGCTTATTCTTCCGTTGGCTCTCTCCTTGCTCTCATAAATGGCTAGAGCACAAGCTTCCTGGGGGGGATTGCTCATTCTATTACTCTTCCGAGCAGGCTCATACACTCTCTGGGAAGGAATGTGGGTTATCTGTGGAGGTACGTAAGCTTTCGAGGGAGGCTCCTGTGACTTTTGGGGGGGAAGATAAGCTTCTTGAGGAGGTTTGCCTATCTGTTCTCTCGCCCTTTCCTTTCTTTGAGGGACAGGTTCCTTTTCTGATTGTGCAATTAGCCTTTCTATTCTTTCTAAGGAGGGGAAGTTGTCTGATTCAGTGGAATTGGTTGCATAAACTTCTGATGGGGAATGGCTCAGGTTTTTGCTTGCTTTTTCTTTCTCCTGATTTTTTTCTTCCTTGTCAGATCTTGCAATTATCCTCTCTAACTTTTCTAGGAATCCATCCAAGTGTAATTGCGTCTGGGCTGAGCCCGAGTAATTGAAAAGGCGACTGGCTTCAAACATAGTCTGAGCCAATGCGACCATTTTCGCGCACAGTTTGGTTCTTTCTATCTCTAGGTCAGCTCTAGGATAGCACTTGTCATGATCCGTGACGTTTGGCCCTTCTTGGATTCTGGCCTGATATGCTTTGAGCATCATGTCTATGTCTTCAGGAGTGGGATCAGCTAACACTGATCCTACCCTAGGAGGTGGTGGAATCGTATGACGTGGTGGGGAAGGTGGTGGGTCAGATGGAGATGGTAGGGGTGGCGGCGGGGTATTGTGAGAGGGGATTTGAGAGGTGATTTCAGTTATCCTAGCTTTGGTTTCTCTTATGCTTTCCTCAAGTTCACTCATCTTTTTAGCCCATTGTCTTTTCATTCTTTCCCGACTATCTTTCCATGCTCTAGTCCTTTTCTTAGTTATGCTCTCGGTTTCACTAGCCTCTGAGTTCTTATCCTGGTTTGTCTCTTGGTTTTGCTGCAATGCCTGAGCTCTAGTGACTACCTGCACTGGTGCAGTGGAAGTGACGCTTCCTGAGGAATCTACAACCAAACCAATCACATTGATCGGAGTGATTTTTGGCATATTATTGGGGTTCTTTGGGCAATCTCGTAAAAGATGCTCCTTTCCACAATCTTGGCAAAAACCTTGGATAGTCACTGACTGGGGTTGTGTAGGTGGGGGCAAGGGACAATCACGAACGAGATGATCTCCTTGGCATCTGTAGCACGGTCCTCTTGGGAATGGAGGTCTTACTTGCCTAGGTTGAGGCCTGGGGTTGGGGTTTGCATACATGACGTTCGTGTAATCTGACTCCCAACTAGGTTCACTTGGTTCTTCACTATAGTAAGACTCACCATGTTCTGGAGACTGCATGTAGTAAGCCTGGGGACTATCGACATGTGTAGAATCAAAGCTATGGTCACTTGGGTCACTTTCCGAGATCAATGGGGTTACTGGTACTATGGCCCTATTCAGGTTTTCTTCTGCAACAGCATACTTTACTGGAATCACGTTAGCGGGGTTTGGGGGCTATTGAGCTAGTACCGGTTGGGGTCTCTGTTGGGCCTGATATTGTGGTTGGTAGGTTTGTTGGGGTCTAGCATATTGTGGTGGTGGATTTTGGTTCTGGTATCGGCCCTGTTGGTAGGGCTGCGGATAGGGTTGCCTAACTGCCTGCTTGTTGTATGGGCAATCTTGTGCGGTGTGATTGGTGTATCTCCGTTCTATGGTGCAGTACTGGCTACTAGGGTTTACTTGGGGTTGAGCCATAATAGGGCAGACATTCGCCATATGGTCACCACCGCATGTATAGCATCTTTTCACAGGGGCAAACCTTGGGATTTGTTTGCTCGATACACCTAATTTCTGAGCTACCTTTTCGGCAAGTTCCTCAATTGATGTGGACTGCGTGGAAGAGTGACTAGATGCACTTTCTGAATCTTTGTAGATTTTGGAAAGCTCTAGTTCTTCCCCTAGGTTATCTTCAATGTCAATGCACATGCGTACACACTCTTCTATAGTCCTAGGGTCCTTCAGATACACATAGGATCTCAATTTCGTACTCAGCAATCCATCAAGGAATAAGGCTACTTGTTTAGCAGATGTGGGTAACTCCGAAATAGGGCACCTTTCCAGATATTGTCTAAATCGTCTTCCGGCCAATCTGACAGTCTCTTGGGGGGTCTGTTTGAAGCTGTGGATCAATGAGGAGGTATTGTGTCTTATGCCGCTCTTAGAGAACTCTACAATGAATGCCTCTAGGAGTTGGTCTATGCTCCTGAACTGACGCTCATCTAATGGCTGAAACCATGTAAGTGCCGTGTTCCTAAGGGTTAGACCGAAGGCATTGTACTGCGTGAACAGATCTTCCACTTGTTCAGCTCTCAAGACTTGCTTGAACTCTGCCACATGATCATAGGGATCTCCTGTGCCGTCAAAGTAATTCTTCATGGACTTAACTAGCTGGGTGGGTCTCAAAGTTCTTGCATGCTCTCTAGGCCTCGGCAGAGGGA
This sequence comes from Ceratopteris richardii, assembly GCA_020310875.1. NCBI lineage: Eukaryota > Viridiplantae > Streptophyta > Polypodiopsida > Polypodiales > Pteridaceae > Ceratopteris > Ceratopteris richardii. The sequence goes on along the minus strand of CM035440.1, from coordinate 62,905,847 downwards.
ATCCATCTACATTTCTTTGGTTCCTGTGGGCTCTATGTATCTCAGGAGGTTCTACCCTATTCGTCTCCGTTCTCGTTCTTTCTCTGCCTACAGGGTTGGCAAAGCTTACTTCCGGTCTATCTCTACTTCTGTCTCTTTGCGTACCATGAGCTTGGGAAGTTCCCGCCCCAGGGTGACCATAGGATACATTTGATCTTGGTTGGGGAAAAATAAATTCACCCTTCCACGTGTAGGCATGCCTATCATTTTCTGTCACCACGAAGATCCGTTCTGAAGCATGATCTAAATAGGTCACTCTGCCTGGGCTATCCGGATCCTTAAGCTCATAGATCATGATATTTCCTATGTCTGTTGGCTGATTAGACTTATACCTCCAAAAGGCTTCATCAGTTTCTCGATTGAGGAGCAACTCTATGCTCTTGTTGTCTTGGGGGACCCATTCAGGCGTGATAATCCTAGTGAGAACTGATTTACCTCGAGGGGTTCTAGGTTCCGCACCCATGTTCCCTTGTTCCAGGTCACCTAAGTCCGCTTCTGAGATTACATTCCCGAAGTCATCTGTCCTATCAGGGTGACTAGTGACTACATATATAGTTCCTTCTTTGTCCAGGTATGCACCATTTTCAAACTTGACTGCTGGGTGTTCTAGTCCAATGGATTGATCAGGGTTTTTAATCTGGACCACAGATCTTCCTAGGCCGTCCTCATAGATGCTAGCACCTAATCGGTTGGTCCTAAGGTACTCCAGCTGTGTTTTGTAAGGGCCTTCTACCCTGTACAAATAAGGCACTCCTGAACTTCCCGTAGGTCTGTCCATGCCTTGAGACATTTCTGACTCACTGGTCTCCGAGCTAGGGTAGTATGAGTGGTGGCTCAACTGCTGGGCCCAGGACCTAGCAGTGTGATTGACGCTAGCCTCTGAAGACCTAAGGCTTTGTCTCTCCCTGGCTAGGTGTCGTCCTGATCGAAGGTTCATATGCCTAACCGATTATCCCAATTTTTTTCCGAGTACAACCTCGTTGCCAATCAATTGGTACCAGTCACTTGATTCTTTTTAGTTAATTATTGTGTTTATGGTCTTGTCTGATATCACGTCGTCAGGAACACTTGAATGTTCTTCGTACTTTCAGGTTGATCGTTCCACGTTAGGTTCTTTTCCCTTAGGTTATCGACAGTACAGTAACTAAGTTTTTAGCTTGAACTTGAGTTTTTTAATAGTCTTCAACTTGGTAACTGCCTATCGTTGCCCTGGCTTACTCCTATCTCTACTCGTTCTTAGCTTGAGCTAGGAAATGACAGAGGGAGTTGAGAATAATCCAACCTTGCTTGTTGATCCCTTGCTTTATGGTGCTCAAGAACCCGGTTCTCAAGCTTGCAAAGAAACCTTGCTTTGTACGCTCTCTGTTGCTCTCAATGGACCTATAAAAGTCCCACGGTTAGCTCAATGCTTAGATTCAAGGACACAACCAACAACTTTCATTCATGTAACACAAACACGCATTTGCATTGTGACTTTTAGGAAAATAATTCTAAAGACCCCTGACTTTGATCCCCCTGGGTATGGTCAACTTCAAAATACCCCTGGGTATGCCACGAGCTTTCCAACAAGCCCAAGAGCTCAAAAATTGGATTTCATATGAAAAAGTTATGACTGTTCAGGGTTTAGGGGGTTAAATCAGAATTCAATACAAGCTAACAGTCAAACAGGAATACTCGAGTAGCTTGTGGCACGGCCTCGCGATGCAATACTACACCCTAGTGTTTGTCCCACACTCAATCAAAATTTAGACCAATAATTTTGCCTTGAAAATTTGACCTAATTTGCCCTTCTAACGCGTTCGCAAAGTCTGTCGGTCGCGATTGACAGGTCAGTCGCGATCGACGTGTCGATCGCGATTGACAGGTCCGTCGTGGCTGTCAGTCGCGATTGACTGGTCAATCGCGATTGACACGTGGCCGAAAAGTCAATCAATCGTGGTCAAAGCGTCGTTGACTCTGTCGGTCGCGATTGATGAGTCGATCGCGATTGACAGGTCGGTCGCGAGGGTCTGTCGATCGTGGTCAAACAGTCGTTGACCGTGTCAGTCGCGATTGACAGAGGCGTCGTGGTCTGTCCGTCGTGGTCAAACCGTCGTTGACTGTGTCGGTCGCGATTGATGAGTCGATCGCGATTGATGACTCGATCGCGATTGACACGTGTCACGCGTATGGTCAGTCGGTCGTGGTCAATCGGTCGTTGACTCGGTCGGTCGCGATTGACAGAGCCGTCGTGGGCTGTCGGTCGCGATTGACGTGTCGATCGCGATTGACAGATCTGTCCGTCGTGGTTTGTCGATCGCGATTGACAGAGCGATCGCGATTGACAGAAATCTGTGGAATTTCAAAAAACTAAACACATTTTTGGGAAGCTCTAGGCCTGTAGGTCATGGATATGCACTTTCTTTAGCAATTAGAGCAATTTTTCAGTCGGTCGCGATTGACAGAGCTCGGCGACACACAGACAGTTACTCAGAATTCCGTACCTGCGCAGGGTGCTGGGGATGATGATGCGGCCTGTACCTGCAGAATGCTCACAAAACATGCAAAAAACAGCACATGCAAATTCGCTCTCTCGCTCTCTCTCACAAGTGAAATGAGGGGAATGAGGTGGAGATGGGGATATAGTCAAAAAACTGAAATTTTCGCGATGATGGAGATGGACGTGGGAGATGGTGATGATGATGATGGTGATGATGATAGTGAAGAAAGTAAAAAGAAAATCGATGAGCGTGAAGAAAATACCTACAACTCCAACGCGTCAACTCTACGTCTTACCATCACACGCTCGTCCTCAAGGCTCGATCCCCGGCAACGGCGCCAAAATTTGGTGTAGCTCAGTGATGAGTAGCACCTCCTTTAATGTCAATCCGGGAAGACGTGAGGATGGTATGAAGACCTCGAGCAAGTGGCGGCACAAGTGCGTGAGTGAGAAGCACACTAGCATGCACACACATACACACACACGCGCACACACGGTAAGACAAAGAGTGAGAATCAATGGATCTTTTAGATTACTTTCAAAATGCTCTTTACAAGTTCGTTTCAATTACAATCTAACCTCAAAAATGAGCTCTCTAGCCCTTTTTATAGTTTTTGACTAGCTTCTGGTCCTGTCCAGACCTAGTGTCCGGCCTAGTTAAAAATTAGGTTCCAGGGCTTATTTGGGGGCTCAAACGAGATCTAAAAAATACGAAAATTGGTATGCAACTACTTCTAAGGCTCCTCAAGCTCAAGGACTCCTTGGCTTGCACAAAATGGAGCTATAAAAAGGTGAAATGATATTTACAATGATTGTTAGTGATAAAAATCACTGTTGTTGTAGGGATTTCTTCTAGTGCTCTGCCATACATATCTTCGAGCTCCCTACTTGCTCTTCCTTCCTGCATGTCCATCTCTTTGATTTGCATTAATGTCTTGAAAAAATATTGGCCTACTTGCCAGATCTTCTTTGACTGCCCTGTTTGCTTGTGCTGTCCCTTCGCTCTGACTCCCTTCTTTGACTTTCATGTCTTGTACGTCCTGGTGTACCAAGGCTACTGCCAACACTAAGCAACACAAGAGAGAGAAGTGCAAGAGACACACAGTGTGCGACGCAGAGAAGTGAAGTGCAAGGTGTGCATGAAGAGTGACCAAGGAAGTGTGCAGAGAAGTGCTAAGCTAGTCCCCCAAGGATCCCAATGTCTTATTGAAGTGTGTGCGTGCCGACAGAAGGTACCCATCCCTCCCCCTTAGTGGAAGCTTGGTGCAAGGTGTGCACAAGTGCAGGCTTGGGGAAGGTGGAGGTTTGGTGCAGAGGAGGCCGGCAGCAACAAGTCCCTTGGGTATTTGGTATTTTGTAATTGAGCACTCTATGGGATTTTGCACAGAAGCATTGGATTGTATTGTGCTTCAACATTGTATTTGTCTTATTATAATCAATCGACAAAGGCTTCCAGTGTGTATCTTTCTTCTTGTCTTTCCCTTTTCTCCTACAAACACTCAAATCCCTTTTTGTCCAAGAATCCCCCAACAAAATTTGGCACGCCCGGTGGGACTCCAAGGAGATTTGAGCATAGGAGAAGACATGTTGCAGTGTGGAGAAGCACTATTCAAGTGCCGACAGTACTATTTCATTGGGCTAAAAGGTACATAGATGCATTCAAACAATTTCAGCATGGAAATACTACAGAGATCATCATAGAGGAATTAGAGAATTTGAGATTGGGTCCAGGTGAAAAGTTCCCAGAGTTTGTGACTAGGGCCAAGGCACTAATGGCTAAATTACTAGATCCACCACGTGATTTTTTTGTTAAGAAATGGTTAGCTAAGCCACTTCTAGTGACCACCCAATGTAAAATCAAGGAATTAGTGTTGCCTACAGCCTCCACAGAGGAATTCATCAACACAGCTACACGATTGGAGTAGATAAGGCAACAAAATGGAGCAATTTCTCCTCAACTACCATATTCTACAGAAATGGAGGATCCAGTAATTCAGCTAAGGAAGGAGCTGGAGGGCTTGAAAAGGAATAAGCCCCACAAAGAGGATGAGAATGCTGTTACTCAGTTAAGGAGGGAGATTGAGGCATTAAAGCCAAAAGGAGGAGGAAGCCCAAGCAGAGGAATTGGCTCAGCTGTGACATGAGTTGCAGGAACTCAAAGGGGGTGGCATCAAGAGTGGACTTTGGTGTACTATGTGCAGCAATCAAGGTCATATAGTAAGTGAATGTCCTCTGTTAAGTGTGACTTGCCAACTATGCAGGAAAGCTAGTCATGAGGCCCAGGAAGGCCAATCAAGGGGAATGCCTGCAACAACATATTGGACCCAAGGAGGACCCCTACTACCAGCAAATGTGATGGCAGTTGCAACCAATCAAGGTAACAATTACAACCCTAGACAGAGGGATAATTTTGGAAATGGGCCTAGGAGGCCAATTATTTGTTTTTGATGTGGAGAATGTGGGCACTATCAAAGTAGGTGCACTCTACCAGAAAATGCCCCTCCTTGCAGGAACTGCCCAGAGGCTAGAGACCACTATACTAATTTTTTTCCTAAGAACCAAGCATCTTCATTTGGGCCCCACATTCAAATGATTTATGTGTGCAAAGAAGAAATGGTAGATCAAACCAGGGTGCCATCACCATCTACCAGGGTGGTGCAGTTAGAAGAAATTGAATCTTTTACAGTGCAGATAAGAAGCAAGGGGAAGGCTCAAGTGGAAATAGGTCCAGAATCAATGACTAATGGATTGAACAAAGACAAAGGTGCATCTGAAAACAAAGCCACCACATGTGCATACATAAGGCAAAACGAAAATTTCATAGGTACCAGTGATGCCATTGGACATGCATTCAACAGGGCTCATGAGGAGTTTGATAAGTCAAATGGAGCCCATACTCTTAAGGAATCAGAAGCTTCCAGACTATTCAAGTCCATGAAAAAGGAGGTCAGTATTTTTGAATTAATAAAGATGGATGGGAAATTCAAGTCAAAACTCTTGCATATAATTGACAAAATGTCTACAAAAAATTTAGTAGCAAAGGTTGATGTTATGCATAAAGATAAAAGTGTAGGGGAAGCACCCCTCACAAATTACAAGAGCCCTCGGCTAACAGTATCTATTAAAGGTCATGAGTTTCAAGGAGTTATTGTGGATGGTGGTTCTGGCATTAACTTGATGCTTAAATATACCATGAAAAAGATTGGACTGTACCCTTCAAGACCTGCCAACTTCACTCTCACACTGGCAGACCAAAGCATAGTAAAGCCAATGGGAGTGGTCCCTGAGGTCCCTGTCAAGATACAAGGTACCATCTTTAACTTGGATTTTGTTGTTTTAAGGCTGCCACAGGTAGAAGGAAGTTTCCCTCTGTCAATTGGGAGACCTTGGTTAAGGCATGCCAATGTGCTCCATGACTGGGGCAAGGACACAATGTGGGTAAAGCAAGAGGGAAAAGAGTTGCAGCATATAATTTTAGAAGAAGGACCAGACAATCAGAGACATACTAGCATGATGCAGACAATTGGTACTTGTATGGAAGAAGAATTGTTGGAAAACCCAGAAGCACATCTATTTGGAGGAGCAAAATTATATGAAGATGAAAACATGTTGGCTTGGCTCCATGCAGAAGACCCCTCTTCCTGCTATGGAATTTTTCCAAACTCAAGTGGAGAGGAAGCATATGAAGAAAAAGAGGATATCATTTAGGTTACTGGCTCGAGTGAGACAGTCTTAGTCAAAGGCCATAAAAGAGAGAAGAAAAGAAGAGCCCTTAAGTGCAACAGTGATGAAGATACTTCAAATCATATGTCAATGGCCACTTTTTTAGGGATATTGGTATGGATATCATCTGTTATGTCAATTTTTATGATACAGAGTGCAGGGCTTTACAAGTATGTGGAAGGAGTACCTGCAAGTCTTTGGAAACAGAGGGTTCCATTTGATGAAGAAGCTGGAATAGTGAAAATGGAATTTTGCATATTAAGCTATATAGTTTCTGACACAAAGGTACAAAAGTTACAGGATGGAGGAGACAATATTTTACTGAAGGATTTAGGGTACCCCTATTAGATGACCAGTGTGCCCAAAATGAAGACAAATCCAATGAAGTGCAATACGATTGGAGATTATGGAGGAGTTTCTCTAAGTCAACAAATCAAGGCTCAAGGCCTATCATCAACAAAAGTGAAGATTTATGGATCACCTGGAACCTGCACAATTTGTCCAGGTTGTACATAGTTTTTTTCATCATTTTTGCTTAAGTTTTATTAGTTTTTCTATCCATTTCATGCTTGTTCTTTGAGTTTTTTGCAACCCTTTCATATTCCTTGACATAGCACAATTTTTGGAAATTTTTGGGAATTTTCAAGCATTTTTTTAGAATTTTTCTAGCATTTTTCACCAATTACAAGTGTTATTTTCTTGTCAAATTGGTGGAATAAAGGAATCTCTCTGTGATTTTGAGTGACAAAATTGCCCTAGACCTGTAGAGAATTTTATGAGAATTTTTTCAAATTTTTTTTGGCATTTTTTTGGATTTTTTTCTCCATTTTTCTCTAATTTTGGATAATTTCCCACCAAAAAAAAAAGAGAAAAAAAAGGCCCCCCCCTGGATTTTTCAGATTTTTGTTTAGAAAAAAAACCTCTCTCTCTCTTTCTCTCTCTCTCTCTCTCTCTCTCTCTCTCTCTCTCTCTCTCTCTCTCTCTCTCTCTCTCTCTCTCTCTCTCTCTCTCTCTCTCTCTCTCTCTCTCCCCCCTTGCCCCCCCCCCCCCCCCCCGATTTTTTATTTTTTTTATTTTTATTTTATTTTTATTTATTTTCTTTTTATTTTTTATTTTTTTATTTATTTATTATTATTATTATTATTTTCTTTATTATTTTTAATTTTATTTTGCTTTATTTTTCATTTTTTTGACCGGCAGGCGTTCTAGTTTTATTAATGAAAAAAAAAGAGAATGTTATTTTATTTTTCTTTTTCATATTTAACATATATATTTATTTTTTTATTTTATTTTTTTTCATTTCTTTGGCTCAAACCTTTTGGCTCTGGTCATACCTCGGAGGGCCATTTTTTTCAAATCTAGGGTCATTTTTATGTATTTTGGCACCTCTGAATTCATTTTTTGATGTAATTTTTCCAAAATCCCACCTTTTCTCTGACTTTTGGGCAAAACCAACCTGATTTGAGCACATTTATCACATGTTTTATTTTAAACACATGGTCCACGTTATCTATTCTCACCCCATTTCACCATATGTTGCACATTTTCACATATGCACCCTCTGTAGCTCTTCTGTTTGATCATTTTGACCCTCTCCAGACCCCATAATCCTACTCCCTAACCCTCCCCTTTCCCTTCTGCCGAGCCACATCCTTTCCCCTCCCTGCCTTATCCATCTCAGCCCCCTCAACCCTCCATTCCCCCTCCTTTCTACCCTTCCATTACCCTCCTTTGCTTTTCCATGCAAAACATTCCACTTTTCGGTTCTTCTCTGGTGCTTGTTCTCTCCTGTTTTTGGTGGACTTGGTAGTTGTTCAGGTGTCCTTTTTCCGATCTTGCAGCATGAGTGTTATGGTGTCCCATCTCCTCAAAGTTTTGGTTGTAGCTCTCCGGGACATAGAGCACATTAGGTGGTGGGCAACTGTTGAGCCCATAAAAGTCATATTGGTCAAAGTCAACGGTAGTCAAAGTCAAAATATCAAAGTCAAATTGGTCAAAGTCAACAAGGTCAAGGTCAAAGTCAATAGGTGCAAAGTCAAAGTGCTAAAGTGCAGGTGTCAAAGTGCACAGGTAGTGCACAATTAATTGTCCACAAAGGGTAAATTGGAGAAAGTGGAATGTAGGTTGCAGAGGTATTTCTTTAATTTCCCTAAGGTTCAAAGTGTTTTTAAAGCATTTTGAAGGTTCAGGTGAATCCTCTCTTATGTGCAAAAGTGAAGACTTAAAAGGAAAATGTGAAGGTATGTGAAGCGGCAACGTACACAAAAGTGAAAGTATGGCCCCCCAATTAAAATTTTTGTTTTAGCCTAAAGTCACTACAGGACAAAACAGGGATTCGTTGGCTGCCACTTTTGAAGACAATCTTGGGACATCAAAGTGAGCACCAAGATACTCTTGCAGTTAGGAGCGTACGTGAATCGACACTCAAATCAAGGCAAGGACTATTCTTGGACCATTCTAAGACTAAGCAAGAGTAAGCATAGTCTAAGCAAGGCAAGAGAGAGAAGTGCAAAAGACACACAGTGTGCGACGCAGAGAAGTGAAGTGCAAGGTGTGCATGAAGAGTGACCAAGGAAGTGTGCAGAGAAGTGCTAAGCTAGTCCCCCAAGGATCCCATGGTCTTATTGAAGTGTGCCTGTGCCGACAGAAGGTACCCATCCCTCCCCCTTAGTGGAAGCTTGGTGCAAGGTGTGCACAAGTGCAGGCTTGGGGAAGGTGGAGGTTTGGTGCAGAGGAGGCCGGTAGCAACAAGTCCCTTGGGTATTTGGTATTTTGTAATTGAGCACTCTGTGGGATTTTGCACAGAAGCATTGGATTGTATTGTGCTTCAACATTGTATTTGTCTTATTATAATCAATCGACAAAGGCTTCCAGTGTGTATCTTTCTTCTTGTCTTTCCCTTTTCTCCTACAAACACTCAAATCCCTTCTTGTCCAAGAATCCCCCAACACATGTTTTTGGGATGCTTGGTGCCTCACTTGTGGGTACCTCTTTTCCTTTTTCCACATGTATCGTTTCATTATGTGGCTGTCTAATTTGCAGGTGGATCTGAGTTTCTTTTTCTTCATGTGTAGTAGGTTTTGTAGCACTTCCTTGGAATGTTACATCCAGTGGAGAAGGTTCTGCTACAATCCTTATTTGCATAAATGGCTTTGGTTCTTCCACTTCTTCATGATCTTTTTCTTCCTTTGGAATCTTTATTGTGGGTTTACTGTCCAAGTGGGTCTCCGTGAAGTGAATGGAATCTTTATTGTGGGTTTACTGTCCAAGTGGGTCTCCGTGAAGTGAATCTTTGTTGCTTCATTCATTTGCAATGTATGTACATTCTCTTGTTCTTTTGCCTTGCCTTGGTGTCTCTCTCCGAAGGTAGTATCAGGACTCTAATCCTGCTTGTTGCTTGTTGCTTCAGTGGAGTCCTTCATTTGGTTGATTTCATCCCATTTACCATCGTTGTTTGATTCACTTTTAATATCCACGTTCATAGGGGACGGTTCACATTCTTCTTGGACTTCAGAAGATGAACTCGAATTAACTAGTCCCAGTTCTCTATATCTATGGAACTTTGTTAACCTATTTCTTTGCAAGGTCAGTGTATGATCTTGATGATAATGGTGCCCTTGTACTGGCAGGTTTACTTGTCCTTCCATGAATCTGTGAGTATCTTCCATAGCTTCCTTTAGCTCCTCTTCTGTGATAGGCTTGGTCTGTTGGATTTTGGTTCTTGGAAGTACATGTATTCTTTTTTATGAAGGAAGTGCTTCTTTAGTCTTCAATACTTCTCTTAATCTCTTTGCACCTCTCATTCTTGGTTGAGAGCTTGTTCATGCTTCCTCGGTCACTTTCACCCCTTTCTTCTTTCTTGGAACGGTGGCTGGCTTCGCATACTTTGCCATTTCACTGATGAAGTCGTTTCCTTAAGGTACTCCCTAATACCTAATGCATGGTAGACCAATATTGTTAAAGCCATACTTCCATTCAGGAACTTTTTATGACCCCATTGCTTCTTGGCTTCGAATAAGCATTCTTGGACATAAGGTGTCAGATTCACTTGGTTGCCAATCTGTTTGGTGGCATGAGATAGTAACTGTACTACAATCTTTTGTGGTGTTGTGTATCTATGCATGTTTGGAAAATAAAAATATTGATGCACCAATCTAACTTCTTCTTAAATGTCCACTCGATTGATGTCCACGAACGTTCGGGTTTTAGTACCATGGCTTTCATCTTTTAGATCTATGGTGCCATCCTTGATCCATCCAAAAGCTTCTTTGATTAGGTCGTGGGTGAAATGGATTGTTACCCATTCACCTCCTACGTCAAGGACTTTTGCTTCTGGTAGTGATAGGGTGTGTGAAGCTGGCTGAATTGTGTTCATGAATTGAGTACAGGACATCAGGGCTTCTCCTATACATTTGATGGTTTGAACTCCAATTCCTATCATACATTCCTTAGTGGGGCTTATGGTTGTTTTGAGATGAGTTGTTAACGACACTCGTATGCAACTTAGTGAAGCTCATGTGTCAATCAGTGCATCCACTAATTGATATTCCATGTTTTTGATTGTCGGGAGATGTTATAGCTCACATTGTTTGTATTATTGATGCGGTAGTTGGCCATGGGTATAGGTTCCTCTTCCTATAGATATCTTTCATCCCTTTGTCTCATCCACTCCTTTTGTTTTTTGATTTGCTCTAGGGCTTCTATTCGAGCTTCTTCTCTAATCCTCTCTTCTTCCTTCTTTCAATTCTCTGCTCCCAAAAGTCGTACTAACATTTGGTCAATTAATGGTTCCATATATCTTTTCCCTATATAGCCTTTAATATAGTTGGGAAGTACATCTCCGTCTAGTGTAGCTAGATTCACTGCTCCACTTGTGGAGATTCGATTTATCAATAAAGGTCCATGTCCTCACTGCTACAATTTCTTGGCATGTTGTTTCAATGTGTAGACTAACACCAAATCTCCTTCCTTTAATCCTTTATCTTTGATATGTGCATCATAATATGCTTTTTGCCTCCATTTAGCAACATAAATTCTTGCTACTGCTTGTAATCTAGTTTCATGAATGACAAATAAGGGATATGAGCAGACCCAAGGAGAATAATATCCTTATGACACCATTATAGTAGAGTATGACCAAACCTATGAACAACAATATTATGTTTATGAAGGATATGAAAACTCATATGGACCAGAATATGCGAACTTAATGTACACTGCACCTAAAGCACCAGCCCTGATAAGACCACCTATTAGACCACCTCTGCCAAGGGGACCATGCTATATATGCGACAGAGATCATTTCATAAGGGAATGCACATTGCCATACAACCCACCACCTCCTAGAACATGGGAAGGGTATTGCAACGATTGTGGCAAGGAGCATTTGGTTAGAGACTACCCAAAAAATCCCAATAAGACTCACAACACTACTCAGATCAAAGTAATAGAAGTGACTGAATCATCGGGAAGCGATAAATAATGCACAGTACCATTAAAAGCCATTACTCAAGCCCAAGCCAAAGGAAAAGTGATGAAAGAATTAGATTCTGAACATGAAATGGATAAGAGCCTAGAACCAAAGATACAGATACTAGAAGATTCGAAAGACCCACGACAAAGTAACCAAACAAAGAAAGCACAAAATTGGAAGACTAGAAAAGAAAAACTCTGGAATAAATGGCTAAAGAAGAAAAATCAAGAGAATGAGAAAGATGTAAAAGAAGTAAGAAACCTTGGAAGCAAGAAGTGCAAGGAAACCCTTATCCAAAGACCCAAACACAAATGCTAGAAAAATCAGAATCCATTTTAGCTAATCCGATGCCACAAGACCTGGATCTGTGGTTGAAAGCTTACTAATCTATAATCACGATCGGACCAAGCATAGAACAACATGAAAAACTTTACCCACAAGGAGAGCTAGAAAAGGAGAGATTGGCAACGTGTAGGAAGCTCATAGAGATAGCTCAAATCACACTAGAAAAGACTATCCTAGTCCTTCTGGATACAAGAATATATGAAATCCAATTCAATGGGTGTATCAAAAATAACAATCGAAAATAAACAAGAATACCTAAAGAGGAACATGGTGAAGAGGAACAACAGAATAACCAGGCCAAACTGATTTCTATAATTTCAGAGCTAGAAGCTGATTGGCCACAAGACTTATGGGCAAAGATCCAAGAAGAACAATGGAAAAAGAATGAGAGTTCAACACCACCCTTTGAAGAACTAGACATTGGGGAAACCCAACCTATACCAAATTTAGAAGAATTATATGAAAAACTTTCCATGTTAGACAGAAACAAGGAGGAATCAAATAACATTTCCACATTACCAAATTATATGGGAGAATACGAGAGAGGCTCTATAGTTTGTCATGCTCCTACAATCCGAGGCAAGGAAAGCACAAAGATATCTTCCGCTGTGAGGGTCTTTCTATTACTAGGCATCTATCAACATATTGGTTGAATCGCCGGGCAGTTGTTTTCATTGTTTTATTTGGCACGGATTTTTTAAAACTATGAATCAAAGATGACAAGTTATGTCTAATCCCTTGATTGGTAAGCTCCCCAATAAACTCTTGGAAAAACTGTTCAATATTTCCAAAGTGATTTGGATCCAACATTTGGAATGAGGTTAAGGTTGTTCCCATGAGGGTTAGTCCAAAGGACTCATATTCCACAAAAAAGTCATCCACTTGTTCTGCTCATAGCACTTTCTTGAATTCTGCTATATGGTCGTAAGATTCTCTCATGCCATCATAATGATTTCTCATGCATTTAGTAACTTGGATTGGTCTCAGTCTTCTCACTGGCTCTGGGGGTCTCAACATTACAAGAATTGCTAGTCTAATTGGATGCATTCCTGGTTGCACACCTAGTTGTGGCCTTGGTCTAACGGGTGGTCTATTCATATTTCCCAACCTTGGGTTGGTTTGGTTGTGCAAATGTGTTGCTGGCATAGTGAATTTAACAGGTGTTTGGGTCGGAATGCTTCGTTGACTTGTTTGTCCTGACATTTGTATTCTCTGTTTCTTGGTGGGATCCAAAAGGGTTGTGTGAGGTAGTTGCCTACTCTCGAGGAGGGAATACATGAAATCCCATGTAATTCAATTGAGACCTATCAACTTCATCTACTGGCCAATACCTTCTTTGGTTTTGGTCTAGGTATGTGACTCTAGACTCATTCTCCAGATCCTTTAGCTCATAGATAGTCACTGGGCTTACTTCTTCTCCTCGTGTGGGTGAATCGGTTTGTAAAAGTAGGTATGACCCATAGATCAGATATACATCCAATAGGTAATCATCTTGAGGTATTTGATCCCCTCTCAAGACTTGAGTCACTATAGACTTGCCCCTTGGGGTAGTCACAGTGTCTTCATGATTAGGTATTCCTGAAGTTCCTTGTCCTTCTAATTCCCCTCTCTCATTGATCTAGTCAGGATTTTCAATCACTACGTAGAGTTGACCTAACTTGTCCATGTAAACCCCTTTGTACTTGGCTACGGGCCTTGGAACTATTGCTGAATCTGTAGAGTTTACCATTCTTGCTACTGACCTATTTAAGCCATCAAGGTAAATAGGGATTCCCTACTAATTGGTGGATACATACTATAAAGCAGTCCGATACTCTCCCTCTATCGTAGACATAAAGTTCTCTCTGGGAACTGAACCATGCATGTCCTCTGAGGCCATGGGTAGTTCCTTCTCTGACTCACTTGATGTCTTTGACTAAATTGAGTGATTGCTTGCTTGGGTTGCACTTCCTATCGATGAGATGACACTTCTTCGACTACTTAGCCCTGTCTTGATCTTTAGTTCATTCACCTCTTAAGTCTATATCTTCTCTCTTCCTTTCCTTAGTTTCACCTTAAATTTCTCAGAGTTTTACTTTCAAGTTGTCTAGGTTCCTCTGGACGATACCAGTGAGGGGTGATACAATACTGTTAGGCATGATACGATACCGCTCCAAGCGATACCTCTTTGATGATACGATACTACACTTGAGGTGATACAATACCAATAGCATATTTTTTGGGTTTTATGGCCTTGGTTAACCAAGTGCCTGAACTGAAATAAACTAGAATCTTTTTTGGGATTTGCTCAAGGTTTCCTACTTCTCCTAGCCTTACTTCTCTTTTGTCCCTAAACCCTAACTCTTTTCTCACTCCCTCACTCCTAAAGCTAAACCTAAAAACTCATTATACACACTCCTAAAGTGTGAAGTAACAAGTGTTGAATTACTTGCTGACTTTCCACTAATTGAATTCACCTCTACAAGTACGATTCATTCGATTCATAGCTATAACCATCACGAAGGCACCTTGGTTGGGGTATTCCCTAGCAATGGCACCAAAAACATGTGTACCTAAGTTCTGAAGTCTCAGGGACTTGTGTCGATGAGACTGCATCTCAATCGCTCCACAAGTGCATATAGTGGTGGATTAATACATGTTTAATTATCAATCCGCCAAATTAGACGTACCAAGTGTATGAAGACATGTGCACACATGATGGTAAATGAAGTATCAATGCGACAATGCATGTGACTTGTCTCAACTACCTCTCCAACTCATTAACTCTCTGAAAATGCACATCGTGATACCATTTATAGCAATAAGCACAAATTCAAACTTTTCTCTCAGCTCCAAACTCTGAATATGGTCAATACTTGGGCTCATTTCAAAGCTCTCGACGAGAAGCATCTAAACGTGGTATTTTCAATCAACTTTGACAAACCTACTTCAAGTTATGAGCAAAATATTGAATGGTGAGAAACACCAATACCTACTCCACAACTCCTCAAGGCACACACACGCACTACAGTAGTTCAAAAGCGATGAGAAGTGGTAGAGAATAGTCCTCCACTCACATTTCAAGCATAAAACACACACAAGAGCTCTTGGAGAAGAAGATAATCAGCAAGCAAGAGGCAAATTCAAAAATCTGCTTCAATTCTCACAATGGCAAAAAGTCCTTTACAAGAGTGTTGGCAGTATACGGGAAGAAGCAAGTACGAGCATACACGCAGATCTAGCACTAAGGCAACCCTTTTTTTTTTTCAAAACCCTTACACCATTTAAAAGTGATTCTCATCACTAAAAACCCCTGTAAATACCATTTTCACCTTTTTGTAGCTCCATTTTGTACAAGCCGAGGAGTCCTCGAGCTTAAGGAGCCTTAGAAGTAGTTGCCTACCAATTTTCGTATTTTTTAGACCTCGTTTGAACCCTCAAATAAGCCCTGGAACCTAATTTTTAACTAGGCCGGACACTAGGTCTGGACAGGGCCAAAGCTAGTCAAAAACTATAAATAGAGCTACAGAGCTCATTTTTGGAGAGCTTTTTGTAGTTTTGAGCTTGTATGAGAACTTGGTTGCAATAGAAGTGATTCCATTGCCTTACTCTCTTTGTTCTTGCCGTGTGTGCGCGTGTGTGTGTATGTGTGTGCATGCTTGTGTGCTTCTCACTCACACACTTGTGCCTTCACTTGCTCGAGGTCTTCATACCATCCTCTTGTCTTCCCGGATTGACATTAAAGGAGGTGCTACTCATCACTGAGCTACACCAAATTTTGGCACCGTTGCCGGGGATTGGAGCTTTGAGGACGAGCGTGTGATGGTAAGACGTAGAGAGGACGTGTTGGAATGGTAAGTAGTAGGTAAATTTCTGATTTTTCTCCATCTCCATCTCCATCTCCACCTCCTTCTTCATCTCCACCTCCACCTCCTTCTCCACTACATATTCCCTCTTCCTTGTCATTCCCCTCATTTGTTGTGTGCAAGTTTGAGAGAGAGCGAGCGCATGCATTTGTGTTGTGTGTTTTTTTTGCATGTTCTTGCAGGTACCAGCTCCATCACCATCTCCAGCAAGCTCAGCAGGTACAGAATCCTTCTGCACAGGCCCCGAGGCGTTGAGCTCGAGCTATCGTGACACTTCGCAAACTTCGACTAATCGTGTTTCTGAGTGCACCACGACACTGCGCAGGCCGAGAGCACCTAGGATCACAAGACAGAACTGAAAAATTCACCATATCCCGAGCTATCGTGACACCTCGAGGTATCGCAACACCTCGAAGTATCGTGACACACCGGCCCCACGACCTATCGCGACACCTCGGAGTATCGCGACACTCCCAAGTATCACGACACCCCGACCTATCGCGACACTTCCACCTATCGCGACACCTCGGAGTATCGCGACACCTCGACCTATCGCGACACTCCCAATTATCGCGACACTCCCAAGTATCGCGACACCCCGACCTATCATGACACCTCGACTTATCGCGACACTTCCCACCTATCGCGACACCCCGACCTATCGCGACACCTCGGAGTATCGCGACACTCCCAAGTATCGCGACACCCCGACTTATCGCGACACTTCCACCTATCACGACACCACGACCCGACCTATCGTGATACACAGGCTTAACGCATAAATTTTTAGGATAACTTGATTGATTAAAATTGGGGTACTTTTTGGGCTTAATCTTGGACACATTGGGAGGATATAAGAGCCTTAGGAGTGGGCAAAAGACCTAGAAACCAGGGAGGAATTTCCTGAAACCTGAGAGCCTGTTTGGACCCCTAAGTGCCTGAATGGTCATAACTTCACCATACGAACTCCGATTGATGAGATTTTGGTCTCGTTGGAAAGCTTGTTGAAAATCCTACGTGGAGTTTTAGAACATGTATTTTCAAGTTGGCCTTTAGGTAAGACTAGGTGGTCCTAAGATTGAGGGGGTACAGTGAGTTACTCCAGGGGGGACTGCAAATATTGATGTGTGTCTTTCAATTACTTGTGGTAATAGAGCTATACTGACTGGTGAGCTTTTGTAGGAACATTGTGTGCACTCAAGGAAATCCAAAGCAAGCTAGCAAGGGTGAGTACCAAGCTTGGGAGAAGGCTTCCTGGGCTTGTGCAGCAATCTGAGCAACCAGAGGATTAAGGTTGGAAGTTCTCTCAGCCCTCCTTTGTCAATTCCTAGCCTAGGCTAAGTATGACTTAGGTGTGGTAATTAATTAGGGAAACGTTAGGCACGAATCAAGTCCAAGAGAATTAATCAACCAAGTGCAAGAATTAAGTAGGTCTTAAGTGCGAAAACCCTAAGGGACAAAAAGTAAAGTGGAGTCGATCACTTATCAAGTGCGAAATTCACTTAAGTACTCCTGACAACGCAATTTTAGACAAGATCATAAACATAATATTCAACTCAAAAGAATAAAGTGATTGGTGCAAATTAACCTACAACAAGAGTGTGCTTGGGTCCAAGGGGGTAGATAAATCAGGCATATGAACCTTAGATCAGGCAGACACTTAGGCCGAGATAGACAAAGCCTCAGATCTTCTGAAGCTAGTGTCAATCACACTGCTAGGTCTTGGGCCCAGCAGTTGAGTGATTACCCATACACTCCATGATCAGAAACAAGTGATTCGGAAATGTCCTATCACATGGAGAGACCAGTAGGTAGTTCAGGGGTGGCTTATCTAGAAAACCCAGAAGGACCTTACAAGACTCAATTGGAATACATCAGGACTAATCGTCTAGGTGCTCGCATCTACGAAGATGGCCTGAGAAGATCTGTGGTCCAGATTAAGAACCCCGATCAACCCCATGGACTAGAACACCCGGTAGTTAAGTTCGAGAATGGAGCATACCTAGATAAAGAGGGGACTATGTATGTAGTCACCACTCTTCCTGATAAAACAGATGAGTTTGGAAATGTGATTGCGGAGACCGACATGGGTGATATAGAGCAAGGGAACGTAGACAGAGAGCCAAGAACCCCCCGTGGTAAATCCGTCTTGACCAGAATCATGACTCAAGAGTGGATTCCACAGGATAATAAAAGCATAGATTTGCTTTTAAACCGAGAAACCGATGAGGCCTTTTGGAGGTATAAGCCTACCTTGCCTCATGAAGTAGGTGCTCTCACAATCTATGAGTTTAAAGACCCTGACAGCCCAGGTAAAGTAACATACCTAGACAATACATCAGAGAGGATCTTCATGGTCACCGAGCATGGCAGACATGCCTACACATGGAAGGGTGAATTTGTTTTCCCCCAACCTCGGACTAATGTGTCATACAATCACCAAGGAGCTGGGACCTCCCAAGCTCATGGAGCTCAAAGAGATAGAAGTAGAGACAAACCTGAGGTAAGTTTTGCCAACTCCCTGGGAAGAGAAAGAACGAGAACGGAAAGAAATAGAGTGGAACCTGAGGGACATAGAACCCCATGGAATCAAAGGAATGCTGACAATTTCCCTTTGCCAAGACCGAGAGAACACACTAGAACCCTAAGACCAACTCAACTAGTAAAGTCCATGAAGAATTACTTCGATGGCACTGGAGACCCTTATGACCATGTGGCAGAATTTAGGCAAGACTTGAAAGCTGAACAGGTAGAGGATCTATTCACACAATATAATGCTTTTGGTCTAACCCTTAGGAACACTTCCCTCACGTGGTTCCAACCATTGAACGAGAGGCATTTCAGAAACATAGATCAGCTCGTAGAGGCATTTATCATTGAGTTTTCTAAGAGTGGCATCAGGCACAACACTTCCTCACTAATCCATAGCTTCAAGCAAACACATCAGGAGACGGTCAGACTAGCAAGAAGACGGTTTAGGCAATACCTAGAGAGATGCCCGATGCCTGAGTTACCCACACCAGCCAAGCAAGTGGCCTTGTTCTTAGATGGATTGTTGAGCACCAAGCTCAGGTCATATGTGTATTTGAAGGACCCCAGAACGATAGAAGAGTGCGTGCGCATGTGCATAGACATTGAGGATAATTTAGGCGAGGAGTTAGAACTGTCAAAAATCTATAAGGATTCTGATAGCTCTAGTAGCCTCACATCTGATCAATCCACATCCATTGAGGAACTTGCAGAGAAGGTAGCTCAAAAATTAGGTGTCTCTAGCAAACAAATTTCGAGATTTGCCCCAGTTAAGCGGTGTTACACTTGTGGCGGTGACCATATGGCAAATGTATGTCCCATTATGGCCCAACCCCAGGCGAATCCTAGTAGCCAGTACTGCACCATAGAGCAAAGGTACACCAACCACACTGCACAAGACTGCCCATATAACAAACAAACTGTTAGGCAAAATTACCCTCAGCCATATCCACAACAGGGTAGATACCAGAATCAGTACCCACCACAACAATACAACAGACCACAGCAAACTTATCAGCCACCCTATCAAGGGCAGCAGAGACCTCAACCAGTCCTAGTACAGCAACCCCCCGCTCCAACCAATGTGATCCCAGTGAAATATGCATCTGCTGAAGAAAATCCGAACAGAGCCATAGTCCCAGTCACCCCATTGCTATCAGACAGTGATCCAAGTGACCATAGTTTTGACTCCACACATATTGATAGCCCACAGGCTTACTACATGCAGTCACCCGAGCATAACGAGTCATACTATTATGAGGACCCAAGTGAAAATAGTGGGGAGCCTGAGTATGCTAATGTCTTGTACACAAACCCCAACTCTAGACCTCAACCTAGGCAGGTACGACCCCCATTTCCTAGAGGACCATGCTTCAGATGACAGGGAGATCACCTTATGCGTGATTGTCCACTGCCTGCCCCTACACAACCCCAACCAGTGACAATTCAGGGTTTCTGTCAAGACTGCGGAAAAGAGCATCTCCTACGAGATTGCCCAAAGAACCCCAATAACATGCCTAAAATCACTCCTATCAATGTTGTTGGGTTAGTTGTAGACTCCACAGGGAGTGTGACTTCCACTGCACCTGTGCAAGTGATCACAAGAGCCCAAGCTCTACAGCAAAACCAAGGTGTTGGTCAGGAAAAGAGCCCCGAGGTGAGTGAAACAAAGAGCATAACCAAAAAGAGGACTAGAGCCTGGAAGGATAGTTGTGAAAGAATGAAAAGGCAATGGGCAAAAAAGATGAGCGAACTTGAAGAAAGCTTGAGAGAAACCAAAGCAAATATGAGTGAACTCGCATCTCAAAACCACTCTCACACCACCCCTCCACCACCTCTCCCTTTACCCGCCAATCCATCTTCTTCCATTCCCCAACCTTTGAATACACCACCCTTAACCCACCCACCACCCAGAGTAGGATCCGTCCTAGCCGATCCCACTCCCGAGGACCTAAACATGATGCTTAAGGCATATCAGGCCAGAATCCAAGAAGGGCCAAATGTAACTGATCATGAAAAGTGTTACCCTAGAGCAGAACTAGAGCTAGAACGAACCAAAATTTGTGCTAAGATGGTGGAATTGGCTCAGACTATGTTTGAAGCCAGTCGCCTCTTTCACATCTCTAGTTCAGCCAAGACGCAGTTACACTTTGATGGACTGCTAGAACGAATAGAGAGGCTAATTGCACAATCAGAAAAGGAACCCGCCTCTCAAAATAAGGGCAAGGCAAGTGAGAACGTGAGCCTACCTCCCCAGGAAGCCTACGTGCCTAACTCTACGGAGCCAGACACATCATCTTCTATGAATCGGTTCACACCAGAATTCCTACGAGAGATTCAAGAAGACAAATGGGCTAAAGAAAGTGAAGTTCCTCCTCCCATTGAACTTGTGGATGATGCACACGATCAATTCCCACAGGACATCCCATCCATTTATGAGGAGCATGAGAGCACCCACTCTCAAGAGAGATTAGACTTTGAGTCTAATTCTCTACAAGAATTACCACATTTCACCGGCCCATAGGAAACCAAGTCTACTTGTCTGAGAGTGCCCACAATCATGATAAGAAATGAAGATTCTATCATACCTAGGAATATAGAGGTAGTAAAGAACACTAAAGTGCAGTGCAATCTCACTTTAGAAGAGCTACTCAAAGTTAAGCCAGAAGTGTGGAAACATGTAGCCAAACAAGTGCCAGACATAGCGAAATCGCGCTCCCAAGTAGGATCTCATAGAACAGTGCCTGAAATAGCATTGGATAAGATAGGAGACATGAGTGAAGGAGAAGAAGGAAATACCTATCTCTCAGTTACCCATCAGGGTTACACAACCAAGGCGATTTTGGACTCAGGTGCAGGAGTTGCAATTGCTACAACTTCCCTTTGGAAGCGTTGGGGCAAGCAGCACTCCGACCAACGAGAATGAAATTGCAGATGGCCGATGGTCATATTGAAAGGCCCTTAGGATTGCTAGAAGGAATAACTCTCACTACATGTGGTGTTGAGTTCGAGCATACATTTGCTATATGTGATTTTAGCAAAAATCATGCCTATGAAATGATCTTGGGAAGACCATTTATGCGACAGTTGCAAGTGGTACAGGACTGGGGAACCAACTCCTTTACCTGCAACACTTAGGTGTTACGACCAAAGTGAATCTCAAAGATTACTCTCATAGAGATGTCCCTCCTATCCAATGGAATCCCATCCATAGAGCCAAAGATGATACGGAATCTGTGCATTCCATAGGATCAGGATCCTCATGGATGCATGAAGACACCCACTTATGGATGTGCAAAGTGGCAGTAGAAGAAGAGAAAAGGGAAAAAGCCAGAGAGATAGGTGCAAAAGAAACACATAGATCAATTCAAGACCCAGCATATGAGCCAGTAGTCTTTCCTGACGAGGAATTTGAACCCCACGGCTGGGTAGAAATCCTAGCAACAATGGATGTAGCCATCAATGAAGAACAATGGACACCTCACTGTGATGAAGATGGCTATGACATTTCAGTCTTCTCCATAGAGCCAATCATGGGAGAGGCAGTGTTAGAAGAGTGTGAACCTAGCCCTGATGCATTTGAGGATGCAAGTGACTCTGATCTAGAGTCAATCATTATGGACACACCCTTTGCATCAGATGAAGAATACTTCTATGAAGTAGAATTTCAACCCCAGAGGCATGGAGAGCTTACAAATGAGGTAAGGCTAGCCACACATGTGACCCCGAAGGAAGAAGGAAAGAAAAGAAAGAAGAGAGAAGTCACAACAGAAGAGGAAGAATCTTTGTTTGAGGTCCCGGAAAATTTTAAGAAGTATGAGATAGATGATAGAAGAGTCATGATAAGAATGCCTAAACGGGAGGCACAATCAGGAGCGGCCTATGATAACAAAGAAACCACCAAAAAAATAGTGGTAGCCCTAGAAGAGGGAGAGGAGAGATGTACTTACATAGGACATGACCTGACGGAAGACGAAGAGCACGAATTGATAGCCTTGCTAAGAGAATACAGAGATGTATTCGCTTGGAGCTACAAGGATTTGAAGGGTGTTGACCCAGACATATGCTCACACACAATTCCCATGACCTCAGATGCTAAACCCTCTAAGCAAAAGCCATACACATATAATGATAACTATGCTGCTAAGATCAAAGAAGAGATAGACCGCTTGGTGGAAGCCGGATTTATCTATGAAATTGAGCACACTGAATGGGTATCCCCCATTGTAGTGGTGCCCAAGAAGAACGGCAAATTACGAGTATGCATTAACTTGAAGAAGGTTAATGCAGCCACTATTAGAGATAGTTATCCGCTTCCTATCACTGAGCATCTATTAGAAAGGGTAGCAGGCAAGGAAGTGTACAGCTTCCTAGATGGGTTTTCGGGCTACAATCAAGTAGCCATTGCTCCAGAGGATCAACATAAGACAGCTTTTGCCACGGAGTGGGGCATATTTGCCTTTTGAGTAATGCCATTCGGGCTTACTAATGCACCTGCTACCTTTCAAAGATTGATGTGTCACGTGTTTAAAGAGTTCTTGAGGAAGAATTTGGAAGTCTATGTTGATGATCTGTGCGCTCATTCCAACATTAGACAGACCCATATACCTGAACTCAGACAAATCTTTGATAAATGCAGAGAATATCAAGTCTGCTTGAACCCAAAAAAGTGTGTTTTCATGGTCAGGCAAGGCAAGATTCTAGGACACATAGTGTCAAAGAATGGCATATCCACTGAGAAGAGAAAGTGAGAGCCATAGCGGAGCTACCTAGGCCAAAGAACGTCAAGGAAGTACAGGCTTTCATGGGGCATTGTGGTTACTACCGCCGGTTCATCCACATGTATGCTGTCATTGCAAAGCCCATGTACGGACTTCTGACTAACTTTGAGTGGACTGATGAATGTGAGAATTCCTTCCAGGAGCTTAAACGAAGATTATGTTCAGCACCAATCTTGACCACACCAGATTGGAACAAGCCATTCCATGTTCATGTGGATGCCTCCAATTATGCTATTGGATGTGTACTCGCACAACCTACGGGTGAAGGTAATCTAGATCTCCCTATTGCCTATGCCAGTAGACAATTGAATGCTGCTGAACGGAACTATACAACCACCGAATGAGAAGGATTAGGCATGGTGTATGCGGTTAAAAAGTTTAGACATTATTTGCTTGCAAATAAGTTCAAATTTTTTACTGATCACCAAGCTCTACTGTACCTGGTAAACAAGCCATGTAATACAGGCAGATTAGATGGTTTCTTTTACTAATGGAATATGACTTTGAGGTAGTAGTGAGGAAAGGCAGAACTCATTTGAGAGCAGACCATCTCTCTAGGCTCACATCTGGAGAGGCCCCACAAGGAGTATCAGATGACTTACCTGATGCTTACTTGTTTAATTTAGAAGTGGTGCCACAGTGGGCTAAGCCATTAGTGCCAGTGTTGACATACGGGCCTAACCACCCGGTAATAGCCACACAGGATAGAGAGGTAGTAAAAGCCCAAAAGTACCACATCATGGCTGGAAGTATGTACAAGCACACAGATCAGGGGATCTTGGCTTGTTGTGTAGAAGAGGACGAGTACGTTAAGTGGTTGCAATTAGCACATGTAGGTGCGTTAGAGCAACACTACTCAAAACAACGAACCCTACAGACCCTGAGGAGACTAGGAGTGCATTGGCCAACTATGGAAGCTGATGTCCAGAAGTTGTGCAAGGAATGCCCAATCTGCTGTACTAAACCACCTGTGGAACATGCCACTCTTTATCAAGTGTCCATAGTGCCGGATTGGAGTGAACCCCTAGTATCCTTCCTGAGGACGAAAACATTCCCTCCAGACATGACTATGACGAGGCAAAGAAGTCTAGAACAAGAAGCCCTAGATTACTCACTCATTGGTGATAATCTATACAAGCGCGGAAAAGATGGTTACCTGAGACTATGTGTTCATGAGAGTGAATATCTAAAGATCTTGGAAACTGCTCACCAGGGTGTAGCAGGAGGACACTTTGGTCCAGATAGGGTGATCAAAGCAATTCTATTTGCAGGATTTTGGTGGCCCACCGATCACATGGATGCACATACCTATGTGAAGAGGTGTGAGATTTGTCAGCGAAACCAGCCTCCTATACGCAAAGATGAGATGCCACTAAAGCCAATGATGGGCAGACGTGCATTCTCTAAGTGGGGAATAGACTTTGTAGGTCCTATTAATCTCCCAGCTAAGGGCTCACATGCTGAGTATATCATCGTTGCCACGGACTATCTAACCAAGTGGGTAGAGGTAAAAGCCACAACGAAGAACGACGCTCAGACAACTGCTAAATTCTTGTTTGAGAATGTATTCACAAGATACGGGCTACCTATAGAGTTAGTAAGTGACAGGGGCACTCACTTCTTGAATGAAGTTATTGAAAATCTGCTCCAAGAATTCTTGGTAGTACATAAGAAGTCTGCCCCCTATCACCCTCAAGCCAACGGGCAAGCCGAAAGCACCAATAAGATCCTATGCAATGTATTGACAAAATTAGTGAACAATAAACGCTCTGATTGGGACAAACAGCTACACCATGTTGTTTGGGCATACCGAGTCGCCTACAAAACGGTACTCCAAGCCACCCCCTTTCAGATGGTATTTGGCCAAAATGACGTGCTACCGTTGGACTTCTTAATACCTACATTGAAAGTAGCACAAGAGCACGAATGGACGGGTCATGAACTCTCCTCTAGACTTTTTGACCTTGAACGATTAGGAGAAACAAGACTGAGAGCAGCTCCAGGGATATATGCAGCTAAGAAGAGACAGAAGGCATACTTTGATGCCCATGTGAAGGATAAGGGCTTGAAAGCAGGAGATCTAGTTTTAGTCTACACATTGAAACAACATGCAAGGAAGCTAGAAAAGAGAGGCTACGGACCTATGATCATCAATAGGATCTCCACGAGTGGAGCAGTACAACTAGCTACTTTAGAGGGTAATGTTCTCCCAAACTATATTAGCGGATGCAGAGTCAAGTTGTATCAGGAACCCCTCACGGAGGAAATGCTAAGTCGACTCAATACTGCTAAGCAACGTAAAGAGGAGGAAAAATGCATTCGAGAAGAAGCACAGGCAGAGGCCTTAGAGCGCATCAGACGAATGAAGTTGAGGAGACAAGGGAGGGATCAGCCTATGATTGACACTCAAGAGTCTCCAGGCTATCACATGGCCATGTGCGAGGCTTCAGGTGAACGTACCCATAAGATAGTGGATCGGCGACCTTTTGTAACCCTAGAAATAGGACAAAGATACAGCACAACAAGCGTGAGAGCTTTAACTGATTCAGGAGCACCCACTAGTGCAGTTCGGCTTTCTTATTGCCAGCAGCTGCAATTGGAGGTAAAACCCCTAGAGGCATATCTGATAGGATTAGGAGGTGTTGAAACCCCTTGCATGGGAGAGGTGGAACTTCCCTTCTACATACAAGGGGTCCTCATGCCAGCAAAAGTGCTAGTATGTGAAGACGAGGATCTTACCGAACCTCTGGTCTTGGGCCAAGACTGGATCTACGATCACGCAGTCAACCTCAACCTAAGAAGTGGACTTCTTCAGGCTTGGGTAGGCCAAAGCCGTCTTATGATTGAATTAGAAAATCAAGCACTCAAACCAATAGAACAGGCACCAACTCCTGGTCCCTCCAGGAATCCACATAAAGATAATGATGCTGTTCTTGTCCAAAGTTCTATGGTGCAGAGGATTGTCAATCTTACCAAAGGTACAGGAGTCAATGAGGAACTCGCAGCTGGGCCAAAGGAGATTCCAAACATCATACAACACGAAGGAGGTCGTTGATCAAGAGGCAGGAGCGCCAACCCGTGCAACACGGAGCACCTCGTGGCGCGAAGCAGATCTGGAGACGCAAGGATGGAAAACCCACAACTCTTATAGCAGACTCTCGAGGAGGCAACAAACAAGCCACACCATCACGGACACAAGTGAAGGAGTACCCTAGGCAACCTCCTAGGCACACCACGTCTATTTGGGTCCCTAAGCGGTCAATGAAGGCTAGCCCCAATGCTAGACACATATGGGTGCCCAAGGCCTGTTTACGAGCCCAAATAGCTCCAACTCTAATTACTGGCATAATTCAACACTCACAAGTCCTCTCGACTAACAACGCAGGAACTCAACCTAAATACCACCCTTAACCACACTCAGTCAAACCAAGGAATGTCTGGAAATGGGTGCCCAAAAGGCTCCAACTCCATCACACTCTAATTCATAAATCTCTACCTGCCTTTAGCTCTAAGAGCTACGAACCCCCTATCAAAGTTTGGAGACTTAAACCATGTATCAAACCCCCTGACCCAATTTTGTAAATCCATCCACTCTGACATAGGTGCATTCTGAGTCCATTGCATAACCAAAGTAGGCATCTAGGATGATACTGACCTCTAATCATCACTCACATCTATCACAAGCACTTCACCTCTGACCACTAACCTTCGGGATTGTCATGTTAGTATTGTGAAGGGAACACCATTACATCCTGTTTCCTATGCAACACTAATGTGCCTTTCTTCTTCTAGCAGATAAGCACCCGATTCCCATGGCAGCAGCAGTAGGCACGAGTTCTCAGGCAGGCACCAGCACTCAAATCAATTGGGATACCATGCCTGTGGAGGTTCCACTGGCAACTAGGCAGGAGGAGCTTTTGAACGTAAGAAGAATTCCCATTCCGGATCCACCAAGTGGCCTAACAGAAAGAGTAAAGGGGCATTCTCATTGGTTCAATGAGATGCCAGGAGATTTGGGAGACGCAGATCATATCTGGGAATCCAAGATGGAATGTGGAGGTGTGTGGTGGACCTTTCAGTTCTTCTCACGAGAATTTGAAGCTTTGCAAAATGCAGCTCCTCTTCAGGATATTTGGCAGAAAGCGGGATTGCAAGATTACTTTAGTGCAGCTTTGCCCATACCGGATTTTCTTAGGTGTTACTACTTGATTGCCACACTGAAGCCGACAGGAGATAAAGATCATTCAGGCACATTCTGGGTACCCTCCCTATCAAACCAGGAGGAAATGAAGAAGTTTGAGTTAAATGTTACTTTAATCAGGGAAGCTCTTCAGATGTATGGCACCCATGTGCCTTTCGATCGTGATCCCTTGATACCAGAGTCAGTGAAGAGCAACAGAATCAAGAAGTTGAAGGACATGTGTGCCCTCACCCCTAACATCGCCATACCCCTACGAATGTGCCTTCAACACTTCGCATTTCCAGCTCAAGACCACTTTACCCAACCTCACAAGAAAATATGGTATGGATTATATTTAGCAGAGACTGGAAGCTTGCCAATTAAGATGCCTGTATGGATACTGGATCAATTGTATGAAGCAGGCAAGCGGGGTGTGAGGAAGCATACATTACATGGCTGCTGTGCGATTACCAGAATTATTTATAGATGTCTTGCATATGACGTGCCAATAGCCAGGGCCCTTAAATATTCACAACTGGAGTTTTTCAAGGGGCGGAAGTCAGGGAATCAACCTGCGAAACGAATGTGTGGATCACTCTCCCAGGTCATGATCCCTCACGAGGCCACAGCCGAGGCTCCCCCTAGAGAAGAAGCCCATGTAGCACCTTTCACGGTACATCTCCAAGGAACTCAATCAGGGGGCGTGGTACATCCCACTCCATCCGCCCCTCCACTACCGACCGATGCCGAGTTTGCATCTATGGCCACCTTAACTGAGGATCCCAATTTTGATTTTGAAAGATTCCTGCAGATGGCCCACTTATCTGATAGTGAAGATTTTCCTGACAATGCCGATCCGGGATCATCATTCCACAGAGAACAGCCACAGGGCGAGGCAAGCAGGGTACATTGGGAAGGAGAGGCACAACATCCTCATGATCCAAGCACACAAAATCAGGAAGAAGAACGGGGAGATGAACCAGAGGAGAGTGAAGAGGAGGCCCCTACCTACACGGCACAACTCAAACGGCTATACAAGACAATCAAGCAGGTACAGAGAAGACATAAGATGACAGAAGAGGCGAATAGAGCTCTAGTGAACCAAATGCTTCAAGCCGAGAATGTAGACTCACATTTTGTTGAATCATTGAATCTATTGGCGGACACATGTGGGATCGGGGAAGCATTGAGGACTATGGTCTATCGGGAGAACCCTACCTATGATCAACGAAGGATTGATACACGGCCACGGCGGGGAAAAATGATTCAAATGGAAGTTTCTACTGCCTTGCCTACCACAATTTCAGAGGATGTTCACATGACTAGCCCAAGTCCCACTGACGAACAAGATGTAAATACACAGGTACCATCTCCACCGTCACCTCCCATTCAACCCTCAGAACCCTTCTCCACTAGTCTTTCTAAACAACCGATATCCACCCAACATGAAACCATTGTACACACCTCCGTTTTTACATCCTTCCCTTTACCCACATCCATCACTTCCGCCCAAATTTTTGAACCTCACACCGGTCATCCTGCCACCGATCAAACCATAATAGGTCACCCTTCCTATCTATCCACCCTTGGACAACCACTTGCCACTAGCCAGACCGTGTCCCATCCTTTTCCATTCACCCACACAATTCCCCTCTCCCAAACCCTATCCACCACTTCCCTTGTAACTGCCTCAGGCTCAACCCAAGTCACACAACCGTCATTCTGGACAAACCTTGTAAATATACTCCAACAGGTTGAGAACTATAATAAGAAGTCCCTTTCCCAACCCCACTCCCCCACATTCACTGCCACCACTAACACACCACCTACCGTTCCCGTGTTCACAATTCACACTTCACACACTATCACATCCGATCCCATGGATATTTCACCATCCACAGAAGCACCCACCACCACGTCTGTTCCACTATCATCACATCTCACTTCACTCATAGGCACGTCATCCACTGTTCCCTTTCCCATTTCCCGACCCGTTGCATGTTCCACCTCTACCCAT
Organism: Ceratopteris richardii; assembly: GCA_020310875.1. Taxonomy (NCBI): domain Eukaryota; kingdom Viridiplantae; phylum Streptophyta; class Polypodiopsida; order Polypodiales; family Pteridaceae; genus Ceratopteris; species Ceratopteris richardii. The sequence continues at coordinate 62,876,436 of CM035440.1, read as the reverse complement.
GCACCCACATCATTTAGTAATGCACTAGATACCATGGTGGAAGCGGCCACTCAGCTGAAGCAAGAATATAAGTTATTGGAGGAAAATAACTTAGAGCTGTGCAATCTCTCGGCTCAACTCCAGGCACGAATCGATGCCTTGGAACTATGTAATACAGCACTACAACACCAGGTGACTGACCTCCAACAATCGAAGACAGAACTCGAAGCTAAGTATGCAGAGACAGGCAAGGCTATGGAGGAACAGCTCCGAGATCAAATGGGCCGCAATGCGAGACTTCAACGCAACATGGCCCTACTACGCCGCCATCTAGCAACGGCTCAAGAAGAGAACCAAAGGCTACAACAACAAAACCAGGAGAACCTAGAAGCGGCCATGGAAAACACCCCGAGAGCACCTATAGACCCTGCAAAATTCCAAGTTGTCCCCTCAGAGCATATTCAACAGGTTTTAGAAGGTTATGCAACCCTTTTGGAAGCCCATGATTAGTTGGCAGACCAGATAAAGGAACTACAAGGATCCAAAGTACCGACAACACACCCACCCACACCTAAAGAGACGGTCGATGCCGCTACTTCGCCAGAACCTGAACCTGCAACGAACAGTGAGGTACTTGAGCTACGGCAACAGATTGCAGAGTTGAAAATCAAGTTGTTACAATATGAACGACCTCCTTCCTCACCTGAGCAACCCATAGAAGAAGAAGAAGTTATTATTCCAGTGGAGGAAGCATTTGAAGAGAACTATGAGCCTCAACCTTTTCCAGGAGGCACAGTCACTGAGGAGGGACAGGACACTTATGAGGAACCCCCATCGGCATGGATGAAACAGGTAGAAGAAATGGGGCAGACTCATGAAGAACGTATCTCCTACCAAATGTTGGCCATGAAGACAATTGAAGAAGCCATACTTCAATCAGACTACTTCAGACATCTGGCCCCTAGAAGACTAATAACCAGCTCAGAATTACAATATAAACCATACTTTGTACTGTTGGTAGACTACAACACCGAGATCAAACGTAAGACCAACAAATACCCAACTTTCGCAACACAATTTGAACCTGAGGACATTCCAAAGGAGGCACGCAAAGGGAAAATACACCAACCCATCTGGAGGCAAAAGCTATTGGAAACCTATCTCGAGATGCTACGGACATCGGACCACGCGCCTATGCATTTGAAGTATAACAATTGCTATGGACCAGTGCAACGGAGAAGAACATGGAAGTCATTTGCCATCAAAGTCAAGAACGACGCCAATTGCAAAGAATGGCTCAATTACCCTGCCATTGCACCCCCAAACGGCATGCCTACTGTAGCCTACATGATGGCTACCATCAGACATTGGCCTCCATGCCTCCACCCCATGCTAGATGTGGCTGCCCAGATGATGCTCAAGATCTTCGATATGATGCAGGTTGTGCTCAAAACTTTCCGCAATGTATGTCATATTCAACCTCCGATTCCCGGGTTTGTTAATGGTAATTATGACCTGCTATATGATATGAGCACCACCCCGAGCATACGAGTTGCTTATGCATGGCGCGCACACATCAGATATCTCCCTGCCTGCTACAAGCAAACTTTTGATGAAATATTCACCACGGGGTTCTGGGAAGCACACTCAGAGGTGTTCGCGCCACGGCCCACCCATTTGTTACACCTCTTTGCATGCGAACAAACGATGCACTCAGAACTCTACACAACGCCACAGCCGGACATACCGGGCCCAGTCAATTGGGATACCCTGCAGAGAGACCTGATCCGAGGGCTACGAATCAAAGAACATGATGTGGCAGCTGACATTCTCCAGGACTATATTGATCAAACCGCAGATCAAAGGTCTGTCAGAGGCGACAGACGCTGGGGGGGGAGAGTGTTGGCAGTATACGGGAATAAGCAAGTACGAGCATACACGCAGATCTAGCACTAAGGCAACCCTTTATTTTTTTCAAAACCCTTACACCATTGTCACTAAAAACCCCTGTAAATACCATTTTCACCTTTTTGTAGCTCCATTTTGTACAAGCCGAGGAGTCCTCGAGCTTGAGGAGCCTTAGAAGTAGTTGCCTACCAATTTTCGTATTTTTTAGACCTCGTTTGAGCCCTCAAATAAGCCCTGGAACCTAATTTTTAACTAGGCCGGACACTAGGTCTGGACAGGGCCAAAGCTAGTCAAAAACTATAAATAGAGCTAGAGAGCTCATTTTTGGAGAGCTTCTTGTAGTTTTGAGCTTGTATGAGAACTTGGTTGCAATAGAAGTGATTCCATTGCCTTACTCTCTTTGTTCTTGCCGTGTGTGCGCGTGTGTGTGTATGTGTGTGCATGCTTGTGTGCTTCTCACTCACGCACTTGTGCCTTCACTTGCTCGGGGTCTTCATACCATCCTCTTGTCTTCCCGGATTGACATTAAAGGAGGTGCTACTCATCACTGAGCTACAAAGAGTCACCAAGTGACTTATATACATGTGCCTTAAAATTGGTCCTTTCACACAAGAGACCGTCACTTTTATTAAAAAACTCTAATTTCCTACTATGTTACAAGGAATATGTTACAATCTCTGGGGTTTATGCATCTAGAGGAGTCCTCTAGTGCATTTACATGGCTTCATGAGGTTTTCATAGGAATTTGAAGAAGAAAATTTGTGCCCATAATTTGAAAATTTTTGGGGCTCCCTTTTTTGTGCTTCTTTACATTGCAACACTCTCCCCCTCTTTTTCTTTGTCTTCCCTTGACAGGCTTTGCTTCTTGTCTCTTTTTTAGTACACACACCTAGTGGTCAAAGAAGCGGTTAGGAGTGTAAGAGAATTTGTTACCTTATCCGGTCCTACGTCCTTTGCTTCCGTTTTCCCCTTGGTATTCCTTACATTCATAAATCTGGGTTGTATAAATTCGGGCTACCACACATGCATCTAGCGACTAAGAATGTGATATTCTTAGTCACCCTTTTCCGCTTTTCAACCTCTACCCCTTTCTAACTTTTGGCCTTCTAATAAATCTTTGTTCTCATACATCTGGCCCTGTTGTATTGTTGAAGCATGTTTACTCCTTTTTACTACACGCACCTAGTGGATGAGGAGACAGTTAGGACCTTCAGACAATTTGTTACTTCGAATCCTAAGTCCTTTGTGTACATTCTACCCTTGAAAAGTCCTGTTGTAATTCTTTGTTTCCACTCCTTGGGACCTGCTTCTTTGGCATTGCAGCCTGATACGGTTGGAGCCTGATACTTGCCCTTGCGAGGCTTTTGACAGAGGGTGGTTCTTTTCATTGAGCTATTTTGTTTTTCGATTTTCTTCTTCTTCTTTTTTTACTTGATTCTCCATCCAATTTGAAGTCTTAGGGACTTGTGTCGATGAGACTGTACCTCAGTCGCCCCACAAGTGCATATAGTGGTGGATTAATATACGTTTAATTATCAATCCAAAGAATTAGATGTACCAAGTGTGTGAAGACATGTGCACACATGATGCTAAGTGAAGTATCAATGTTACAATGCATGTGACTTGTCTCAACTACCTCTCCAACTCATTAACTCTCTGAAAATGTACGTCTGAATACCATTTACAGCAGTAAGCACAAATTCAGACTTTTCTCTCAGATCTGAACTCTAAATGTGGTGAATAGCAGGTTCATTTTGAAGCTCTCGATGAGACACATCTAAAATAAGTATTTTCATGCCTACTTCAAGTTATGAGTAAAATAGTGAATGGTAGGAAACACCAACACCTACTCCACAACTCCTCAAAGCACACACACACATTATAGTATTTCAAAAGTGATGGGAAGGGGTAGACAATAGTCCTACACACACATTTCAAGCATAATGTAGCTCAAGCATAAGCACCACCTCCTTTACTTGTCAATCCGCGGAGACGTGAGGACCGGTATGAAGACCACGAGCAAGTGAAAGCACAAGTGCGTGAGTGAAAGCACACAAACATGCACACACATACACACACACGCGCACAAAGTAAGATCAAAGAGAGGAACAATGGAAAGCTTAGATTGCAAAGAGTTCTCTTACAAAAGTTCTATTCTCTCACAAGCTAGCCTCAAAAATGAGCTCTCTAGCTCTTTTTATAGTTTTTTGACTAGTTTTGGCCCTGTCCAGACCTAGTGTCCGGCCTAGTTAAAAATTAGGTTCCAGGGCTTATTTGAGGGCTCAAACGAAGTCTAAAAATTGTGAAAATTGGTACGATGGTACTTCTAATACTCCTCAAGCTCGAGGACTCCTCGGCTTGAACAAAATGGAGTTACTAAAAATAGATAATGGTATTTACAATGGTTTCTAGTGATGAAAATCACTATTTTTGTAGGGGATTCTTCTGAAAATTTGACATACACTTCTTGGAGCTCCCTACTTGCTCTCTCTTCTTCTATGTCCACTTCTTTGATGTGCTTCCATGCTTTGTCCTTGACCTTGAGCTTCAACACTCCCCCCCCTCTCGAGTCTGTCGTCCCTGACAGACCCTTGTTGTAGTGATTGTTCCAAGTAGTGCCTTGAGAGGGAGTGTCCCTTCTGTATGAACACAAGTCGTCCGACGTTCTTCATCTATCACTGTGAGTCTTTGCAGGTTGTAGTCTCTTGGTATGTGCTTCTGCCTTGTATTCCAGCATGACTGTGTCGTTGTGAGTCTCCGTTGATGTTTTCTAGATCTTCCAAAGTTGATCTTCATAGTAGTCAAGCCAAGTACTCATAACCCATATTGAGTGATGGGTAAGTGTGTTCGTGCATGGGTTGAAAAAAGTATGTGCCTTGTGCACGGCCTTGTAATGTAGCCCTACGCATGCTTACTTGGAAAATGCATTGGAAGAAGTATGGTGCAAAAATTGCGGGTCGTGAGCTAAGTGCTCAAGGGTATGCTGACGAAGAGGTTTCCTAAACTATCATGGTTATGGTGTTTCCAGAGTAAAGATACTTACCATGGCGAAGGTTGATGGATGTTTGCCTCTTCGTGTGGTACACTCGGCCTTTGGGATGGAACCTTGTTGATGAATGTCCATGTTGATTGTCCACTGATGAGATCTTTTGAGTGGTGGATCCCCTCTCCTCTTTTCAAAGCAGCATTTGTCACTAACAATGTGCATTTCTGAGCTTGGGCTCATGCACGTTCACTTCCCTATATTGACACTCAGAGGAATATTGGACACGTGCCGGTTTCTAAGAGATTACCATGCTGATTGACATAGACCATTCACCAGTGCTACTGTTCCATACTGGTTCAGGAAATACTGAGAATTGAATTGCTTTATATTCCTTGGCAAGCAACATCGGATAACTACACCAAGCTGTGTTTCACATATACTCTTTAGCTCACCATATGCAGGAGTCTTCTCCTCGAGAACTACCTTTTGCAGATATCTCCTTGGATGCTCTGGTACATGAAGTAGTTAAGCATCACGCAAGTTGCGGACCTTCAAGCTCTTCATTCCTACCATGGTAAGAGAAAGTCATAGCTGTAGATGCCATGTTCATGCCAAATGCTTGTCCTCTACCAGATGAGGCAGCAATAATCTCACTGCTGGCCGAGACACACTGGGAACAAGCTCTCTCCCACTTCTTGCTCTTTTTTTTTTTTTTTTTTTTTTTTTTTTTTTTGAGGAACAGGATATCACAAAACAAGAACACAAAAGTTAGTATCAATAGAAATGTTCGACATATGCCACTGTGCTCTTGTGCATGGGATTCTCAAGTGTGTCTATGCACGGCCGTGTAATGTGGCCCTATGTTAATGCATACTTTGGAAATGCATGACCTAAATGGTGCAAAAGACAGGGTTGTGCAAGGAGCACATGGTTGTTGCTCGTTCGAGGCTTTCGATGTTATTTGTGGAGGTTGATGCCGGCCTTAGTGGAGGTATCCATTGAGTCTCGAACTGATGTAATCCTCCTTATTGGAGTCCATTTTAGAACATCATTTGGCACTGTAGAGGTCACTTCAGGCGTCTTTCTCTTTGGATGCTTTCTGAACTGTGGTATCCAGTGTGGTTGATGCTTTGGTTCGGTGGAGGCTACTTGCACTTTTGGCGTCCAAACCCATATCCTTTTTGCATGTCTTCCTACTAATGTTGAAGAGCTGATTTGATCTTCCTTTGGTCTCTGTACGTGGTTCTTACCCTTTTCTCTTTTTGGCCTCTTTGTTGAAACCTTTTGCATGTGGGAGAACAAAGGTTGTTGTGGGTGTAGGATCTTCTTAGGTACCCACATCTGTAATTGCCCTTGTTGAGCTGCAGCTAACTTCTTAGGCACCCAAACTTGCTGCTTCCTTCGTCTTCTGGCTTGGTTAGTGTGCATGGATGGGATTTGTGGGGGTAAGGCTGGTGGTTGCTCTCCTTTGCGTACCCAGATCTGCTTCATGCCCGGAACCGCTTTTTTATCGAATGGTGTCTTTCTATTTGATGTAGTAGTTGTCGTGAACGGTTGTGTTTGCTTGTGTGGTGGGCTCACTACTGTGGCTACTTGAGTCTTTGGAGAAGAAGAAAGATCCACCCGCCTTCGAACCTGGTCTTCCACGATTGACTCCTTCTGCATCATAGAGCTTTGGACACATACAACATCTTCTTTCATATGATTAGTCTTGGAAGAACTAAGAGAGTGTGTGGTGCCATGATCTAGGAGCATGCAGTTCTCTAATTCTAATGTAATGCATTGTTCATGTACCCAAACTTGAAGAATTTGACTTCTTAGGTTTAAGTTAACTGCATGGTCATAGATCCAATCTTGACCCAAGACAAGTGGTTCTGTAAGGTTCTCATCTTGACATACTAGCGCTTTGACTTTCATTGGAACATCTTGAAGGTAGATGGGAAGTTCCACCTCGCCCAAACAAGGGGTTTCCACACCTCCCAATCCTATGAGATAAGCTTCTATGGAATTGATGTTCAACCCCAAGTCTTGGCAGTAGGAAAGTTTAACTGCACTACTTGCTGCACCTGAGTCAATCAATGCTTTCACCGTCCTTGCACCCTTCCCTTGTCCTATCTCTATGGTCGCAAAGGGTCTTCGGTCAATGACCTGAGAAGTCGCAATGCCTGACTTTTGACACATATCCATGTGATATTTTGGGGCTTTTGAGTTGACATCTAGGCCTAATCGCCTTAACTTATTTTGCCTAATACGCTCTCTGGCCTCTTCCTGTGCTTCTTCTCTCACTCTTAACTCTTCTTCTTTTCGCTTCTTCGCAGTGTTGAGTCTCATTAGCATATCCTCAGTAAGAGGTTCTTGATATAGCTTGACTCTACATCCACTAATATAGTTTGGCAAGATATCTCCTTCTAGAGTGGCCAACTGAACTGCACCACTAGTGGAAATTCTATTAATGATCATGGGTCCATAACCTCTTTTTTCCAACTTACGGGCATGTTGTTTTAGTGTGTATACCAACACTAGATCTCCCTCTTTCAATCCCTTATCCTTGATGTGTGCATCAAAGTATGCCTTTTGCCTCTTCTTTGCAGCGTAGATGCCTGCTGCCGCTCGTAGCCTCGTTTCACCCAAGCGTTCGAGATCAAAGATCCTAGAGGACAATTCATGCCCATTCCACTCATACTCTTGTGCTACTTTTAAGGCAGGGATTAAGAAATCTAATGGTAGCATAGCGTTCTGTCCGAAGACCATCTGAAATGGGGTGGCGTTGAGTACCGTTTTGTAGGCAACTCGATAAGCCCAAACAGCATGATGAAGTTGTTTGTCCCAATCAGAGCGTTTATTATTTACCAATTTTGTCAATACGTTACAGAGGATCTTATTGGTACTCTCGGCTTGTCCGTTGGCTTGTGGGTGATAGGGGGCGGATTTCTTATGTATCACCAAGAATTCTTGGAGAAGATTTTCAATGACTTCATTCAAGAAGTGTGTGCCTCTATCGCTCACCAACTCTATTGGTAGTCCATATCTCGTGAACACATTCTCGAATAAGAACTTAGCCGTAGTCTGAGCATCATTCTTTGTTGTGGCTTTGACTTCTACCCACTTTGTAAGGTAATCTGTGGCTACAATGATGTACTCTGCATGGGAATTTCTAGCTGGGGGGTTAATAGGACCTATGAAGTCTATGCCCCACTTCGAAAATGCACGTCCTCCCATCATTGGTCTCAAGGGCATCTCGTCTTTTCTCACTGGATATTGTGCACGTTGGCAAGTGTCACATTTCTTCACATAGGTATGTGCATCCATATGAAGAGTGGGCCACCAAAGTCCTGAGAATAGAATGGTTTTAATCACTCGGTCAGGGCCAAAATGTCCACCTGCAACACCACTGTGTGCAGTCTCTAAGACCCTTAAATAGTCTGATTCATGAACGCACAGTCTTAAGTAACCATCTTTACCTCTTCGGTATAGGTTTTCTCCTACTAAGGCATAGCCTTGAGCCTCTTGCTCCATATTTCGTCTTCTTGCTAGACTGGCCTCTTTGGGTAATCTTCCCGATCTCATAAACTCTACCAATGGAGTACTCCAATCTGGAATTAATGATACTTGATAAAGGGTCGCATGCTCCACTGGTGGTTTCTCTCTACACATTGGACAATTCTTGATCCACTCATGTATTTCTTTGTCCATGCTAGGCCAATACACTCCTAAACGTTTCAAATTCTGCAATGTTCGTTGTTTAGAATAGTGATTTCCTAGCAATCCCTCATGAGCTTGCTGCAACCAACTACTATGTTCATCATCCTCGACACAACAAGCTAATACACCCTCAGTATCTTGTTTGTACATGCTTCCTGCCAATATGTGATACTTTTGTGATTTTACAATTTCTTCTTGTGATGTTCTCACATTCTTATTTGCAGGGCCGAAGGTTAGGACTGGTACCAACTTATTTGCCCATTTAGGAACAACTTCCAAATTGAACAGATAAGCATCAGGTAGTTCATCAGACACTCCTTGTGGTGACTCTCCTGAAGTAATGCGAGAAAGGTGATCTGCCCGAAGGTGGGTTCTACCTTTCCTGACAACAACTTCAAAGTCATACTCCATTAGTAAGAGGAACCATCTTACTAAGCGTCCAGTGTTGCAAGGTTTATTGACCAAATATAACAAAGCTTGATGATCAGTGAAGAACTTGAACTTGTTGGCCAATAAATAGTGTCTAAACTTCTTTACAGCATATACCATGCCTAACCCTTCTCGCTCGGTTGTAGTATAATTTCTTTCGGCTGGGTTTAGTTGTCTACTAGCATATGCTATGGGCAAATCTAAATTTCCTTCACCTGTGGGTTGTGCCAGCACACATCCTATGGCATGATTGGATGCATCCACATGGACATGGAATGGTTTATTCCAATCAGGAGTGGTCAGTATTGGTGCTGTGCACAAACGTTTCTTCAGTTCATTGAAAGAATTCTCGCATTCGTCGTTCCACTCAAAATTAGACAACAAGGCATAAAGGGGTCTAGCTATGATCGCGTACATGTGGATAAACCTACGGTAATATCCACAATGGCCCATAAAGGCTTGTACCTCTTTAACATTCCTTGGCCTTGGCAGCTCCGCTATGGCTCGTACCTTATCTTCATCCGTTGAGATTCCATTCTTAGAAACAATATGACCGAGGATTTTACCTTGACGCACCATGAACACACACTTTTCTGGGTTCAGACACACTCGATATTCTCTACACTTGTTGAAGATTTGTGTGAGTTCAGGGATGTGAACCCGTCTTTCTTGGGAATGAGCACATAAATCATCCACATACACTTCTAAGCTCTTTCGCAAGAACTCTTTGAAGACATGACACATGAGCCTTTGGAATGTTGCAGGTGCATTGGTGAGCCCAAATGGCATCACCCGAAATGCAAAGATTCCCCACTCTGTAGCAAAAGCTGTTTTGTGTTGATCTTCTGGGGCAATGGCTACTTGATTGTAACCTGAAAATCCATCAAGGAAGCTATAAACTTCCTTGCCTGCAACACGCTCCAAAAGGTGTTCTGTGATTGGAAGTGGATAACTATCTCTAATCGTAGCGGCATTAACTTTTTTAAGGTTAATACACACTCGCAACTTCCCGTTCTTCTTGGGTACCACAACAATGGGGGACACCCATTCGGTATGCTCAATCTCATAGATGAATCCAGCCTCAATCAACCTATCAATTTCTTCTTTGATTTTGGCTGCATAGGTATCATTATATGTGTAGGGCTTCTGTTTGGTGGGCTTAGCATCAGCAGTCATGGGGATAGTATGAGAACAAATTCTTGGATCTACCCCTTTCAAGTCTCTATAGTGCCATGCAAACACATCCCTATATTCCCTTAATAGAGCTATGAGCTCCATTTCTTCTCTTGCACTTAGATCATCTCCTATATATGTGCATCTCTCTTCGTTCTCTTCAATGGTCACTACAATCTTCTTGGTCTTTTCTTTATTATCATATGATTCTCCTATGATGGCCTCTCTCTTAGGCATTCGTACCAGAATTTTGCGGTCGTCAACTTCATATTTCTTGAAGTTTTCTGGTACTTCAAACAATGATTCCTCCTTTTCTTGTTTCACTGCTTTTCTTTTCTTTTTCTTTTGACTACTCTCACTTCCATCCTTTGAGCTTACTGTTTTAATACTTGTGAGAGGTTCTTCTTCTTTCTGGGTGAACACTCCTATATCTTCTAGATAGTGCTGCTCTGAGTTAAAGCAACTATCCATCACAATAGACTCCAAATCATCGTCATTCTCTTCTTCTTCTATGACATCACTAGGGTCACATTCTTCTAGCAGGGGTTGACACATGAACACTCAGATATCATAACCCTCCTCATCACAATGAGGTGTCCATTGTTCCTCATTGACAGCAATGTCCATGGTGGCTAAGATTTCTGGCCAGCCATGAGGCTCAAACTCCTCATCTGGAAAGATCATCGGTGTGTAGGCTGGGTCCCTAACTGGTCTATCTCCTAGCGAAGTTCCTTCTTCTCTTGCCTTTAAACGTTTTTCCTCTTCCTTTGCGACCTTGCACATCCACAAATGAGTATCTTCATGCAGCCATGATGGATCAGGTGAACTTTCAGAATGCACAGAGATGGAATCTTCTTTCGCTTTGTGGATAGAATTCCACTGTAGGGGTGGTACATCTCTGAAGGTGTAATCCTTCAAATTGACCTTAGTGGTGACCCCTAAGTGCTGTAAGTACAAGGAGTTAGTTCCCCAATCCTGTACTATTTGCAATTGTCGTAGGAAGGGTCTTCCTAGGATCATCTCAAAGACATTATTTTTCTCAAAGTCACATATAGCAAATGTGTGCTCAAATTCTACACCACAAGTGGTTAGAGTGATCCCTTCTAGCAATCCTAGAGGTCTTTCAAAATGACCATCAGCCATTTGAAGCTTCATTCTAGTTGGTCTTAATGTGGGCTTGCCCCATTGCTTCCACAAGGAGGTGGTCGCAATAGCGACACCAGCACCTGAATCTATGATTGCTTTGGTTGTGTAACCTTGGTGGGTGATGGGAAGATAAGTATTACCTTCTTCACCCTCACACATGTCCCCTATTTTGTCTAGAGGTATCTCTGGTACCCTTTGCTTGGAGCCTGCTTTTGGCATGTTGGAATCAAGTTCTGGAACCTGATCCTTCACATGATTCCAGAGCTCAGGTTTTGCTTTGAGCAGCTCTTCTACAGTGAGATGACACTGAACCTTAGTGTTCTTCACGACATCAGTGTTCCTTGGAACCACTGAGTCTTCATTTCTTACCAGTATTGTGGGAGCTCTAATCTGGAGTGATTCAGATTCCCATGGGCCTGGAAATTGAGGCAGTTCTTCTAAGGTATTAGATTCAAAATCTAACCTTTCGTCCTCTTGTTGTTCTGCTTCATCTTCGTAAATAGATGGGATGTCTTGGGGAAATTGATCATGAAGATCATCAATCTCAGGAATAGGAGGGGAATTACCCTTCTCCTTGGCCCATTTCTCCTCTTGTATTTCCCGCAAGAACTCTTGAGAGTACTGTTGAATAGAAGGAGGTATTCCAGCATCCGTGGAATTAGGAACATAAGCTCCCCTTGGTGGTGAGCTTCCTCTTTCAATAACTGGTTGAGCCTGTGGAGGTAGAGAAACTTGTGGTTTGTTTACCAACTGCTCTAATCGTTCTAGTAAGCCCTGAAAATGCAAATCCGATTTGAGAGAGTTTGTCTGATTGAACTTTTGACTAGTCTCAAGTATGGCTTGAGCTTGTTCTACCATTTTCATGCACATTTTCATCCGTTCAATCTCTAAATCTGCTCTAGGGTAACTCTTGTCTAGGTTTGCCGCTGTAGGCCCTTCTTGAAGTCGAGCCTGGTAGGCCTTGAACATCATGTCCAAGCCTTCTGGGGTTGGATCTGCAAGAACAGACCCTGGTTGCGGTCTATTTACAATGGGTGGTGGGGTGGGATGAGGTGGAGTGGATGGAGTTTCGGCATGCGAGGGGCTTTGAGATGCAATGTCTTCTATTTTTGTTTTCGCTTCTTTTAAGCTTTCTTCTAGTTCTGATAACTTTTTATTCCACTTGCGATTGGCCTTCTCTCTGGTATCCTTCCATGTTCTTGTTTTCCTCTTACTAGGCTCTCCCGATTCACTCGACTCTGATTGTTCTATTGGTTTATCCTGTTTTAAGGCTTGTGCTCTAGTGACAGCTTGTATAGGAGCCACATTGCTACTACTTGAACTTGGATCTGCCACTAAGCCTACCACATTAATGGGTGTAATCTTGGGTGCACTAGAGGGGTTTCTTGGACAATCTCTGGGGAGATGGTCTTTGCCACAATCAGGACAAAAAGCCTGTATTGTGATAGCCTGTCCTTGACTCGGAGATGGTGGGTGGGGACAGTCACGAATGAAATGGTCACCATGACATCTGAAACAAGATCCTCTAGGGGCTTGTGGTCTCATTTGTCTCAACTGGGGCCTAGGGTTAGGATTTGTGTACATGACATTGGAGTATTCTGGCTCCCAATTTTGCTCCATAGGCGGTGCCTCATATTGATACGAGTAAATCTCACTATGTTCAGGTGACTCTGTGTAATAAGCATGTGGACTACCTTCATGGGAGTAGTCTGAACTATGAGCATGAGAGTCATTATCTGGTATCAATGGGGTTAGTGGCACCAAAGCTCTATTTGGATTTTCCTCTCCCACAGCATACTTGACTGGAATCACGTTGGCTGGAGCTGGTGGTTGGTTTACCAAGACAGGTTGTGGCCTATATGGTACCTGATATTGCTGTTGTGGTCTGTAATATGGCTGTTGGTATTGATTCTGATACCTACCTTGTGGGTAAGGTTGCTGATAATTTTGTCTAACAGCCTGCCTATTGTAGGGACAATCTTGAGCCGTGTGGTTTGTGTATTTTCTCTCAATAGTGCAATATGGAGCATTCCTTTCTCTAATGTTTTGGTTTTGCATTGGGCATACGTTAGCCATGTGGTCACCTCCGCAAGTATAGCACCGATTCAATGAAGTGACTCCCTGTGTTTGTTTATTTTGGACTCCCAGCTTCTTGGCAACTTGCTCAGCTATCTCTTCTATTTCTGTGGAGATCTTTGAAGTATGACTAGTAGAACTATCCGAATCTTTGTAGAGTTTGGCCAATCCTAACTCCTCACCCAAGTTATCTTCTATGTCTATGCACGTCCGCACACACTCTTCTATAGATCTAGGATCTTTCAAGTATACATAGGATCTTAACTTTGTGCTCAGTAAGCCATCTAAAAACAAAGCTACTTGTTTGGCTGGTGTGGGTAGCTCTGGAGCAGGGCATCTTTCTAGGTACTGTCTGAACCTTCTACCTGCTAGTCGCACTGTTTCTTGGGGTGTCTGCTTGAAACTATGGATCAGGGACGATGTATTATGCCTGATACCACTCTTGGAAAATTCTACAATGAATTCGTCTAACAGTTGACCTATATCGCGATAGCTGCTTCTACTCAATGGTTGAAACCAAGCTAAGGCAGTGCCTTTAAGGGTCAAACCAAATGCCTCGTACTGGGTGAACCAGTCCTCAATTTGTTCGGCTCTCAGCACTTGTTTGTACTCGGCCACATGATCATAAGGATCCCCTGTCCCATCGAAATAGTTCTTCATTGCCTTGATCACGTGACTGGGTTTAATGGTTCTTGGGTACTCCCGGGGTCTAAGCAATGGAAAATCCTGTTCATTTCTTTGTTGCCTATGTGCTTGATGTCTCTCTCTTTCAGGTCTTTCATTTTCAAATCCTAACCTATTCCTGCCCACGGTGTGTGCAAAACTTACCTCAGGTCTCTCTCTAGTTCTTTCTCTCTGGGCTTCATGAGCCTGGGATGATCCTACCCCTTGGAGGCCATGGGAAACATTGGATCTTGGTGGAGGGAAAATCATGTCATTCTTCCATGTATATGCATGTCTATCATGTTCCGTTACCAAGAAAATTTTCTCTGATGTGTTATCCAGGTAGACAACTTTGCCTGGTATCTCAGGATCTTTGAATTCATAGATGATCACTATGCCCAATTGGCTAGGTTGATCTGGCTTGAACCTCCAAAAGGCTTCCTCTGTTTCTCTATTCAAAAATAGTTCTATGCTTTTGTTGTCTTGAGGGATCCAGTCCGGAGTGATCACTCGGGTCAAAACTGACTTACCTCTAGGAGTCTGGGGTCCTTGTCCTACGTTTCCTTGTTCTAGGTCTCCTATCTCATTCTCATGAATGATATTTCCAAACTCATCGGTCCTATCTGGTTGGCTGGTAACCACATACATGGTTCCTTCCTTATCAATGTATGAACCCTCTTCGAACTTGACCACCGGGTGTTCAAGTCCAAAGGATTGATCTGGATTTTTGAGTTGGACCACTGATCGCCTCAGACCATCCTCATAGATGCGAGCACCTAATTGGTTGGTCCGAATATATTCCAACTGTGTCTTATAGGGACCTTCCGGTGTTTGTAGATGGGCAGTCCCTGAGCCACCTGCAGGTTTTCCCATACTAAAAGACATTTCTGAATCACTTGTGTCCGATCTGAGTAACAGATGACCACTTAGTTGTTGTGCCCAAGACTTGGATGTATGGTTGACACTAGCCTCAGAAGATCTAATGCTTTGTTTATCCTTGCCTAAGTGTCTACCAGATCTCAGGTTCATAAGCTTTAGTCAGGAGTCCAAAATTTCCCCTTGGTATGGTTCAAAATTCTTTGGAGCCCCCTTGGTTCCCTAGTCCCACCTGAGGGTCAACTTCAAATTATCCTATCTCAAAATCAACGCATTATTCTTAAAAAAAACAGTTGAGATCGTGTAGGATTTGAAACGAGCTTTCCAACAAGCTATAGAGCTCAAAAAATGGACTTTGGATGAGAAAGTTATGTCAAATCAGGCTCCTGGGGGTCAAAACAGGCAAACAGAACCTTTGGAGAAAATCGCGATTTTGTGAACTTTCTGAAAATCGCGATGCTGTGAAGTCAAAAAAAATCGCGATGTTGAGCACAAAATCGTGTTTTTGAAAATCGCGATTTTGAGTCAGAAAATCGTGATTTGAAAATCGCGATGTTGATCACAAAATCGTGTTTTTGAAAATCGCGATTTTGAGTCAGAAAATCGTGATTTGAAAATCGCGATGTTGATCACAAAATCGTGTTTCAGAGAATCGCGATGTTGATCACAAAATCGTGTTTCTGGAAATCGCGATTTTGACCCAGAGAATCGTGTTTTTGCTGAAAATCGTGTTTTCTCAGAATCGTGTTTTTGACATGAAAATCGCGATTTTGAGCAGAAAATCGTGAATTGAAAATCGCGATTTTGAGCAAAAATTCGTGTTTTCTCAAAATCGTGTTTTTGACTTGAAAATCGCGATTTTGTCCCACAGAATCGTGTTTTTCTCAAAATCGTATTTTTGGCTGAAAATCGTGATTTGTGAGAATCGCGATTTTGAGCAGAAAGTCGTGTTTTTCACAAAATCGTGTTTTTGCTGAAAATCGTGATTGGTGAGAATCGCGATTTTGAGCAGAGAATCGTGTTTTTTGAAAATCGTATTTTTCACATGAAAATCGCGATGTTGAGCACAAAATCGTGTTTTTGAAAATCGCGATTTTGAGCAAAAAATCGTGTTTTCACAGAATCGCCTTTTTCACAAAATCGTGTTTTTGCTGAAAATCGTGATTGGTGAGAGTCGCGATTTTGAGCAGAGAATCGTGTTTTTTTTTTTTTTTTTTTTTTTTTTTGAGAAAAACACAGAATCGCGATTTTTTCAACCAACTTTTAGGCGGGAAAACTGAAAATCGTGATTTTTCAAAAAATTTTGAATTTTCACAGAATCGCGATTTTCATCACAGAATCGCGTTTTTTGGCGGGAAATTCAAATTTCTGAGCGCCGGCTATGGCGAGCTCCGTATGAGCAGAAAATCATGAAAAAAATACAGCGCTTGCTCTCCCTTGCACCTCCTAACTCCTTCACACACAATAATGCATGAAAAATGGAATGAAAATGGTGAAAATGCACTAAAAAACAAGAAATTTCTATGAAGAAGAAGATGGAAGAAGGTGGAGATGATGATGATGATGAAGATGAAGAGGAAAAAACAGAAAATGAACTGAAATGATAGTTTTTTTACCTTCCAACGTCGCAAATCTACGATCTTACCATCACAACGCTCGTCCTCGAAGCTCTCTCCCCGGCAACGGCGCCAAAATTTGGTGTAGCTCAAGCGTAAGCACCACCTCCTTTACTTGTCAATCCGCGGAGACGTGAGGACCGGTATGAAGACCACGAGCAAGTGAAAGCACAAGTGCGTGAGTGAAAGCACACAAACATGCACACACATACACACACACGCGCACAAAGTAAGATCAAAGAGAGGAACAATGGAAAGCTTAGATTGCAAAGAGTTCTCTTACAAAAGTTCTATTCTCTCACAAGCTAGCCTCAAAAATGAGCTCTCTAGCTCTTTTTATAGTTTTTTGACTAGTTTTGGCCCTGTCCAGACCTAGTGTCCGGCCTAGTTAAAAATTAGGTTCCAGGGCTTATTTGAGGGCTCAAACGAAGTCTAAAAATTGTGAAAATTGGTACGATGGTACTTCTAATACTCCTCAAGCTCGAGGACTCCTCGGCTTGAACAAAATGGAGTTACTAAAAATAGATAATGGTATTTACAATGGTTTCTAGTGATGAAAATCACTATTTTTGTAGGGGATTCTTCTGAAAATTTGACATACACTTCTTGGAGCTCCCTACTTGCTCTCTCTTCTTCTATGTCCACTTCTTTGATGTGCTTCCATGCTTTGTCCTTGACCTTGAGCTTCAACACATAAAAAACACACAAGACTCTTGGAGAAGAAGATAAACAGCAAGCAAGAGGCAAATTCAAAAATCTACTTCAATTCACACAATGGCAAAAAATCCTTTACAAGAGTTACCAAGTGACTTATATACATGTGCCCTAAAATTGGTCCTTTCACACAAGAGACTGACACTTTTATTGAAAAACTCTAATTTTCGACTATTTTATAAGGAATATGTTACAATCTCTGAGGTTTATGCATCTAGTGGACTCCTGTAGTGCATTTACATGGCTTCATGAGGTTTTCATAGGAATTTGAAGAAGAAAATTTATGCCCATAATTTGAAAATTTTTGGAGCTCCCTTTTTTGTGCTTCTTTACTCTGCAACACTCTCCCCCTCTTTGTCTTTGTCATCCCTTGATAGGCTTTGATTCTTGTCTGCGGCTTTCTTATAGTTTTTCAGTACACACACCCAATGGTGGAAGAAGTGGTTAGGATTGTCATAGAATTTGTTACCTTATCCGATCCTACATCATTTGCTTCTGTTTTCCTCTTGGTATTCCTTACATTCATAAATCTGGGTTGCTATGTTAATTCGAGCTGCCACGCATGGATCTAACGGGTAAGAATGTGATATTCTTAGTCACCCTTTTGCACTTTTGAGTCTCTATCCCTTTCTAACTTTTGGCCTTCTGATAAATCTTTGTTCTCACACATCTGGCCTTGTTGTACTGTTGAAGCCTATTGACTCCTTTTTACCACTTGGACCTAGTGGAGGAGGAGACAGTTAGGACCCTCAGACAATTTTTTACTTTATCCGATCCTAAGTCCTTTGTGTACAACCTCCCCTTGAAAGGTCCTATTGTAATTCTTTGTTTCCACTCCTCGGGACTTGCTTCTTTGGCGTTGCAACCTGATACGGTTGGAGTCTGATACGTGCCCCTATGGGGCTTTGGGCAGAGGGTGGTTCTTTTCATTGAGTTGTTTTGTTTTTTTATTTTCTTCTTCTTCCTTTTTCTTTTACTTGATTCTCCCTCCACACCGCTATATGTTTTATTAAAGAACATATACAAAAATGTTCAATGGCCATTTGGCCTTTCACACGGACACTAACGGTAACAAGCTCCTACTAAAGGCCAATATGGCCAAAGTAACTACGGGATAAAAATGAAAAATGATAAAGAATACATGAGCGTAAGTATACAAACTATACCTCCCACCTGATGGGCATGTTACATAATGTACAAGTGAATATGTAAGATCATGAATCAAGTAACCCCCATCAAGTGACAACAACCTCAAAAGCTATCCTATGGTAGAGTCAAACCATCTGCAACATTATCTCGAGTATGAATCTTTTGAAGAATAGTGTGCTCAGTGGCTAAGCAATATCTAATGAAGTGATCCCTCACCTCAATGTGTTTGGTCTTTGAATGATAGACCAGATTCTTAGCCAAAGCAATGGCACTCTCACTATCAATGAGCAAATGAGGTACATGATGAGGTAGACCCATATCACAAGCAAGATGAGAAAGCCACAATGCTTCCTTACATGCCTCACTTGCTGCAACATACTCTACTTCTATGGTGGAAATAGCTATACATTCTTGAAGATGAGATCTCCAAGAGATAGCACCTCCAACAAAATGAAAAATGTACCCTGATGTAGACTTACGATTGTCTACACAACTAGCATAGTCAGAATCTGCATAACCAATAATGGATGCTTTCCCTCTACCTAAGCATATACACTTGTCCTTAGTGCCACTCAGATATCTCAAAATCATCTTGACCGCTTCCCAATGTTTCTTGCCAGGATTAGACATATATTTTCTCACAAATCCCACTAGGGAGTGTCTTGTCTCCTTGTGTTACTCAATGGTTCACTTGGATATGATCATTGTTCCATGGTGGCTCACTAACACTTTCTTCATCAGAGGACTCCTCTAAAATTAACTCTGACTACATTATGACTTGTCTCTATTCTTGTTGTTTGGGCCTTGCCTTGAATGTTGTCATAGGTGGGGGATCATCATGAGATATAGGAGGGGAAGGTTGCATTTCTTGTGCTACATCTGTCTCTTGTTGTGAAGCTTCATTCCCCCATGATGGAATGCTACTAGAGTGTGTGCGTGCACCTAAGTTTTTTTTAGAAGAGTGGCTTGTGGTTCGATGCTTCTTATGGGGTGTCATCCATCTTGGGCACTGAGTACCTTGCACATGGCTAGGGTAGATGACGTGATCCTTCCTAGCACTTTGGTTCATGCATCCCATTCTCCTAGGATCTAAAGTGCTAAAATAAATAAATCTTCCTTTATTTAAAGACTTTCACTTAAGATTTGTCTTGTTCACAGTTAAATGGACAAAAATTAGTTTAAAAACATCAAAAAAATATTCAAAAAAACATTTAGAAACTAACAATAACAATAAAAAAATTAAGCATGATATAATGGAAATAGTTGAACATTTATTTGATGAGAAAGGAATTATAAAAACCTTGACAATCAAGTTTTGATAAGAGATAATGTATGGTGGGAATTAGTAAACTATTTCCAAGCAGAACCCTCATAAACTCTTTGTGCATGCCATTGGGCATGATGTAGTGAACCTGATGATGACATCCACTTCTCACTTGCAATATCATGTTGTATCTTTCTTAAAATTTTATATATTTGTGACTCTCATGCTCGATCCATTGCATATTTTCTAGAGAATGTCATATAGAAAAATTAGTTAAACATTTCTTCTAAATAGTTTGATTGCAATATACCACCCCCATGATGGGTGTTCTTAAAGTAAACATCTCTAGCCCTCTAATATGACTTCTCAATTCCTTGTGTACTAAAAATCTCTAGTGATCCATATCGATTCATAAAATATGCTCCATGTGCAAAAAAAATATGCTATGGTTTGTTCAATAAGATGTACACATGGTATTCAAAAAACATATTACGAAATGTAAGCAAAACTTACTATGTAATGTGTAATGTTTCTCTCTTGCCATGCTAGGATGAATGACTGTGTAAACTCCTTCAAAGTCACTTGGAATAATTCTTGTTGTGAAGCATTAGTGGAAACCAAACCCATCAAATGTAACATTGATCTAAGGATGATCAAACCTTCTTTCACTCATTAGTGAGATCAACCTAACTATCATTGTCTGTCGTAATCAAACATAGGTCTTTCCAAAGATCCCATTTCCCATCATCTTGACTATTCACATCCTTTTTAAAGAAACATCTTTCCTTTTTCCCAATCATTGAAACTTTTTGTAAAATCTCTTGAGACTCACCATACTTCTTAATAACTAAAGATACATGGCCACCATGACAACCAATAGAATTTTGAAAATCTTCTATTTTGTGAATTGCTATTGTAGACCTCTCTAGCGGTTTCATTGCAAATGCATATTAAATATGGAGCTTCAAAAGCCTATCGATGATCCTCATGAAGACATGCAAAGTACAAAAGTGAACATTGACCAATGGAACTGGAATAATGGGGTTCAAATCATTGGTTGTTTTTTCACGATTCGGTTCTTCTAACATTGGACACCTCAAAAGAGATATCTCCCTTTCCCTACCATTCCATGAGTTTGTGTCATCAATCTCTTAAAATTCATCAACTCTCATCAATGCCCTTGCAGGTTTAGAATGTCTCTTAGATCCTTTGTAACCTTATGTACAATATGGGCAAGGATAGAGAGAAGATGCTCCTTGTTTACAACCTAGCATGCATTTTATACTCTTAAGGTCTCCACCCAAATCTCTACCTCAAAATTACCTATACCATCTACAAAAAGCTTTTCCCCATGTATCTAAGAAGAAATTAGTTATGTAATCCATGGAGTCCTACTGAAAATCCACGAAATAACATTGTTTGTTTCTTTGGGAACTTCTATAGGACCTAACCACCAGATACCTCTCTCTGATTGGACACTCTAAGTAAAATGGCAAGTGGATCCTAAAGTTTTATCACCCATTGCATGGTCCATAACTTCATTAACTGGTGTACTCAACCTTTCTAATCGTTGACCCATTATAATTGGGCATTCATCAAGCTTTAGTATGAACTTTAACTTAACATTATAGTCTGCAGAAAAGAGGAAACGTTACCTTAAGTTAACACCTGAATGTAATAAAACTTCAACATCATATAAAATGTAGTAAGGGTACCTTTGATTGTTGAGCTATAAAAGTGAACCATTGCTTGTTGAAGCTTCTACAAATATATTTTTGAATTTAGTGTGAGTAAATCCTTGTGTAGATAGAATTTTTGATTGCTTCTTGGGAATGTTTGGATGATAAACAGAGATAATGTCTTCCATGAATAAATATTGTTCAACACTACAAGCCACATCCTCATTAGAAGTTTTTTTTTGTGATAGAAACTTTATATGGGCATGGAAATATACTTTGAGAAATACCTTGTGCTTCTAATGCTTGCTTCAAAAGGTTTTACATTGTAGTATAGCCATTTCTACTAATGCCCACTTTGTCACATACTTCCTGCACATCTTGCACTTTGATAAGGTTTTTTAACTTCTCTGAGATCTCATCTTGAACAACAACTCTAATGCACTTTCCTATGGGTTTGTCCATAATAGAAATGGTTTCTTTAGTTTTTATACAACTATTCATCAACTTGAACTAGTCTTGTCCTGTTGATGAAGCATTTATGTTTTGAATAAATGACCTATACAATGAAAGATTCAATTTCAAACCTTCATCAAAACAAATAAAAGTAAAACAAATACTCACCTTGTTGCATAAATATGTCGTTTACGTGCTTCACCACCTATAGAAAGAGCTTCGAAGGATGATAATGCTCTTTTCCTATATCTCATATAAGGTGGAGTGTCTTTCAGCTGCCGGAGATTGACATTTTGCAATTGTGCTTTCCTTTGCCTCCATATCCTGTTGAAACTCTGCAAGTTTTTGTGAAGATATGATTGTGCTTTCTAAAGTGACCACTGTCATATGATGGAGTTCATATTGTTGGAACCAATACTTAGCAATAGCATGTGAATCTGTAGATAATTGCTTACAATAACCTAATAGTCTAGCTTCACTTGCACCAATGAATTGAAGTAAAGTTGAGAGGTTATGGAATGTTGGATGGTAAGAAGATATTGGTTCATGAGAATATAGTGAACCATGAGTCTAGAGATCAATACTCTTTTCTCTAGCTGCACGACGTTCGTTTTGAGAATCCACATCATTGTTGCGCTGTGTATTTGGAGAAAACTCTATAGGCACACAAACATGGATACTTATTCATGCAGGAGCATGAGGACGTTCTAGTGTGAATTTTCCAATACATGTCAATACCATCTTTGCTAATGACCAAGAATATAAAAAACAAAGTGAAAACCCGGTTGGAAGGGACTCTAAAGCATGTGATCTGTTGAGAAAATGTGTTTTCTTGTATCTGGATGGGTTAAAATGTGTTTTTTCACTATGTATGGATGGAAATGATAAAATTTGAAAAAAGCCATTTTTTGGGGGATGCATAGTTATGGATTTGATGATTTGGCACTTACTTTTGAAGAGAGTTTGAAAATTATACTTTTTCTAAATGAAACTTTAAAAACGAAGACAAAAAAAGAACTTCTCACGTATATATTAAAAAATGGACCCTTTTGAGTAAGTATACACTGAAAATGAGACTTTAAAAAAGTCATTTTTTAATTGAGATACATGCACGAGTTTGATGATGTGGAAAGTAGATTATCTTGCTCTCCCTCAAGAAGAAGAAAGAGAGGAGCCTAGTAAAGCCTAAAAAAAGCCTACTCTAGCATACTAAATAGTGCTCTATTAAATGCACTTTGTCCCCTTAAACAAAAATAGAATTAAGTTGAATCCCCAAAAATAAGGGATCCTTACAAGGCCCATGCATGGTTCATTTTCCCCCCCTAATGTTTTGATATAGATTTACATGATGCAATTTTTGATGATAGGATTGACATAGAAGAGGCAAAACGTATGTCTAAATGACTAGTGTAGATTTTGAGAGGTAGCACCTTAGATGCACCCTTGTGATATCATACTCATTGAGACTCTCATAGTTCTTCTTTGCATCAGATTGTTATGCAATGGCTATCTCTAGGCTTTGTGATGAGAACGAGCCTGTTTCTTTTGATGAAGCACAAAATTTAGAAAATTGGATGGTTGTTATGAAATTATGATATTATGAAGAATGGTACTTGGTCTTTATGTGATTTGCCTTCATGCAAAAAGGCCATTGGCACTAAATGGGTTTACTAGTTAAAACACAAGCGTGATGGAACAATTAATTAGTATACGTCTAGGCTTGTTGCCAAAGGTTATGCTCAACAGAGAGGCAATGATTTTGATGAGACCTTTTCTCCCATATGATGAATGAACACCGTTTGTAGGATTTTTTCACTGGTAGCTCATCATAGTTGGAATGTAAATCAATGGACATGAAAATTGTATTTGTGAATGGTGATTTACATGAAGGAATGTATATATTTGAGCCCCATGGTTTTGTGCAGCAAGGGCATGAAAACAAGATGTGCACATTGCAAAGGGCATTATATGTTTTGAAGCAAGCACTACGTTCTTGGTATGAGAAGATAAAATGCCTACTTGCTAATACATGGTTTTGATAATAGTCCACCTGAGAGCACCTTATATATTAAGAGTGCTAATTATTGTTGTATATGTTGATGGTATGTGTTTCTCGTTGCTCCTAATGAGAAGCATATTGGTGAATTTAAAGCTCATTTGCATGCCCCCTTTGAGATGTAAGATTTTTAATCATTATTATTTAGTTTGTAATCATTATTTAGGTATTTAGTTTATGCAAGTTGATGGGGAAATAGTTTTGTGTCAAACAATATATATTGAAACATTATTGTAGCATTTTGGCCTTAAAGATTGCAAACCTATTTCCACTCCCAGGAAACAATTTTACCATTGAGTCTTCATGATGTTGGAGATGCATTTGATTTTGTTGTCTATTAGAAAACTGTTGGATGCTTGATTTACTTATCCATAATGTGGCCTTGTATTCTATTTTCTATCTCTCAGATTAGGAATTTTATGCATTTCCTAGGTGTCAAGCATTGAAAAATGGGTAAGTCCATCTTTCACTACTTGAGTGGTAACTCGCTACTTGAATTATGTTACCCCAAGGGGGATCATTATCGGTAGATTTACATGATTTTTTTGACTCAAAATCAATTTATTTCTATCACACTTGTG
Source organism: Ceratopteris richardii (assembly GCA_020310875.1). Classification (NCBI taxonomy): domain Eukaryota; kingdom Viridiplantae; phylum Streptophyta; class Polypodiopsida; order Polypodiales; family Pteridaceae; genus Ceratopteris; species Ceratopteris richardii. Next base: position 62,851,986 of record CM035440.1, on the reverse strand, counting down.
TGTCCACTAGTAGTTTTCACTTCATGCTTGGTACGTTATGCATATCTTTTTTGAGCAAGAAGCACCCTATTGTGGCCACTTCTAGTTGTGAGGTTGAGTATCGGGTATCTTTCACAATGATTGTTGAGTGTGTGTAGCTCAAACACCTTTTAGTTGATTTGGGTGTTGGTTATTTTTCTTCCACCACCATCTTTACTAATAGTCATAGCACATTGGTAGTTGCAAAGAAACTTATGTTCCATGCTCACATAAAGAACATTGAGGTTCAGTATCTTTATGTCAAGAAGAGATTATCTATTAGAGAGATCAATTTTCTTATGTGCCCACATAGGATAATGCTACAAACCTTTTTACAAAAGCTTTGTCTAGGCAGAGGTCTAATGATTTTAACAATGCTTTGGGTTTACTTCATTTTGTGGATTGATTTCTTTCCACATAGCCTGCCACTTCCTTATACATGAGTGCCAAATCCTTGTTCATCACATCACTCCCAAAGGGGATCTATTGATATTTTTTGGTAATGATGTGTGAGCACACTTTTGACTGTGGGGGCACTTTTCTTCCTCTTTAAAAGTTTTTCCCCCACTTTAAATGTCTATGACCCTAATGGGTCACTATTCTTTTTACTTTCCCTTGGTTGTAAATTTTGTCTTGTGTTGTTCTCCAAGCTTCTTCTACTTCCTTTTGTTGTTCATGTGCTTGTGTAGACCTGACCTCCAACACATCACTCCATTGGCCACTCTCAGTTGTATCAACACAAAGAACCCTGATATACTTGGATGAAGACCCAAAAACCATAAATCCCAACTATGGATGCTCAATCACTTTGGGTGATCACCATATCTATGTTTCTTATCATGATGAAACCAATTATGGATATTATATCTAGGAGTGACATGAGCATATAATCATGGTTGATGATGATAATGGATATCATCCAAAATATGTTTATGGAAATTTCTTTCCAATCATGTCAAAGAATAATGATGCCACTACAAATGCAATTGCCATGTCGATCTTATTCTTCTCATCCTTCTCAGATTTTGAGGTGGCAACGACAACTACAGTTGTAGTTACCACAACAGGATCATGTCCTAATCGTGTAAATTCTATCAACAGAAGCGCAATCTCATTGCAATGCTTCTTCAATTAAAGCTCAAGATGTCTAGGTGAAGGACTAAACAACTTATGGATCTTGGAATTTGTTGTTAGTGTTGAAAACAAATTTATTCTTTCTTCTTACATATCATTTAGTTGGGATCTTCAAGATGATGGAGGACAATTGCGAGTCTGTTAGTCGGCCGCCGGATTGGCAATTGTAAAAACTGAATCTTTTTCTAGTTCGCACGTACGAAAGGTTGTTACAAGATGTTTGTAATCTTTATATAAATGAATGAAAAAGAGGCGCTCGGTGACGATCGGTTGGATCACCAGACTGTCTGTCTGGTTGATTGATCTACGCGTTACTGTGGTGTGTTTTGCATCATTTTGAGTACCTTGTTCTTATCTCTACCTTGTGGTTATCAGTACCTGTTCGGTTGGTGAATCTCTGTCTAGACGGTGAAGTCTCTGTAGTAACTGTAGTGTGTTTAGGAACTCTGAGTCGTATTGTGGTTGTCGTCTGTGTTGAAGATCCGCTATTATACGGTAAAGATCAAGTTACAGTAAGGCTCGTCTTAAGCTAAGTACGAAATCTTTTTCCCGTAAAGGTTATGACTGTGAGTTGTGTTACGTTAGTTCTGATATGGTACACTGATTACTGAGTAAGTCTTACTCGGTGTAGGAATCTACATTCAGTACTGTGTGTTTGAGAATTTTAAGTCTTTCTGTGTCTTCGGTTCGGGTTGATTGTCTGCAACTACTCGGTAAAGGTTGAGTCACTGTATTACCTTTGTTGTTACAGTGTTTTGTGTTCGGAGCAGTTCTTGAGCAATCAAACTAAGTCTGTATTATGATTTTGGGTAGTCTGGTGCTATATATTGAGAGTACCTTAATTTGAACGTGTTCGATAGACTTTAGGAAGTGTCCGATCATAGATAGTAAGATTGTGAAGCGTAAATAGATTCTTGATCGTTAGTATATTGTTGTGTGAAGTGGGAAATTTGGGAAAATCAAGAACAAGGCCTCTGTCTAACAGACCCCTTCCACTCCCAAGAACCCACTAATTGTTTAAACGCGTCTCTGACGGTTAGTACCGCGTTTAACATTGGCACGCCCGGTGGGACGGTGGCATCAAGAGTGTTGCCAGCTGACTGTGGGAAAGTGGCATCAAGAGTATTCTCAGCTAACTGTGGGAAAGTGGCACCAGATTGTTGTCATTTGTCTGTGCGAATGTGGCATCAAGAGTGCTCGTTGATTGATTGTGAAAGTGGTCATAGACTGTGAATCGACCGTAAAGAAGGTACGCAAAGTATTGCAAACATAGTATATGCCAGTTACTCGTTCCGGTGAATCATTCCTGAAGCATAGAAGAAACCAACAGTCTTGGGCGATACCTAATTTGCTCAGGACGCCTCCAAGAAGTAGAAGTGCAGATAAGTCTAACCCAGCTGTCAAGGAATTGAAGAACGCCAGTATTCCAGTAGAACGTACTACATTTCTAGCAGATTCCGGTGCGATTTCGGCATAGTCTGTCGAAGAAATAGTAACTCCAGAGTCTACCAGGACGAAGCCTGAAGTTAATTTAACACCATTGGGTCAAGATTCAAATTTGTCTGCGGATAGAAACGTCTTGGCCAAATAAATCAGTGGAGGTGAAAAAGCGCCTTGTTTTGGTGAAAATTCGACACCTTTCGGTGTTATTTTGGTACCAGTTGCTGAGAGTTCACAGTCTTCCGGTGACGGTTTACCATTTCTTGGTGGATCTTTAGTCCAGTCACCGTTCTTTGGAGTAAGTACCCCTACATCTGATACCAAGGAGGAAGGTAGCTTGTTCGAAACCGAAATCAGAAACATACTGAACGATATTATCAAGCCGGAAAGTGTACAGACTGAAGACACAGATTCAAACGGTTCAGATATTCAGCCTCGAAATACAGAAAATAGTCACAATACCACCGCCAGCACGATGAGTGGGCAACAACAACAACAACAATAGCAGCAACAGCAACATCTATTTCCACCCCGACCGACTCCAATAGGAGTAACGTACACTAAATTCGGTGGATTCCCAGGTGATGACCCAGACGCTCATGTACGCACATTTGAGATAAGTTACGCAGTGCTAAATCATCCACTTTATCCGGTGTATAAAGCTATTGTATTCCAGTCAACATTGGTTAATGAAGCAGCCAGGTGGCTTACAGAATATGATATTAACCATTTTGGCACCTATGAAGCGGTAAGGGATGCCTTTTTACAGAGATTCAGGCTAAAGAAGAATCTAGCTGAAATTTTTGATTACCTGCAAAACAATAGACAGAAGATGAATCAGACAGTGCAGGAATATGCCACCCTATTCAGAACTCATTTAAGGCAATTACCACCAGCACATGCCAACCTACCGGATGATGTCATCACTCAATGGTTTATCAATGGTTTGACTCCGCAACTTAAACAGATTATGATCATACGCTGTGTGGGAGCTATGACGCTAGATGCGGTGATTGTGATGGCTTTGCAGCTGGAAAACAAGGTTGGAGGATTTACAGAAGACTTGGAATGGATAAAAGCAAGTAAAAATGTTGCAGAAGATCCGACTGGATAGATGTACTGCACCATGTGCAAGAATTCAGGGCATACGAGTGCCACTTGTGCCCTCAACCAGTTGTTTTGTGCTATCTGTAATACGACAGGACATTCCACCGAAAACTGTGCATACAACGCCAAAGTACAGGGAACAGCAACAGTGAATGCAATTATACAAGAACCAGGGCAGCCTGCCAATCATTATGTACCTCCTCAAATGAGAAACAACCAGCAGCAGGGATACCAAAATTACAGAGGACAGAGAAATAATAACTACAATGCAAACCGTTGGCAGGCAGGACCAGCACAGGAAAATACTAATTTGCCACCACCTCGCTGCCATTTTTGCAGTGAATTCGGCCACATTAGAAGATTTTGTAAAGATGAAGCAGAATATGATCAGAGAAAGAAAGAACGGTGGAATCCAATGACTAATATGGTTCATATCACACCAATAGAAACACAAGCTGCAGTAGTTCAGACCAGATCCGGTAGGCCGTTACAACCAGCAGCTAAAATATTTGAACCAGGCATCCTAGAACAGCAAAGAACATATGACAAGGCTAGTCAGTGGACCACCACAGAACCTCCAGTGTTCCCAGATCCTATTCCGGTGACACAAGTTCCACTGTCAAAGGAAACTGCACAGGAGCAAGAGTCGATTCCAGTAACCGACGCATCATCTTCAGAATCAATGAAAGGTACAAGTCAAGTAAATCAAGCATGGGAAATCTTATCTAAAGCGTCCATTACTCTTCCTCTTGGACAGTTACTTGCACTAGTACCAGGAGTCCGTCAACAATTCCAGCAACAGTTTAGTACTGAGTCTGCCTGCATTCCAGCAACAACAACAGTACAACCAGAAATTGACGTGACGGTGGATCATTGGGTCCCATTGATTACGGTATGGTACAAAAATCATAAAATTAATCAAGTACTAATTGATGGAGGGTCTGGTGTAAACATTGCTACTACCGCACTGTGTAAAAAGTTAGGATGGACGAAAATTGAACCTGTCCAGTTTTTTGTAAGGATGGCTGATCAGTCCAGAGTCCACCCAGTGGGATTAGTACGAGATGTTCCTATAACTTTGCAATGCCCCATATTTAAGATGACTTTTGTCGTCTTAGAACTACCAGAGTCTAGCTTGGATTATAATCTTCTTTTCGGCCATCCTTGGCTGAAACAAGCTAAGGTTATACAGGATTGGTCTGCACAAGAACTCACTTTCAAGGACAATAATCATAAATATGTTGTAAAATTAGATGCTATACAGCCTTGTGAATTACATGCTAGACCTTATTTTGCAAAACTAGTTCATATGTTAGATGGTTTGTCAGATGATGAAGAAGAAGAGTTTTTGAAGAATAATATTGATTTGATCTCCCTAGGAACTGTTGATCTACAATCTGTTGTAGATAATTGGAATCCGGCAGTTTGTACGGTGATGCTTGTGACTGAAGAAGACAAGAAAGAAGATACTGGTGTTATAGATGACACTGATCTACAATAACTTTTAAACCCACCCGATGTTACAGAGAAGTCCCGACAATTCTATGTTCCAGAAGATCAGTTAATTACATATAATTTAGGTGATGAAGTTAATCAGCGACCTGTAAAAATAAGGGAAGGATTGCCTGAGTTGTTTCAAGCAGAGTTAATACAGTTGCTTCGAGAATTCTATGATATTTTTGCATGGGATTACAAAGATATGAAAGGTTTGGACCCCCGCATTTATCAACATAGGGTCATGCTGAAGCCGGAAGCAAAACTAATCAAACAACCCAACTACCGGATGAATCCGAATTATGCAGCACAGGTAAAGGCAGAGCTGGATAGGTTATTAAAAGTTGGATTCATTGTACCAGTAGAGCATGCTGAGTGGATATCACCCATTGTTATCGTCCCTAAAAAGAATAAGCAGCTACGCATATGTGTGGATTACCGGAAACTGAATGCAGCTACGGTGCCTGATCTGTTTCCTCTACCTTTTCTTGACACGATGCTTGACAGAGTAGCAGGACACGAAATGTACTCATTCTTAGATAGATACAGTGGGTATAATCAGGTCAGAATGGTTGAGGAAGATATACCAAAAACAACGTTCATCACCAATTGGGGTGTCTTTGCTTGTACTGTTATGTGGTTTGGATTAAGAAATGCCCCCAGTACTTTCCAGAGGTGTATGCAGGAAATATTCTCCCCTTATCTTACCTCGTTTATGCAAGTATATCTTGATGATTTCTCTTTGTTCGGTAAGATGGTAGCACACTTGTTCCATTTACGATGCTGCTTTGAGAAATGCAGAGAATACAGACTCTGTCTGAACCGAAACAAATCTGTGTTTGCGGTTTCATGTGGTAAATTGCTTGGCCATATTGTATCTGCACAGGGCATACAAGTTGACCCAGATAAGGTAGCAGCTGTGTTAGAAGCACCTGTACCTACTGCACCAAAGGAAGTAATGTGTTTCATGGGTCAAGTGAGATGGCATGGTCATCATTTACGGTGGCTCGCTCATTTAGCCATTCCACTCAATCGTTTAATCACGAGTACTCCTAAAGAGTTTGAGTGGACTCAAGAATGTCAAACAGCATTTGATCGTCTAAAGTGTTTATTAACGCAGGTCCCAATTTTACAACCACCTGATTGGGAACGCCCATTTCATGTTTTTGTAGATGCATCAGATATCGCCATCGTCAGTGTGTTAATGCAACAAACTGATAAGTGGTTCCGGCTTGTTTACTACGCGAGTAGAAGACTTGCTTCTGTAGAAAAGAATTACTCTGTAACTGAAAGAGAATGTCTGGGTTTAGTGTATTCGGTAAAGAAATTCAGACACTATTTACTTGGCCGCAGATTTACTTTTCATGTAGATCATGCTGCACTTATCTATCTGGTACGACAACAGCATTTAGGTGGTCGATTAGCGCGTTGGGTTCTACTTTTACAAGAGTTTGATTTCGAAGTAATCCATCGGCCCGACAGCTCACATGCCTTAGCAGATTTCCTTTCTCGCTTAGATTCCGGTGAAGCTCCGGTCGGTGTAGATGACACCACACCAACGATTTATGTTACTAAACCAACTAATGATGAATTTGCAGAACCTCCTATGCCATCTACATATTATGATCAGATATTAACTTTTCTTACTGATGCATGTATTCCTGCTCAGACCTCTCCTGCAATGCGTAGGAAGATTGCAGTGTACAGTCGCAGATTCCGGTTAATTACTGGAGAATTATACTATATGGATCACACTGGAATTTTACTTCGTTGTATTCCTCCGCATAAAGTTAACTCAGTCATTATTCTGGCTCACTCAATTCCTTCCGGTGGACACTTTGCAGCAGATTTAACGCACCGAAAAATTCTGTAAAGTGGACTTTGGTGGCCTACTATGTATAGGGATGTATCTCAGTTTGTCAAACAATGTGATACTTGTCAATGGTCTGGACAGCCTCTACAACGCCATTTTTTCCCTCTCCAACCTATCTTGCCGTTGGAGCCTTTTCAGAAGTGGGGCCTAGATTTTGTTGGACCTATTACACCTCCAACCATACTCAGTAATAATCGTTATATTCTAACATGTACAGATTATGCTACCAGATGGGCAGAAGCATGGGCTTTAAGGTCCGCCACAGCTGTTTCGGTGGCAAAGTGTCTAATGAAAGATGTTTTCCCACGTTTTGGCTTACCTCTGGAGCTTGTTACAGATCAAGGCACGCATTTCGCTAACAACTTAATGACAGTACTCACCCATTCTTTTCAGATAATGCATAAATTCAGTTCTCCTTATTATCCTCGTGCCAATGGTTTGGCTGAGAGTACAAACAAAACCCTGTTGAATATGCTTTGAAAACTGATTCTGGAATCACCGGAAAGGTGGGATCAACTGTTACCTGCAGTATTATGGGCGTACCGGACTACTTACAAGGTAGCAACAGGACTAACACCTTTCAGATTGGCCAATGCAATAGCACCAATGGAGATTGTTGTGCCAAGTTTACGTGTAGCCATCACTCAGAAACTACTACCTGAAGAATCTCTGTCATTTCAGGAAGTCATAGCACCAATGGAGATTGTTGTGCCAAGTTTACGTGTAGCCATCACTCAGAAACTACTACCTGAAGAATCTCTGTCATTTCGGTTGGATACACTCAGAGAACTGGATAAGCATCGATGGCAAAGTTTTCTGACTATTCAGGAAGTATAGTTAAGACAAGCTCGAACACATGACTGGTATCTGAAAACTCTAGTTTTTTCGGTGGGGCAACTTGTACTCTTTTACAATGCAAAATCGAATCGCTCTGCTAGAAAATTCAAGTTACGATGGTTTGGTCCCTACCGGATTTCTGAACAAGTAGGCCCAACTACGTTTTGGTTGACTACTTTGATCGGAAGTCCTCTGCCGAAGGTGATAAATGGTTCAAAGCTGCGGCTGTATCATCAAGCATTTGGCTCTCGCTGACGTGTTCAGCGTTTTTTCATTTTATTTATTTGCTTTTTTTTGTTTGTTTTTTGCGTACTTAATAAAATAAGTCTGTGAATATCCGCGTTTTGATATATAATTATGACTAACAGCGCCTATCACTGGCCTACCATCCTATACCGTAATCACTTTCCAGGCCTTTGCCGATGCATTTCGACTCCCTCGGCAAGGATGAGAGAATGGCCCAAATTTACCAATAGCTACCATGATCCAGCTATTCCCTAGATACTCCTCGAACGAATATGCAATCCTCTCTCACCCCAAACCTGAGAGATCGACACTCCAATTCTTAGTTGCCATTTTGAATCTCCAAAAGCGTACATATGGAATCTCTCGTCCCTTTTACTCCGCTATAGATTTAGCTGCTCGAGAACCTGTCAACTTTGCTTCGTATTTCTTTCGCCGAATTCACAAACAATGCGTTGCAATCATCAAGCAGGTCAACAAGGGAGATATGCCAAGATCCAGACTACCGCACATTATCAATTTCTTATTTCCGGTCATCCAAGCAGCACAACCACCACCCTGCGGGCCCGTCCTATGCCATCAGGAATCTGCACAAATATTAGAAGACGATGACGAAAATGACGAAGAGATTTTCCACCTTCTCCGTCGGAAAAGGATTAGAATCAGTTCATCCGATAGTGAAGTACAGGGGTCAGCCGCAAATGATAAGGCAGACGACAAAGAAGAAGAAGTGAACGAAGAAGAAACCTTTCACGATACCACAACCTCCATGCATCACGAGTCATCAGCGAAGTCCTCTTCAGAGCAGAAACAAGAACAGGATAGCACTGCTGATTCGGCAGCCAGTTCTTCTAAAATTGAATCTCAACAACAAGACAAACAGGACAAATCAGTAGAGGAGCAAACTATCATTAAGGAAGTTTTCGAAGAACTGCTTAAAGCAGTCGAGTCTACAGCTGCCAGCCATGATGACACTACACAACACACCACCGAAAAGGTAACCGAACTTAACCCTATTCTTCCCACTCCCCCACCTGAACCTCCACTCAACCCTCTTCTTCCTATTCCACCCATTGTCCCCGACGGACCCACTGCTTCCTCGTCCTCTTCACCAAATTACTCTCCACCGAATTCCCAGCAACTACTCACCGCTTCTTCATCTCAGCCCCGTTCTCAAGCTCCCATTCCTTCAATCCCATTACTTTCTGAGTTAGCATCCATGGGTCAAATGCTGATCCACTTATCACAACAACTACCTGCACATATGAAGCAAGTAACAGATACTATCCGAGATGAATTTCAACACAAAGTTGATGTGCTGGAGGCAGACATCACTCCTCTCCAGGAAGAATTACAGGCAGTCAAGGCAGAAAATCATGCGTTAACCGGACAAATTCAGGAGTTGCAGGCCAGACTGGTAGAACAGGAAATAATTATCAATCAAAGAGATGCGGCTCTGGAAGCAGTTCAAGAGAAGAATGAATTACTAAGTGTTGCAGATGCAGAGTTAGTCAACTTGAAGCAGCTAGTACAGGACAAAGAAGATGCACGAGTAGCTTTAGGGAATCTGTTAGAAGAAACAAGACAGAAGCTAGATGAAGTGGTACAACGAGGCCAAGAGCAGCATGATCTAGCTATGAAAACTGTTGACAAACTCCGGAGATGCAAGACAGATTTATTTGAAGTAAACAGTATCCTCAAACGTAAATTGACAGTGGAAGCTCAACTACAAAAAGTAATAACAGATCTTCGAAGAGAAAGGGATGCCTACTCAAGGACAATTCAGTTTCAAAACCAGGAGATAGAAAGAAGGGAGAACCAGCTCAATGCTTAGAAAGATAGAATAGCCAGAATGGAAAAGCAAGTTGCAGAAATGAAAGTGTCCAGGGATGCGGCATTATCAAACGATTTTTATCTACAAGAAGCTTTTTTGCAAGCGCAGGCAGAAGTTTTGATGACCGAAGTCATTTCATTAAGTTATGTACGAATAGATGCCCAATTAGTAGAACCAGATATTTTGAAACAGATGTTAGAAGCCTTAAAGAAGAAAATCGCCCGAACTTTTAGATTAGCCCGATCGATGTATTTAGAAGGCATTGTAGATGAACCCTAATTTTTGTAAACCTGCGGGTTCGAGTCCACCGTGCGTACCAGAGTGTTAGTCGGCCGTCAGATTGGCAATTGTAAAAACTGAATCTTTTTCTAGTTCGCACGTACGAAAGGTTGTTACAAGATGTTTGTAATCTTTATATAAATGAATGAAAAAGAGGTGCTCGGTGATGATCGATTGGATCACCAGACTGTCTGTCTGGGTGATTGATCTGCGCATTACTATGGTGTGTTTTGTGTCATTTTGAGTACCTTGTTCTCATCTCTACCTTGTGGTTATCAGTACCTGTTCGGTTGGTGAATCTCTGTCTAGACGGTGAAGTCTGTGTAGTAACTAAAGTGTGTTTAGGAACTCTGAGTCATATTGTGGTTGTCGTATGTGTTGAAGATCCGCTATTGTACGGTAAAGATCAAGTTATAGTAAGGCTCGTCTTAAGCTAAGTACGAAATCTTTGTCCCGTAAAGGTTATGACTGTGAGTTGTGTTACGTTAGTTCTGATATGGTATGCTGATTACTGAGTAAGTCTTAATCGGTGTAGGAATCTACATTCAGTACTGTGTGTTTGAGAATTTTAAGTCTTTCTGTGTCTTCGGTTCACTACACTGATACAAATGACCAGTTGCAAATAGATTTGGAGGAAGGGTGCGACCATGAAAACGGGTTGATTGTCTGCAACTACTAGGTAAAGGTTGAGTCACTGTATTACCTTCGTTGTTACAGTGTTTTGTGTTCGGAGCAGTTCTTGAGCAATCAAACTCAGTCTGTATTATGATTTTGGGTAGTCTGGTGCTATATATTGAGAGTACCTTAATTTGAATGTGTTCGGTAGACTTTAGGAAGTGTCCGATCATAGATAGTAAGATTGTGAAGCGTAAATAGATTCTTGATCGTTAGTATATTGCTGTGTGAAGTGGGAAATTTGGGAAAATCAAGAACAGGGCCTCTGTCTAACAGACCCCTTCCACTCCCAAGAACCCACTAATTGTTTAAACGCATCTCTGACGGTTAGTACTGCGTTTAATAGAGTCCAAAGATTTTGTGTCACCACCTCCTTCTATCATAAGGGCAAAGCCAAAGAATCAGTGGAGACGAAGATATTGCAAAGGAAGATGTCAAAAAATCATGGGAAGATAAAGTAAATTCAAAACTAGCACCTAAACTAGATAAATTAACTACCTCTTAGAGCAAAAGAAACCTCTCACTCCACATGAGGAGGCAATAATAAAGCTTGAGGAGAAACGCAAATGGTAAAGGATGGTTGAAGAATCAAATAAAGGATATCAATCAACTATAGTGCATTCGAAAGTGATCGTGCATATTAAAATTCAAAGACCTTGAATTGGCCAAGTCTTAAACTTTGGGTGAAACCTTGATTAAATTAGGTTAGTGGTGCATTGATAAATGGTAGGTTTTATAAAGGGGTTTCATAATAAAATCATGTCTTCCTCAAAGCTTTTAACACTAGTGTTGTACTAAAACTGAACACTATAGTGTCCTTTTCTATAAGAAAATAAAATACATCATGTGTTATAATAAATAAAATTTTGGAGAAAACTTCAAATCCCATAAACTTACACCTACATCGGCATTCTATAAAGAAGTATAATTTTTAATAATTAACATTTTTTATTACCCAAAACGTAGGTGTGATTGAATATGGTGGAAATAAACTGTTTACCTACATAATTACATATAAAAAAAACAAATATATCCATAAAAAAAATCATCAGATTGGAAATAAGTTTTCTAATGTAATTAACAGTTGTACAATCATCTAATGCATCTTGGGACTTAAAAAAATTGTTTCTATAATAAGAAAATTATTGCTATATAGGATGTTTATCATATAGTTGTACACTATCCGAGTCTTTTTATTGCATAAACCACTAAAATGGCTGATGTTTTATTCCAAAAACCATAATATAGTATCATACAAATATGATAACATTTTTGAACCAATAATTCATGTACCTATCGCACACTCAACTAACTGTCTCAATATTCATATTCCACTCTTCTTATAATAAAAATTCATCCTAAAAAGTTATTTTTTCTCAATGATATAAGGTGTATAATATCAATCAAAATAATTCTATAAACATTATAAACACTTCAAAATTAAACAAAAAATTAGCATGTGAATTTTAATCATGTAGCATATGCAATCTTTGCTTGTCAAATGACCTTTTCTTAGCATAGAAAAATAGTAGGTTTTTTTTTACCTGAAGGAATGACATGGAAATTTTATTCCTAAGCATCGTATTTTGATAATAAAAAATAAGTCATATTCATTCCATCACTTTGAAAATTAATTCATAGATGGCAACACTATCATGTCGCATATGTGATTAGATTTAGGCCAATAAACTTAGTAAATATCATTATAAAATTTGAATTATGAGTGCGAAAGTAATACAGGAAGTAGCACCATAAAACTAATGAGAAAACCTTAATTTTTTATATCCTTTAAGGGAAAATATATTTTTCTAGAAATACTCAACCCTTGTGCTAACATGGCCCACATTTTACATTTAGAAATGGTTGCTTCTAAAATCATCAAATAATGTCTCTTTTTCAGGAGACTAAAGTGTACAAGGATACTAAAGTTTCCAAGTACAACACTAGTGTTAATGATCTATAATTGTTCCCACTTATGTAGGTTTGAGCATGAACCCTTCTATGTATGCTTCTATTTCAATCTAAGAATCTTTACAAGAGAAGAAAATGCCTAGGCCATAATCAAGCGTATGGTAAGACCTTCCCAAATCTTTAACCTTGTTTTTTGAGTGCCAAGGGAGACCCAAATGCAAGCACACATGTAGAACGCAATTGACCAATGAGTCTATATAAAAATTACCAAGGATGAAATCCAAAGATGGACAAAATTAATGTATACCTAATATGGTTAAGCTTCTTTGACAATAGTGAAGGCAAAGAAAAATTACCCCTTTAATATAATACAGTGAATCCTAATGTAGTAAAAAACAAAAGCACCCAATGGTATACAAGCCCAATGAAGCATATAAAATCCAATGTGATAATTGGTAGTTTTTGCACAAAACCCTATGAGTTTCACACTCAAAATGTGGTAGCACAAGCCGAATGTGGTAGCCTAATATGGCACACTAAAAATTCCCAATGTAAATGCTCAATGTGGCATTCACCAATGTAACAACTAGTGTTTTTCAATGCTTGGAGAAAGAGTGAATTGTAAGTGCTTTTGTCAAGAGTAACATGTCTACATGTCACAAGAAAGTGTCATATGTCATGAGATCATGTGCAAAGCTTATCTCCTACCAACAACTAGCCTTGACCATATTTAGTGCCCAAAGGCATATCCATCCATCTCTCTCTCTCTCTCTCTCTCTCTCTCTCTCTCTCTCTCTCTCTCTCTCTCTCTCTCTCTCTCTCTCTCTCTCTCTCTCTCTCTCTCTCTCTCTCTCTCTCTCTCTCTCTCTCTATCTATCTATCTCTATCCATCCATCCATCCATCCATCCATTCATATATATATATATATACATACATATGATGAAACTATATGCATATTTATCATGTTTTTATCAGTTCATACATGAGACAACTCTCTCTCTCTCATCCAGTGGGCGTGGTTTAGCAGATGTGCCTTGTACTCCTAGGCAAATGGCCACGGTTCAAGTCCCGCCTAGGGAGGGATGCCTTAGAGTTCCCCAAGAAGGGTGCCTCTACCTTACGAGGTTGGGTGTGTATGTCTTTCCAATTCATTGTACTCTCAAAAACTCTCTCTCTCTCTCTCTCTCTCTCTCTCTCTCTCTCTACATTCCTTATCCTCTCGCTATGAATGAGAGAGCTCTTCTCTCTTCATCTCTATATGTGGTAGAATACCGCCATTCTTGTTGCACCATGCTAATTTGCTTTCAGAAGAATACGATGGCATTTCAAAATACATGCGAGAAGTTATTGCATACCTATGGATTGAGAAGTTCTCATGGACGTGCAAAAACAAGAGTGATAACCCTTTAGGATTGTCTTGAGTTCAACAAGAAGATGTTTTATGGTCACCTCCAAGAAGCCTTCATGTTGATCAAGGCGACAAAGTGTGTCAATGTAAGTTATCTTGCCACAAATTAAGTAGGGAAAGAGAAAGTTGTAACAAGAGCAAATGAGTATGCATGCATACACATACAACGATGGTCGAAGGCTTTCTCATTATACAGTTATTTCTTACCATACTTTTCAACCTTGTTTTCCTTGTGTATTCTGGTCCGTGGAATCCCTTCGTTATTTAGATCAATTATTTATAAGATGAAAGAATCTCTCATCAAACTGTTTGAATTTCAAAACCAACTCATGATGGCGCATAAATGCTCCATTAAATTGTGTTACTCAAAACTCCATTTTGTGAAGGACAATTGCTTTCGGTAATGTGTTGTGTATCATTGTTGGTAGATCATGTTCTCATTGACAAACGAAGGATTGTCGTTGGAATCAGAAATTCTCTGCTTTTTCAGAAATTCTCTGCATCTCAGAAATTCTCTGCTTTTTCTGAGATGCTTTTCTTTTCTGACATACGTACGTGGTCTTTTGTCACCTGCTTTACTGCTACGTAAGAGGCCTGAATGGGTCTATCCTATATTGTTGAAACATTATTTTCATATTTACACAAAACATGTTGGCTTCATTATGTCCTAAAGTTCATGAATTACATTTTGCCCATATCAGAAAGGCTTTGCTTCCAAGTGATTGATAGTCATTAGTCCATTCCCCTTGCGACAGCCGGGGGAGCAATGAAGTTGATGTTTCACATCAGAAAAAGCTGGTTGAATGGAAAACGGCGTGAATTGATTGCTCTTATCATAATAATATTGTCCACGTCCCATAGGGGAATTGGTTTGGCTCTGGCCTTTTGAGGCAGAGGTCCAGTATTCAACCCCCGGGCTAGACATGTAATGGCTTAGGCCAGTTAAACCACTTGTAACTAAGTTGTCTCTTTGTCTAACCCTTGCTTTGTGGGATACAGAGGGCTCCCACACGTACTATGCCCATTCACTTGTACAGTTGCAATTTCAAGTTAAAGCTAGAGGGAGTAGGCTTCGGCAGAACATCCGTTTAAAAAAACAAAAATATACAATAATATCTGGTGAAGTAAATATGAATTTCGCTTGGTGCTTTGATCAGGAAAAGTTGACTTTACAACACGTTTTCTTGTTAATTTCTAATTGAAAAAGGTTCCTTTGAACTTGATGCCGTGAATGGCTACAAATTATACATCACGTATGCACTATCCAGTCTCAAAGGCTGAGCTTCCCACCCACATAGCATGCATCATTCTGGCCAAGATTTAATATGATGCCTCCTTGGAAAGCGTGATAGCAAAATTTGAACTCTACAAAGGTGCTCACGCCTTCCAGCGGCATTAATGTTGGGTGGAGAGACGACACAAAACTGAACTCAGAACAATGATATCCTCTGCCATAGATTCATCGATAAAAGTCAGGCTGCTTTGGCTTGCTCTGAACTATTGCCTCAATCCTTTCAAGCACTTCCGGAGTTAGCAATGGGATTACCTCCAGAGATTTCATGTTTTCCAGAACCTGAGATCAAGAAACCATTAGTACAGTTGGTCCCATGGAAAAGCTTCCACAGATATAGATTCAGAAACTTTTGTTTTACATCTTAAAAGTCATTTCATGTCAAGAAAACTTGAGTACTACATGATCCCTCCTTAAGCAACCATTTAGAATGAATAATGGGGTACAACCAAACGAAACAATGGAGTACAAGCATGGCTCTTGCTGCCATGGTTCCAAGATTATTACTACACAATGGCAATGTCAACATGACTGCAAAGAATACTAAGACTGCTCTTGCATTCATCCGCACTACACCCCTTGCCCATTGGATGCTGTCGATTAGATCAGCAGATCATGATCCCAATCAAGATCCCTTCTCTACAATGGAATGATGATGGGGAATATACTCCAAAACTCTTCTTCACATTAGAGATACCTGCCATAATATGATGCCACACAAGCTTCTAATCAAGGCAGTGAACAATCCATTAATACTAAGGTGAATCCCACCAGGAGGAAATCCTCTGTTTATTCGAGATGAATGGAAACAAGAATCTTGAAGCATATATAGCTTCTTTTGGTTTGCTTCTATGGATATTAATAACCTCTCATCCTATCATATGTTTATACCTTCACTGTAGGGATATTAAATGACTAAATAAGTACCTGATTTTCCTTGGTTGCACCTGTGATAACTGTGCTCACATTGGGATTAGAAACACACCATGCAATAACCAGCTGCGGCAATGGCACACCAAGTTCAACTGCTATTGACTGCAAATTCTTTACTTTCACCAGAACCTCATCAACCAGAGACCTGCTTGCCAAATTCTGTACGAGGATCCCAGAACAGTTCAAAAAATCATTTTCATAACACACACACACACACTGAAATAGACCAGAGATTCCTACCAATCATGTTAAATGAGCCTCCCAAATGTGGATGTTTACTAACCTTGTAGTTTTCCAAGGCAAAGCGACTATCTGAAGGAATGTTATCTTTAGCATATTTCCCTGTCAGCACTCCAGATGCAAGTGGACTCCAAGTAGCCAACCCTAAACCATACTTTTGGCAGAGGGGTGCAAACTCAACTTCTACCTACATAAAGGCTCAAAGTTATCAACACACTCTTCACATGGGCGTGTCCTCCCGGATACTCACAAAATGCCAAGCGCATCAATTCTCTTCTTTTGAAGATAAAACCAAAAAAAGAAACACACAGAAGATCCAAGAATATCCAATATTTGTTTTAGTATATGCACCAAAACACTCACATTAGAGTTCAGAATCCTGCTTCAGGGAATCATGCAAGAAACATATCAAAGACAAAGAGATGCAAGTGATGTATGTGCTCAGTATCATCAATGAATGGCCATCAAACTTATCATACTACCGGTTGTGGAGGAAAAGCCTAGGGCTGTAAACAAGTGTCAATATACAGGAAAAGGATAAAGACATGCACTGAACAGTCATGTTAGAAGACAGAGCAGTACTTGTAGGAATCATACAACATGCCTTATGAATACAAACAGCTGCAAATATGTCAAGCAAGTTTGTAATTATTCAGGCAATGGTTTCAATGGACTCAGTAATTGAATTATTAGAGGTGCAGCACATAAATAGAGCTACACAAAAGAATTAAAATACAAGAGACAGATGCGCATCCACTGAAAGTATCTCATGAGTGTACTTTGAGGAGTATGGTAAAGTACTTATAACCAGAATAATTAGGGGTCAGTTGAGTTACCCACAAGCGGCTGAGCACTGCATATGATCATGCACAAAACAACCTAGATGGATATGGGTGATTTTGTAAATGATACAACGATAACTTTCTACTAGCTTATATTTTCGACCATACAGGCACTGTTTGCATTCAAGAACACTTAGCCAGAATAGAATTAATGGGGAACAATGTCACTTCTTGTGCTTTGTGAGCTCATGACAGCACAGGCAGTACAAACTGAGATTCAATTCATTGTGTTTTTACATGAGATTTAATCCATACCTCTAATTACCAAACGTATGAAAGTTATGGGTATCAAAATGCAACTATACGTACACAGAATTGTTTCCAGCAAACCCCTAAAAGATGCATGGGGTGAATGTATCTCATGTGTGTGTAGTATGAGAATTATAGTGTCCTACACTAAACAAAAACAACCAGCTGATGGTTGATTAACCATTTACAAAACATCTCTCATCTGTATTATATAAAACATAAGCTTCCAGGAAGGTCAGGTGAGTAGTATGCTTGAAGGTGTTAAAAACTTTGTCACAGGAGCAAACTTTCCTCTTACCACTTCATGCAGTTGATCCAAAATCTACTAGCATTTACACATGTCACAGTGATAGAACCGAACTGCAAATTATGCAGTAAAACACAATGCCAAGTAATATTAAAAAAATGGCATGGCTTACCTTATCTCGTGCGAAAAGGTTGTACTCAGGCTGCTCTGCAGCGGGCCCAATAAGCCCAAGTCTGTTGCAGACTTCCCAAGCTTCAGTAATTTGAGTAGCGTTCCACTCACTTGTGCCCCAGTAGAAAGCCCACCCTTGCTGAATTATATGATTCATGGCACGGACAGTCTCTTCGATAGGCGTGCTTACATCTGGTCTATGGCAAAAGACAATGTCTACGTAGTCCATGCTTAAGCGTTTGAGCGACGCACGCATGCCCTCTATAATGTGCTTTCTAGAGAGACCTTTGTCATTGGGACCAGGGCCACCCCAGAAGATCTTCGTGGAAATGACAAGATCTGATCTCTTCCATCCAAGCTCTTTGATGGCTTGCCCCATTATCTCCTCTGCGCGCCCATTGGCATAGACCTCCGCGGTGTCAAAGAAGTTCACGCCGCACTCACGGCAACGCGACAGAAGGACCTTGGCTATCTTCAAATCGACCTGGTTGCCGAAGCTGACCCATGTACCGTAAGAGAGAACGCTAACCTTAAGACCTGTCCGGCCGAGATGCCTGTACTGCATTGAATGAGTGGGTGCAAGCCTCATGGCCATCTGCGCCGACGTTTCACGAGTTCGGGACTCCTGCGGCTGCGGAGTTCGCGAGTCGGGGTGCTAGTAGCGCAAATCATACACACAGGAACGGGGCAAGCTTGAAGAGGTGCAATTCAATAGAACGAAATGAGGACGTGTCACATCGGGAGGCTATTTCAAAAATGATACGACAAATAAAAACAAAAGAATAAAAAGCAAAAACAAAAACAAAAGCTGCCTTGTGAATTCTATCCCCGGCGCTTTATAGGATACACTTTGCATGAAAGCAAACGCTGGCGTGCATTATAGCCTATGAGGAATCCTTTTAGTGCATGTTGTTTCTACAAAAGAGGCTCTTCCACCTCCTTTTGCTAGCGTTTCATGAGAACTTCCAGTTGTTCATTCCGGAGCACTTTGCTTGCCAAAGGACCAAGGTTTCAAGTAAAGTTCATCGTGTGCCGAAAATGGTGTAAGTCATTATTTTATTGATGATAATCCTCGTGAATTTTAAAAGCAATTTATTGTTCAAAATGCATTGATTGATGTAATCTTATTTGCATAATATATATATATATATATATATATATATATATATATATATTTGAATATACATACACAGGTACGCATGTATTTGTATATGCAGGTATACATGTAAGTATTTACATACGTATGGAAACGAAGAATAGGTCACTCGTGAAGATGGTGAGGTGTATGGTCAAAAGTCAAGCTTTACCACATAGCTTCTGGCTTGAAGATATTTTGTGTGCAGCATATGTACTTAACAGGTATCCACCAAAGCATTGTAGTGTATCACTCCATATGAGGCTTGGCATGGTGACAAGCCATCTGTGTGTCTTTGGTTGTCTGGTATATGCATTAGTGCATGAACAACAATACAGAAAATGGCATGATAAAGTAGTAAAATGTATTTTTGTTGGGTATAGTTCTTAAAGCAAAGGCTATCGTTTGTATCATCCACAGATTAAACACATTTTGGTTAGTTGTGATGTTGTTTTTGTGGAAGATGCAACTCAACCATTACTTTCATATACTAAGGAGACATCAGTTAGCTCCAACAATGTGTATGACACTTTGCTACCTCTTTTTACAGGTGGACAGTCAAGTGCTTGTCCAAATGAAGCAATTTCTCAACCTTTATAGGTTCCACATGATGATGCAGATCATTCAATTTCTTATGCAGATTTACATGATGCACTTGTTGATGAGAGGCCTGATATAGAGGAGGCAAAAACTGTGCCAAAATGGCTGGTATAGACTTTGTGAGATAGCAAATTAGATGCACCCCTATCATGTCATAATCATTCATGTTCTCATAGTGCTTCCTTTGCATCATATTTCTATGTTGTGGTTGCCTCTAGTCTTTGTGTTGAGAATGAGCCTATTTCTTTTGATAAAGCAAAAAATTCAAAAAATTGGATGGCTTCGTATGATGCTATTATGAAGAATGGTACTTGGTCTTTTTGTGATTTGCCTCCAAGCAAAAAGGCCATTGGCACTAAATGGGTATACAAGCTGAAACATAAGCCTGATAGAACAATTGATAGGTATAAGGCTAGGCTTGTTGCAAAAGGTTATTCTCAAGAAAGAGGCATTGATTTTGATAAGACCTTTGCACCCATATGCCGAATGAATACCATTCGCAGCATTTGTGCACTTTCAATGCATCATGGTTGGAATTGTTGATATATTTAGGTAGTGATGTGTGTGAACACACTAGGACTGTCGGGCACTTTTTTCCCTCTTTAGGAGGTTTTTTTCCCCCGGCTTGTATATACGCCTATTGCCCTAATGGGATACTTATCTTTGTACATTCTCTAGTAATACATTCAGTATTGTGCATTGTGCTCCAAGCTTCTTCTTCTTCCTTGTGTTGTTCACGTGCTTCCGTAGACGTCTAGCTCCAACAATTGGTATCAGAGCAGGTCGTCGCTTCATCTAGGGTGCCGTCGACACTCCTCCATTTGCAATCTCAAAATCGCACGATCTAAGCTCGTTTCGGCCTTTGAACACACTATCGCAGTGCTTGTGCAGGCTATTTCATCTTTTTGTGCCAAAGGTATATACCAGTTTCTATTTGCCAGTATAAGCGTCTCGAAGTCTGTTATAGGTCTAGCAGAATTCGTCTAAGCAGTTATGTTCAACTTTTTGAAATACAGTCAATTTTCTGCATCAAGGTATTTTAGTCACCGGCCATGGCTGAAAGCAGTGGTGTATTCCGTATGTTGGGTGTTGAGGATAAGTTGGGTGGTACCAACTACCCGTTATGGGCTTATATGATGCGACATGTGTTGGTTGCAAAAGGACTGTGGAACATTGTGCAGGGTGTCAAAAAGCATCCTATCACACCTGCAATTATTACAACTGTAGGTACTGAGGCTGATGCAGAAGGTGTCAAAGATGATGGTATTCTGCATATTCCTGTTCGTGCTACGGTTTCTGCTGCACCTACTGCAGAGCAGATTCGCTGGGATGGCAGAGATTCCCAGGCACATGCATTGATAGCTTTGTCTGTCAAACGTGCCATTATTCCTCACATTCGCTCTTGCAGAACAGCTAAGGATGCTTGGGATACACTTACCACATTGTACCAAGCTAGGAATGAGGCTCGTGTTGCTTACCTCCGAAAACAGTTGGAGAGTGAGCACATGAATGAAGGTGATTCTATGGACTGTTTCCTAACAAAGATCAAAGACTTGAAGGAACAATTGATTTCTGTTGATGAGGTTATACCAGATAGCTCACTTGTGAAGACCATTCTGAATGGTCTTCCTGATTCATATCAGAGTTTTGCTTCTACTCTTCGGTTGATGATGAAAGGCAATCCAAATGTCTTATCATTTGAGGAGTTACTCTTTGTTCTGTTGTAGGAAGATCAGTCCAGGCAGAACAGGTCCATTATGCGAGTTGCAGATCAAGCTTTCCTGGCTAATCAGAATAGCAAAGAAAATTGGAGCTCTTCAACTAGTAAGATGAAGTCTGCTAATTCTGCATATTCGAAGAAGGAAGATAAAGATGAGAAGAAATCAGAAAAGCAGAAATTGTTTTGTAAGTACTATAAAGGGAATGATCATATCATAAAGAACTGTCCAAAACTGGCTGCTAAAGAGGCAAAGAAGAAAGAGGCTAGAATGGTTGTTGCAGAGGCCTCTACACCAAAAACAGAGTCTGCTAATCTTGTGCACGAAGAAGAATGGGTGTTTACTACTGTCTGCAGTTTTGACCCATCTTCTCATGAGCAATGCATGTCTGCAATAAACTTAGATGTTTGGTATTTTGACAGTGGGGCGACCAAACATATTACCTCACAGCGCAGTTTCTTCTCTTCACTCGAGCTTGCCCCTACAGGGAATACTATTACATGCGCCAACAACTTCTCTTATCCTGTTATGGGAGTTGGTAAGATCATTTTGACTACTGCTGATGGTAGTTCTTTCACTTTGTCAGATGCTTTATTTGTGCCAAGGATCAAGAAGAACCTGTTATCAGTTTCCGCATTAGCCAAGATTGGCTTGGTTGGGAAATTTGTTGATGACAGGTGTATAGTTCATGATCTGTCAAATGGCGATGTGATTATTGCTTCTGGCATTTTATGTCGTGGGCTTTATAAGCTTATAGACTATGAAAGATCTATAAATGATTTGGCATGTGCAGTAAATGATTCTTAGGCTATATCAGATGCAAAGCTTTGGCATGCACGCTTTGGTCATCTGAATTTTGCTAGTTTGCTACGCCTCTGAATCGCTTGAATCTCCATCAACGTCTTCAAAACCTGCACATGTTTTATGACCAACAAAAAGCTTTTCTTTCCCTTTCTTGGATGTATTTGATGAATTTTTTGGACTGAAATTCCCACGTAATCTTCCACTCCATGGATTTGAGTTGGAACTATTGCTTGGTGATGCATTTGGTCCACTCAAAACCTGAGATTCTGCACTTGATTTTTCAGCATTTTCTTTGTCATTTGGTTCAAGACTCAGTCCTTCTTTGGCATCTGTATAGAAGCTTGACATTTCATCAAATACCACATCTCTGCTCACCTTCACCTGTCGTGTGAGTGGGTTATAACATTTGTACCCCTTCTGCTCAAGGGAATATCCAATGAAGACACATTTTTCTGCTTTCGGATCAAGCTTCGTCCTCAACTCATCTGGAACATGTACATATGCAATACAACCAAAAACTTTCAGATGTGATAAATTTGGCTTTTTACCTGTAAACTTCTCTTCAGGTGTAACTTGATGTACAGCAGCAGTCGGAGTTCTGTTCATGATGTATACAGCAGTATGCACAGCTTCTGCCCAATAACAATGAGGCATATTCTTTTCAGCCATCAAGGCTCTTGCTATTTCTGCAATATGTCTATTTTTGCGTTCAGCAACACCATTCTATCGTGGTGTGTACCTGCATGAAAACTGACGCCGAATTCCATGATTTTTTAGAAAACTGCTGAACTCATTTGACATGTATTCACCTCCTCCATCAGATCTTAATGTTTGAATGTACTTCCCTGTCTTCTTTTCCACCATAGCTTTAAAATTCTAGAAGTGAGTGAACACCTCGCTCTTCTCTTTCATGAAATATACCCATACTTTGTGTGTATGATCATCAATGAAGGTAACATAAAACCTGCAACCACCCATAGATGTGGTCTTTGCTGGACCCCAAACATCTGTATGTACTACTTCTAGTACATTCTCACTAACATGCTTGTCATGTGGAAATGATGCTCTTGACTGTTTACCAAATTGACATGTTGCACATACCTTTTGCATTTCTGCAACTTTGAAATTTGGTAGTCCATGGACAATCTCCTTTGACTGCATCATTTTCAGCCTTTGCAAGTTTGCATGTCTAATCCGTTTGTGCCATATCTCTATATCTGCAATAACTCCTGCACCTTTTGCAAACATGGCTGCATTCATTTTAGGAATCTTCACATTTAAGGTGAACATCCTACCCACTTTGTTTCCTTTGGCAACCAATGGTCCATCCTGCTTGTACTCTTCTACATATAATCCATCAACATTGAACCTGACTTGTAATCCCTGGTCAACCATTTGTCCAACAGAAACCAGATTCTTTGTTATATTTGGAACATGCAACACATCAGCAAGATGTTTTACCTTCCCGTCCTCCATAGATAATGCTATGTTTCTTGTATGCTCAATAGGATGCGATGTATCATCACCTGTTTCAACATATCCAGGAACTGGCATTTTTTGCAAACTACTAAACCATTCTGCATGACTGGTCATGTGATTTGAAGCACATGAATCGACATACCAGACATTATCATTCGATTTTGAAACACCAGCAGAGATCGTATTCATCATGTGATGTTGAACCATAAACAGCTTCTCAGAATCATCTGCACTTGTGGATGCATAGTTGTTTTGCTGCCTTCTGTTATTTTGATTCTTTAACCTGCAATCACGTTCAAAGTGTCCAGGTTTACCACAATTCCAGCATCCTTTACTATCATTACCTGAATCATTTCTTTGGAAATTTCTGCGACCTCTTTGGCTCCCCCTGCCTCGAAACTGTCCTCTTCCTCCTGCATGATTTTATTATTGACCTTGGTCTTGGTTACTGTTTCCTCTTCCACTTCCAAAACCTCTACCTCTGCCTCTTCCTCTGCCAGAGTAGAATACCTGCTCAGAACTGGGCTTTCCTTGGGAGTTTGAGTCCTCACCAAGATTCTTTTCTTCAATAATCAGCATAGATACCAGATCAGCAAAATTCGGAATATTTTTCCTGGTCTGTATAGAAGTTCTAAACTGCTTATATGCAGCTCCTAAACCACAAAGGCACACTTCCACCTTATCATCATCATCTACATTCACGCCAATAGATGCAAGTGACTCATATATGCTTTTGATTTTTAGAGTGTAGTCACTTACCGACATGCTCTTTTTCTCCAATGTATGCAGCTCGTTCTTGAGTTGCAATTTTCGTGCCTTTGTATTGGTCTCGTACAAAGTGAACAAACTGTTCCAAGCCTCTTTTGGAGTCTTGGCATCTTGTATGTGTCCAATCATGCTATCCTGTATGCTAACAGATAGCCAATACATTACCTTTCGTGCTCCTTGATTCCATTCCTCATATGCTCTTAACTGTTCTGTAGTCCGATTCCTTTCTGGTAACTGCGGAGCATTTTCATTCTCTCCTTCGATGTACTTCTAGTAGCCTTTTCCCATCAAGAAATTCGTCATTCTGAATCTCCAAGCATGGAAGTTGTTCTTGTACAGCTTATCGCTCATAAGCTGACTCATTCCATCTGCGTTTGCCATTTCTGCAACAATTCACAACACCGCAACACACTACAAGCAGCACTTCTGCTTGAACACTGTCGCACTATGACGTGACAATTCGATCTCAGAAAAACACAGTTTTCGTGTATCAATAGTACACGGAATCGCTTGAAATTCTGGATCTGGAATATATAAGTGTCGCCGAACACAAGC
The DNA here is from genome assembly GCA_020310875.1 of Ceratopteris richardii. NCBI lineage: Eukaryota > Viridiplantae > Streptophyta > Polypodiopsida > Polypodiales > Pteridaceae > Ceratopteris > Ceratopteris richardii. The sequence goes on along the minus strand of CM035440.1, from coordinate 62,826,700 downwards.
AAGTTATAGTTTCTGAAACTGACCTGGTTTTTCAGTGGGCCCCACCTTGCGGGCTCGAAACGGAGGTCAAGATGAAGTGAATTAGTATTATCACCAGTTGATGATAAAGCAATAGTTGGTTCCTTCTTTGAAGACCATGAGATTAAATATGAACCTACAAAAGATAGATATGCTGATGTACTCTTCCTGTCATCCTTATATCCAGCCCAATCTGAATCTGAGTAAATTTTGAGATCAATTTTCACAATTAGGGTTGATATAAACACTCATCCATCTATGGTCATATCCTATTCTTATATCCACAAAAGTATTGTTATATTCTCTTGTTGCAAGTAAGGATCCTACCCCCTCATATATTTCACCTTTTTCCTTGACTCCTTGCAATTTTTCTCTAGATGTTTCACCCTTATGTGAGATTATTTCATGCACTTCATGTTTATCTCCCTTTTCTTTTTCAATCCTAGCCCCCTTTCTTCTCTCTTTTGCTTTCTTCTTTCTCATGACACACTTTTTCTCTCCCTTGGCTTCCCAACCCCACTTGAAGGTCAACTTAAAATTACTCTATCTAAAAATCAATGCATTATCTTTAGAAAAAATGGATTTTTGATGAAAAATGATTCAAAATGAGCTTTCCAACGAGTTATAGAGCTCAGAAAATGGATTTTTGATGAAAAAGTTATGTCGAATTAGGCTCCTAGGGGCCAAAACAAGGAAACAAGATTTTATGACAAAATCACGATTTTGACTGAAAATTGCGATCTTGAACAACCTTGGAAATCACGATTTTGAGTAAGAATCGCGATCGTGAGCAATCCCCAAAAAACTCGATTTTGAATGAAAATCATGAAAAATGCGATTTTGAATGAAAATCATGAAAAACGCGATTTTGAATGAAAATGTGAAAAATGCAATTTTGAGTGAGAATCGTGAAAAACGCGATTTTGACTAATCGTGTTTTTGTGAAAATTGTGATTTTGAGAATGATAAAAAAATCACGATTTTGAACAAAAATCATGTTTTTGACCAGAAAATCGCGATTTTGAGAATGACCAAAAAATTGCGATTTTGATTGAAAATCCTAAAAAATCGTGTTTTCGAGAATCACCAAAAATCATGCTTCTGAGGATGACCAGAGAATCATGTTTTTGAAAAACTTAGAGAATCACAATTTTGAGCACAACCAGAGAATCATTATTCTAAGAATGACCTTAGAATCGTATTCTTTCCAGAAAGCTTTTAGGCGGGAAATAGAAAATTGCAATTTTCAAAAAATTTGAATTTTTCACAGAATCGCAATTTTCATCACAGAATCGTAATTTTCTGAGATTTTTGGTGGGAACTTTGAATTTCAATGCCGAGGCCTATGCGTCGAGCTTCATGGAAATCTCAAAAACCTGCACATACAAGCACTTTGCCTCTACCTCTCTCCTTCTTGCACACCCACGAATGAAAAAAGTAAAAAATGTGGAAAATGGAGTGAAAAATGAAAAATTTCAGCGAAGATGAAGATGGAAGAAGATGGAGATGGTGATGATGATGAGGATGAAGAAGAAAAATAACAAAAAATAACTATTTTTTACCTTCCAACGTCGCAAATCTACGATCTTATCATCACAACGCTCGTCCTCGAAGCTCTCTCCCCTGCAACGGCACCGAAATTTGGTGTAGCTCAAGCTAAGCACCACCTCCTTTACTTGTCAATCAGCAGAGACATAAGGACTGGTATGAAGACCATGAGCGAGTGAAGGCACGAGTGTGTGAGTGAAAGCACACAAGCATGCACACACATGCGTGGACAGTAAGAGCAAAGAGAGGAACAATGGAAAGCTTCTATTACAAAAGAACTCTCTTACAAAGCTTCAAGCTCTAACAAGCCAACTCTCTAACAAGCTAACCTCAAAAATGAGCTCTCTAGCTCTTTTTATAGTTTTTTTTAGTAGTTTTGGCACTGTCCAGACCTAGTGTCTGGCCTAGTTAAAAATTAGGTTCTAAGGCTTATTTGAGGGCTCAAACGGAGTCTAAAAATTGTGAAAAGTAGGATGATACTTCTAATACTCCTCAAGCTTGAGGACTCCTCTTCTTGAACAAAGATGAAATGATATTTACAATGGTTTGAGTGATCAAAATCACTGTTTTTGTAGGGGATTCTTCTGAAAATTTGGCATACACTTCTTGGAACTCCCTACTTGCTCCCTCTTCTTGTGTGTCCACTTTTTTGATGTGCTTCCATGCTTGTGCTTGACCTTGGGTTCCAACACATGTCCATGTATAGATCCATGGCAGTTATGAATCATTCCCACTTGTCATCTGCTTTAATGTCGTTAATGATTTGCCATATGATTTTCTCTTCTTCAATCACCTCTCCAATGCTTCCTAATTGATCAGAAATGTCCATCTTTGTGACATAATCATTCACACTTTTCTTGGGGCTTTTCTTCAATGTAGTAAACTCCATCCATAATTGATTCTTCCTTGCTCTAGGATTTGAAGAGAAGAAAGCAGCAAGTGCATTCCAGTTCTCCCTTGAGGTCTTGCATCATTTCACATGAGGTAAAAGAAAATTAGAGATTAAGTTTAGAATGTATGACCTTGCTAATGCATCCTTTGAACACCAGGTTGTGAGTCTCTCTTGCTCTTCAAGTGATGGTTGCCCTTTGCTTCTCATAGTTGGCGTGACTTCATCTTCAGATATGTATCCAAAGAGATTTGCCCCTTGAAGGTAGGCGTTCCTATCCAATTTTTCAATGGTAAAAGGAAAACCATCTCCCATAATGATTTAGCAATACTCTGATACCACTGTGAGAAGAGATGGTGATACAATCAAAAGATGAGGTTGGTGCTGCAATAACCTACTCTACATCTGCCAAGTTTTTCTTCAAGAATGCTTGGTAGACAATTTGAAATTTCTAATGATGCAATAAAACCTCCTTAGTGCTTTGGAAGATCATTCTTCAATTGATTCATCAAAATAGATAACTAGACATAAAACAGATGGTCAAAAACTTGCTATTTTGGAATGGAAAGCACTCAGGAATTTTACTTAGAGCTCACAGTATGCTAAAAATTGACCAGAGAAACTTTGCACACATTCAATCGAATATATGATGAATCTAAAGCAATAAATTTGATTAATTTTAATGGACTATACTGAGAGAAATCAATTTAGGAACATTGGGGTGTCATCCTGACTTTTTAGGAATATTCTACGTGCATACATAGGTCACTTCAAATTCATGTAGTTCATAGATTAAAGTTCCAAATACGATGAAAATTGACATGAAGCAAATAGACTTATCACTTTACGTATATCAATTTAAACCACTTCAAAAGAATAAGTACACAGAGAGAAATCAATGATCGAAGTTGACTGAAAAACACAATGTAAACCTGAGACTGCAATTGAAGTAGACTCCAAGTATGGTCTAAGAAATCAATTTGTATTGCACATATAGTACATGAAATGATTGGGCATGAAGAATGGGAAGGAGGAGCACAATGTGTGCTTCACTAATGATCCAAGTCTCGACTATAATCTCCTCTAATTGTAGCACAAAAGTCTGCCCCTTTTTAATCTACGACTTTCTTCATGAGTTACTATACAAATTTTTGAATTCAAACTTGGTATGATTCCACCTAAAAGTTCCTCCACCATTGCGGAATCTTGTCTAATTGACTTCTCTTACTTCAATTCCATGATTTGTACCTGACAAGGTTGCGGGATTCCTTTTTTTTCTTTTACATTTGAAGACTTTACTTTTCTACTTTTACAAGAGATAGTTTTTATGACTTCTCTTATTGAGCGTACATAAAAAGTCATTACATAAATGATTTTAATCAAGCAATGGGCTTGGAAAAATGCACCAAAACTTTATGCTTTAAAATGCAATGTGGCACATAAGTTAGATAAGAACATAGCTTGTCACATTTGCAAACACATATCCACATAAATTCTTCACAAGCCCCTAGATTACATAGGTGCAAAGAGATACAAAGAGAGAGAGACAGAGAGAAGATATACAGAGAAAGACATGCCCATAGAGAGAGAGAGAGACCTACCTAAGGATTTTTTTAAATGTGGTGTGGAACTTATTAAGAATTTAGCTACTTGTTCAAAACACACACCCACAATGATGAAGATCAAGGAAGACATACATCATAACACAAGTCTTGACAGTTAACCACCCCAAGGTTAAATAATAATAATACAATTAAAATTCTCCCTACTAATCTAATAGGGCGATGTCGGAGAGGAAGGGGAGGTTGCGAAGGGGTGACTGGATTGGATCAATCCTTGTGGTGTGTCCGACAAGTAGCATATGCACGCTGGGCACTTTTGGGGATAATCGGAGGACCCTCACCTATGCTTTCAAGGAAATAACAAAGCATGTGGCTGTGGGAGCAGGACTTCGTAGATGAAAGTGGTTGGAGGGGTCAAATTGGTAAATGGTTTGAGTAGGAGGAATTCATGTACAAAATACTCCATGCTAACTATGAGAGTGGATGTGGAAGATGATGAAGAAACATCAATCATATTATACTCAACGGATGAAGATACATGATCACCATCAATGGGTGTATGGAAATATACAATGTATTGGTGAAAACCCATAAATCAAAGATCATGTCTAATACAAACTAAGTAGATACAAGGATGTTTTAAACAGGTAAGGATCCTCGATGATCTAGCTCCACACATACTATTATAGGCACATAAAATAACTTGAATTCACTTCAATTCACTTCACTGTTATAGGCAGATAAATTCTTTGCTTCACTTTGGCCCTAAAATAAACATTGGGGGAAAAAAATCAATTAGTACATTCTAGGATAAATGTAAGCACACGGATGTGAAAAAAATGTCTTTGATTTGATCATTTTTCTACTTTCATTTTGATTTTCTCATTTTATTTTATTTTATTTTGATTTTCTTCTTTTTGGTTCATTTCATTTCTCTTTTCTATATTTTACTTCTTATAATTTTCTTTTCATTTTTATTTACATAATTCTATTTTTCTATTTTCTCTAAAAGTTCTTTTTATTTACATAATTTTCTTTTATCTTAATTTACACTTCTAATATTCTTTTTAATTTAATTACTTTCATTTTATTCTATCTATAAATTAATTCTGAGTACTCCTATTTTACACTTTTATTTGTCTTTTTAATTGTATTTTTAATTTAATTACTTAATTTTCATTCCATTTATTTATTTACTTGTTATGTTAATTCCTAGAATTTTTTATTAATTATTGAGTCAATATATTTTGTTTGACACAAAGCCATTCCACCATCAAGTTGCATAAAGTGAATGCCTAAATAGTGGTGCAAATGTCCCAAATCAGACATCTCACATGAGGCATGCAAATCAGCCTTAAAATCAGCAATATGCATGTCATGAGGACCAGTGCGTAGCATGTCATCAACATACACCACAATGACCAGAAGCACATCATTAGCACGCTTAACATATAAGGTGCTTTCATTTGGACTGTTCTCAAAACCATGTGCAATGAGATAGGCATGTATCTTTCCATACCAAGCACCTAGTACTTGCTTTAAACCATATAAGCCTTGTTTAACCTGCAAACCTGGTTTTCATGCCCTTTCTGCACAAAGCCACTGGGCTAAAGACATACACTTCTTCATGCAAGTCACCATTCAGAAATGTTGTTTTAATGTTCAATTGATGTACATTCCAACCATGGTGAGTTGCAAGTGCACATATGCTACAAACAGTAGTCATTCGGCAAGTAGGAGCAAAGGTTTCATCAAAATCAATGCCTCTCTCCTACGCATAAACCTTTGCAACAAGCTTAGCTTTATACCTATCAACTGTTCCATCTGGTTTATGCTTCATCTTGTATACCCACTTAGTGCCAATGGCCTTCTTGCCAAGAGGCAAGTCACACAAAGACCAGGTACCATTTTTCATGATAGCATCATATTCAGATTACATTGCAACCATCCAATGTTCAGAATTTTGTGCTTCATCAAACGAAACAGGTACAGTCTCATCATAGATATTAGAGGCAGCCATAGCATAGCAATCTGATGCAAAGGAGGCACTATGAGAGCCTGATCGAGTACAACATGACAGAGGTGCATCTAATTTACTATCACACAAGGTCTGTACTAGCCATTTTGGCATAGTTTTTGCCTGCTCAATATAAGTTCTCTCATCAACAAGTGCATCATGTAAATCTGCATCACAAATGGAATGATCTGCATCATCACATGAAACCTACAAAGGTTGAGAAGTTGCCTCATTAGGACCAGCACTAGACTGTCCACGTGTAAAAAAAGGCAGCAAAGTATCATACATGTCTTTGGAGCTAAGAAATGTCTCCTTAGTACATGAAAGCAATGGCTAAATAGCATCTTCCATGAAAACAACATCACGGCTAACCAGAATGCATTTAGTATGTGGATGATATAGAGGATAGCCTTTACTTTCATAATTTTACCCAACAAAATACATTTTTCTACGATGTTTTTCAGGCACTAATGCATATGCTAGACAACCAAAAACATGCAGATGAGCAACAGATGGCTTGTGACCATGCCAAGCCTCATATGGAGTGATAGACTACAGTGCTTTAGTGGGACACCTGTTCAGTACATATGCTGCACACATAAGAGCCTCAAGCCAAAAACTATGTGGTAAAGCCTGACTCTTGACCATACACCACGCCATCTCCATGAGTGACATGTTCTTTCATTCAGCAACTACATTCTGTTGAGGTGTATATGGTACTATACACTGATGTTTTATCCCACATTCAACGAGAAATGCATTTAAGTCCGAAGACATATATTCCCCCCCTCAATCAAAACGGAGGGTTCCCATTTTACATGCTGACAGATTTTTAGCCAAAACCAAAAACTTTTTGAAGCACATAAACACTTTGGACTTTGCCTTCAATGGATATACCCATGCATGCCTGGAAAAATCATCGATGAAAGTCATGAAGTAAAGATAGTTCCCAAAAGAAGGTGTCTGCATGGGACCACAAACATCACTATGTACAAGTTGCAATTTCTGAGTAGCCAGAATTGAGCCATCTTTTGGAAAGGAAGAATGCTGCATTTTGCCCAAAATACAGTCTTCACATATATGTTTACCGGGTGCCTCAAGTTTGGGCAAAGAGGACACCATTTTAGATTTCTACAAGCATAGAAAACTAGCAAAATTCAAATGATCAAAGCGTGCATGCCAAAGCTTTTCATCTGACATAGCTTAAAATCATGTACCGCACATGTTGAATCATTTACAAATCTTTCATAGTCTATGAGCTTATACAACACACAACATAAAATTCTAGAAGCAATGATGACATCGCCATTTGACAGATCATGAAATGTACATCTGTCATCAACAAATTTCACAACCAAGCCAATCTTGGCTAATGTAGAAATTGATAACATATTTTTATTGATCCCTGGCACAAATAAAGCATCTGACAAAGTGAAAGAACTACCATCAACAGTAGTCAAAATGATCTTACCAACTCCCATAATAGGATAAGAGGAGTTGTTGGCACATGTAACAGTATTCCCTGTAGGGGCACGCTCAAGTGAAGAGAAGAAACTGCACTGTGAGGTAATATGTTTGGTCACCCCACTATCAAAGTACCAAACATCTGAGTCTACTACAGACACTCATTGCTCATGAGAAGATGGGTCAAAACTGCAAACAGTAGTAAATGCCCATTCTTCTTCTTGCACAAGATTATCAAACTCTGTTTTCGGTGTAGAGGCTTTTGCAACAACCTTTTCGGCCTCTTTCTTGTTTGCCTCTTTAGCAGCCAGTTTTGGACAGCTCTTAATGACATGATCATTTGCTTTACAATATTTGCAAAACAATTTCTGCTTTTCTGATTTCTTTTCGTCTTTGTCTTCCTTCTTCGAATGTGCAACATTTGTAGATTTCTGCTTACTAGTAGAAAAGCTCCATTTACCTTTGCCCTTCTGAGTAGCCAGGAAATCTTGCAACATGCATAATAGACATGTTCTACCTAGACTAGTCTTCCTGCAATAGAACAGAGACTAACTCTTCAAATGACAAGGCATTTGGATTGCCTTTCATCAGCAAATGAAGAGTAGAAGCAAAACTTTGATATGAGTTTGGAAGGCCATTCAGAACGGTCTACACAAGTGAGCTATCTGGTATAACTTCATCAATAGAAATCAACTGTTCTTTCAAATCCTTGATCTTTGTGAGAAAACTATCCATAGAATCATCTTCATTCATATGCTAACTCTTCAATTGTTTTTGGAGGTAAGCAACACGAGCCTCATTCCTAGCCTAGTACAATGTGGTAAGTGTATTCCAAGCATCCTTAGCTGTTCTGCAAGAGCAAATGTGAGGAATAATGGCACGTTTGACAGATAAATCTATCAATGCATGTGCCTGAGCATCTTTGCCATCCCAATTAATTTGCTTTGTGGTATGTGCAACAAAAACAACAGCACAAACCGGAATTTGTAGAATATTATCATCTTCGACACCATCTCCATTAGTTCTAGCACTTTTATTTGTAGTACCTGTATTCTCAGGTGTAACAGAACGTCTTTCAACACCCTGCATAATATTCCATAGTCCTTTTGCAACCAATACATGATGCATCATATAAGCCCATAATGGGTAGTTGGTACGACCAACTTATCCTCAACAGCCAACATACGGAATACATCACTACCTTCAGCCATAGCTGGTGACTAAAATACCTTGATGCAAAAAATTGATTGTATCTCAAAAAGTTGAACAAAACTACCCATATGAATTATGCTAAACATGTAGCAAACTTCGAGACACTTATACTGGCAAACCAAAACTGGTATATCTCTTTGGCACAAAAAGACAAAATATCCTACACATGCGCTATGATAGTGCGTTTGGAGGCTGAAAGGAGCTCAGATCACAATTTTGGCACCACAAAGCACAGCCGTTTTGATCTTTGAAACACCTTGATTTTGCTCACCAAAATTTGTGCGATTCTGAGACTGCAACCGAAGAGGTGTCGACGATGCCCTAGATGAAGCGAGGACGTGCTTTGATTTTGATTGTTGGAGTTAGACGTCTGCGGAATCACGCAAACAACACAAGGAAGAAGAAGAAGCTTGGAGCACAACACACAATGCTGAATGTTTTACCACTAGAATGTACAAAGATAAGTAGCCCATTAAGGCAATAGGCGTATATACAAGTCGGGGGAAAAAACCTCCTAAAGAGGGAAAAAAGTGTCGTGGCAGTCCTAGAGTATTCACAAACATCACTACCTAAATATATCAACACTCTCTGTATGGGAATCGTAGCTAGAGAAGGAGGGATGAGGATCACAGAGAGTTCACATCCCTCTCTTAGGTATCTAAGAATACACAAAGCACGAGGAGAAAAGAAGAGTCAAAAGTACTTGAAATAAACATTGGGAAAAATTCAATGTTAAATCAAGCCTTTATTTATAGGAATGCAAAGGTTCCCCTTCTAGAAGAAATTCTAATCTGATCATATCTTTCAATTTGCATGTATATGGACGTATGGACCTTCTCTTCTCTTCATTTCTAGATTTAGAATCATCCTTTTATTCCTCTCTTTGTTATATTTTCTCTTGTTCTTTTCGTTTTTCATTTCCCCCCTTTTTTTCATATTATAAGAAGGTTCAAGAGATGCATTCACAAGGGTCTTAGGGGTCTCAATCATAGGGTTAATATCCCACGTATGACTAAATTTATCACTTTTACATATGGATATATAAAGGTTTAATTTACAAGGGTCTTAGGGTTAGAAAAATGGGTTTCTAAGGTTCCAAGCTAGGATCATTAAATAAAGTAATTAGGGCTTTCGATGGCTAAGGTCACCAAACACCTAATCATAGTTCAAGCACATACATTAAAGGTTTTGAGCATACATGGGGTTTAGGGTTAATGCATTCACATGAGTTTCATTCACTTTCTGTTTATGCACATTAGGGTTTTGAGTGGCTAGGGTTTGACTCACTCAAGGGCTTTAAGATCTCTAAACACAAGAGTGTCAGGGTTGTTAATAGGTTACATATATACATATGCGGTTCAAAGGATTTAAAATATACGCTTGGTGTTTTTGAAAAGTTAAGGTCAATAATACAATTAGGGTGTAAGGGGTAATGATTCCTAAGGTTTTTTTTATCAATTAGGGTTACAATTTAGGGTTCTCTTAGGGTTTGTCTTTAGGGTTCAAAGGGTCTTTAGATAAGCGTATTGAAGGATTTTAAATAACCAATGGACATGGGAACTTTATACAAATAGGGTTATGTGTTCGTAGGGTTTTTAGGTCAATAGAGTTTCTAATGCTCACACATGGCTCAGTCAATTATACAATTGAAGAGTTTCTCATCACACAGTCAATGACATCTAGGTATTGAAACATGTATACATCTTTAATTCTTCTTCTTTTCCCTAAAGATGCTCAATCATAAATATATTAGTTGCATTTATCAATTCACAATCAGTATAGAGAGAAGTAATGAAAAAAAGAGATTGAATTTAAAAATTTCTAATACACCATCCACAAGGGATTTCTTCTTGGCAAGGATCAAGAGGATGTGAATGGCACTTGATGCTACTAAGCCTGTCTGTTGCAGATGCCACACCAATGTGATGGTTACTATTGGAGAGAGGAGATGATCATAAACTTTGAATATGAACATTGAACCTTGAATCAAATTTATCTAAGATCGATGGTAAGTAAAACTTAATGCTTTCTTAAACATCAAGTTTGTAAAAATGATATTGATTAAAATACAGATTTTAGATGAGTGAGGATAGATACGATACAAAATATGTGGAAGAGGACTTGAAATCTTATTGTTCTAGTTCCCAAAAAAAAAGCCCCATAAACTTTGAAGAGTCATGGAAAAAAAATTAAGGACATGAGAACTAGGGTCAGCAAACAATAAGATGGGAAAGATGACCAAGAGAAACAATAACAAGAACAAGAATAGCATCAAGAAGAGCAATGATGAGAACACCAATAACAAAAATAAGATGAGAATACAATGTACATTATTGTAGCATAACTATAGAACAAATTGAACCTAATTAATTATTTTTTCTAGTTTCCTTCCTATCTCTCTATGTCTCTTTTCTCTTTCTCTTTTTACATATATGTTAATTTGTGCCTTGATGTTTGTCACTAGCTCTCACGGAATGATGTTTTCTAGTTTCCTTCGTATCTCTCTATGCCTCTTTTCTCTTTCTCCTTTTACATATATGTTATTCTGTGCCTTGATGTTTGTCACTCTCACGGGATGATGTTTTGAAATGAGAATAGTGAAATTCTTATTTACTTCAAGTGTCACAATGTTTTTGAAAGGACAATCCAAAATATGACCTCAAAAGTTGCCTAGCTAGATCTCTCTCTCTCTCTCTATTTCTATTTTTTTACCTCTCTACATGTATCTATCTACGATCATGTGCAACTTCATAGTTTTATAGACAAGTGCTTTGAAATGTGTCTAACTAAATTGTTACTTATGTAAAATGGCAGTTTGCATTTTAAAGCACTAGATGTCTCCCTTCCAACATTCCCTCCCACTCTCTCTTACATGTAGAAATATATGTAGGCACAAAGATCAAAATGCACTCATTAGGGGGCCCAAGATATAAGAATTGATATGAAATGACCTTTCATTACGACAAAAATTTATAGAATGCCAAGGAAATTAGCAAGCACTAGAGGAATTCCAAAAGAATGTGACACCCTTGTTGATATCACTTATCTTCCTCCTTTTAGAAATGGACACCTTTCTTCTTCTTCTAGCATATCATCGTAGTGGAGGCCTTTGCTCATGCTCTTGAGGTTTCACCATTCATCAGTTCTTCTTTTACCTTCTTCACGTGCTTCCTTGGGTAGATGGATCCTTACGACCATAGGGCACGTCTGTTGAAATACCAAGCTCAACATGTGATGATCCAGGATGACATGTACCACTTTTTTGTTTCTCTGACATGTATAGTGGTCACGCCGGTATATGTCAAGGATACTTCATGAGCTTTATTAGATTTATCTACCGAGAGTGATGGCACATTTGTTCCTTGCCAGCTCACTCATTCGCGGACATTAGGTTTTTCCTTATGTACTGATCTTTATATATTGCACTTGTTGTATTCTTGTTTTTAGGTCATTCTTGTTCATTCCTTTTTATGTAATAGAAGAAGAAGAAGAAGATTATTCTTCCTTGCCTCAATCTATGTGTGTGTATGCTTCTCCTTGAGAGTGAGAGTGTGTGTGAGCTCTCTTCCTTATCTCCTTCCTCGTGACATGGTATCAGAGCCAGCATGGCTGTAGAGAGCTCGTGGAGAAGGCGATAGTGAAGAGTACGTAGCAAGGTGTGTAGAAAACGCGATTCACAAATGACCTCTATTTGCTACAAAAATCGGCATGAAGGTATGTCTTACCGCAAGGTGAGGCCCACAAAAAAACCAGGTCAGTTTCAAAAAGTGTAACTTGCCTTGTGTTCGGCAACACTCACATATTCCAGATCCAGAATTTCAAGCGATTCCGTGTATTGTTGATACACGAAAACTGTGCTTTTCTGAGATCAAACTATCATGTCATAGTGCGATAGTGTTCAAGCAGAAGTGCTGCTTGTAGTGGTTTGTAGTGTTGTGTATTGCTGCAGAAATGGCAAACGCAGATGGAATGAGTCAGCTTATGAGCGATAAGCTGGATAAGAACAACTTCCATGCTTGGAGATTCAGAATGACAAATTTCATGATGGGAAAAGGCTACTAGAAGTACATCGAAGGAGAGAACGAAAATGCTCCGCAGTTACTAGAGAGGAATCGGACTGCAGAACAGATAAGAGCATATGAGGAATGGAATCAAGGAGCACCAAAGGTAATGTATTGGCTATCTGTTACCATAAAGGATAGCATGATTGGGCACATACAGGATGCCAAGACTCCAAAAGAGGCTTGGAACAGTTTGGTCACATTGTATGAGACCAATACAAAGGCATGGAAATTGCAACTCAAGAACGAGTTGCATACCTTGGAGAAAAAGAGCATGTCAATAAGTGACTATACCTTGAAAATCAAAAGCATATGTGAGTCACTTGCATCTATTGGAGTGAATGTAGATGATGATGATAAGGTGGAAGTATGCCTTCATGGTTTAGGAGCTGCATATAAGCACTTCAGAACTTCTATACAGAACTTCTATACAAACCAGGGAAAATATTCCAGCTAATCCTATTTACCATGCTAGAACTAAGCATATTGAAGTTCACTACCATTATGTTAGAGAAAAATTATTGAGCAAGGACATTCAACTCTCCGATGTATCTACTAATCTTCAATGTGCAGATATGTTGACAAAACCATTGGATGGTATCAAGCTAAGCATATTCAAAGGTATGATTGGACTGATGGAAATCAGTAAGGAATGAAGACTCAAGCATGCTAGGCTTGAGGGGGAGCTATTGGTGCATTTTTCCAAGCCCAGTGCTTGATTAAAATAATTTATGTAATGACTTTTTATGTACTCTCAATAAGAGAATTCATAAAAACTATCTCTTGTAAAAGTAGAAAAGTAAAGTCTTCAAATGTAAAAGAAAAAAAAAGGAATCCCACAACCTTGTGAGGTACAAATCATGGAATTGAAGTAGGAGAAGTCAATTAGATTCTATTCCCCAATGATGGAGGAAGTTTTAGGGGGAATCCCACCAAGTTTGAATTCAAAAATCCCTATAAAAAATCATGAACAAAGTCTTTTGTGCTACAATTAGAGGAGATTATAGTTGAGATTTGGATCATCAATTAAGCACACATTGTGGTTAAAAAGGGGTAGACTTTTGTGCTACAATTAGAGGAGATTATAGTTGAGATTTGGATCATCAATTAAGCACACATTGTGCTTCTCCTTGCCATGCTTCATGCCCAATCATTTCATGTACTATATGTGAAATATAGATTAATTTCTTAGACCATACTTGGAGTCTAGTTCAATTGCTGTCTCAAGCTTACATTGTGTTTTTCAGTCAACTTTGATCATCGATTCCTCTCTGTGTACTTACTCTTTTGAAGTGATTTAAATTGCTGTAGGTAAATTGATAAGTCTATTTACTTCATCTCAATTTTCATCATATTTCTCTCTTTACTTTGTGAACTACATCAATTTGAAGTGACCTATGTATGCAGGCACAATATCCTGAAAAGTCAGGATGACACCCCAATGTTCCTAAATTGATTTCTCTCAGTATAGTCCATTAAAATCCATCAAATTTGTTGCTTTATACTCTTCATATATTCAATTGAATGTGTGCAAAGTTTCTCTAGTCAATTTTTAGCAGATTATGAGCTCTAAGTAAAATTCTAGAGTGCTTTCCATCCCAAAATAGCAAGTTTTTGACCATCTATTTTATTTCTAGTTATCTGTTTTGATGAATCAATTGAAGAATGATCTTTCAAAGCACTAAGGATGTTTTATTGCATCATTAACAAGTTCAAAGTGTCTAATAAGCATTCCTAAAGAAAAATTTGGTAGGTGTAGAGGAGGTTATTGCAGCACCAGCCTCATCTTTGGATTGTATCACCATCTCTTCTCACATAGCACACCTTTATGATGGAGAGTGTTAATCTCCAAAAGAACAAGTTATACTTGATGTTAGAGCTCCTCTATATCAAGAATAACTCAAAAGCTCTACCAATTTGGAGAACCAATGCCAGATTATCAAAATTTTGAACTAACTGTGAAGAGAGTCACTACTCAGAAAAGTCTACTGAACATAACTCACTCATTGACTGACCAAATGCATAATGTTTTTGATGAAACTTTGCATAAGGTGTTGCCTAAAGATTCCACACCTCTCCAAGTTAAATCATCTCAAAAGATTTAGTAGATATTGAGAAATGATTCAAACAGTTCACCTATGTCTAAAACTGTTCTCCTGTGTAGTGGACTTTGACACCTGCAACTTCTAAGGCATGGTTCTCCCAAAGTACAACCCATTTAATCTAATGATATTAGCCATAGATGGCTTACCTTCCAACTTAAATTTTGACTCCTCATTTGTGCAAAACTTTAAATTGTGCACTGAGTACTGATCAATTCTTTGACCATCGAGATTGCACCTGTTTCAGGAGACATTCATCACTTCTTTACATACAAATGTTCCTATACATAATTCTCTCATCTTCTTTGAAATTAGGCTCTCAAATTTTAACAGAAGCATTAACTATGGAATTAAACATCTACAAAAGGATTCCTAAAATGATCAAGCACAGAAGGAGAACTCAACAAATTATCGGGCACAACTTTTTCATTACTCAAAAAACTTTACATCTAAATGATGAGAGATATTCACTTCACTTCTAAAGTGTCTAATGGCTCTTACAACTTCTAATTCATCATCACTCAGATATGCCCCAACTTTTCTACTTGTATATATAGGTGTTATGTACAAATTCGTAACCATTTCAAAAGTATAAGCATGTTTAATGTACATATATATACAAGCCTTTATTCTCTGATTATGCTCTAACTCCAATCTTCATGTATTGATCTTTGATTCTTCTTTTGACTTCAAATCTTTTTCCAACACATCAATTGATGGTTGTCATGCACCAATAGCTCCTCCTCAATCATCAATTGAGGTTTTTTCTATCTTCTTTATACCTGCCATGTCTTTGAATCTCTGTAGCTTTGGTCCATCCAAGCTTTTGGTTAGCATATCTGCAATCTGATCTTTTGTTGAAGTATGTATGATTTCAATCTCCTTATCAATCACCTTCTCTCTTAGAAAATGATATTGAATCTCAATATGTTTGGTCCTGGCATGAAAAACAGGATTAGCAGCTAGATACAATGAGCTCATGTTACCTCCATGAATAGTGTGTGTACTCTGAGTGATGTCAAAACTCTTCATAAGAGTCTTTAACCATATGACCTCCTTTGAAGATTCTACCATACCTTTGTATTCTGCTTTTGTAGATGATAAAGCAACTGTATGTTGCTTCTTAGAGCACTGAGAGATTAGCTTATCTCCCACATAACACAAGTATCCATATGTTGGTCTCCTATCATCATGATTACCTGCCCAATCTCTATCACTATATATCTTGATGTTTGTATCTGTTGTAAAACCATAATATAAACCTTCCTTGAGTGTACTCTTAATGTATCTCAACACTCTTTGTCTTGCAACCCAATGTTCTTTCCTAAGACAATGCATGAATTGAGACAACACTCCAACTGCATATGACAAATCAGGCCTAGTTAATGTAGCATAGATTAGACTACCAACCACACTTTGATAGAGTTTCATATCCTTGAATTCTTCTCCTCCATATCTGCTCAATTTGTGATTCACCTCAGTTGGAGTAGGTGCCACCTTGCAATCTTCCATTTTAAACCTGATTAACAAGCTCTTCAAATACCTTTCTTGAGTTACATGTACTCCATGTTGAGTATATGAGACTTCCATGCCCAAAAAATATGACAAGTCTCCCAAGTCACTGATCTTAAACTCTTTCTCCATTTGCTTCTTGAGACTTTTTATACCTTTCTCATCTGTACCTGTAAGGATTATGTCATCAACATATATGCACATGTAAATGAACCGATCATCACTTGCTTTGACAAGCAAGCTACTATTTGCTTTAGATACTTGGAAACCAAGTTCCTTCAAGAACTTTACAAGTCTATAATTCCATGCCCTTGGGGCCTGCTTCAAACCATACAAATCTCTCTTGAGCTTACATACATATTCTGAATACTTTTATCTCTGAATCCTTGTGGTTGCTCCATGAAAACATCATCTGAAATATAACCATTAAGAAAAGCATTCTTCACATCTAATTGACATAATTTCCAACCTTTACATGCAGCAATGGCTATGAGTGTCCTAATGGTTGTCATCTTTGCCATAGGACTATAGGTCTCATCATAATCTATACCATATGTCTGAGCATACCCTTTCACAACAAGTCTAGCTTTATACCTAGACACACTTCCATCTACATACCTCTTTGTCTTGTAGACCCATTTGCATTAGCTTTCTCCCAATTTTTCTTACCTTTTGCCTCTTCATATGTAGAGGGGTCTTCATGTGCTTTCACCATGTAAGCATAATCTTTAGTAGTCAAAAACGTCATAGCTATACCTTGTAGGTTGCCATTTGTGTCTTGATGACCTTCTGAGTTCTCCACTTCTTGAAGTTTCTGTTTCATCACATTCTGGATCAAACCTTGGTACTTCTTCAACTTCAACTTGTACTTCATTGTTCTCTTCTTCATCAAATATTTGAACCTTTGATTTACCTTTCTTTTGATTCAAAACTTCTTCATCACCTGCATGATTACTGATTGTTCCTGCATACCAAGTACCTTGCTCATCAAATGTAACATCCTTTGATACAAGAAATTGCTTTGTGGATGGACTCCACAACCTATAACCCATCTGCTTATCATCATATCCAATGAACACATACTTTTCAGCTTTAGGTTCCAATTTATGCCTCAACTGAGATGGCACATATGCATAAGCCAAACATCCAAATACTTTGCAATGATCTAAGGTAGGTCTCTTATCCCACCAAGCTCCATATGGTGTCATACCCTGCAAAGCTTTACATGGTATCCTATTATGGACAATTTTTCTCCTTCATCATTGATCTTGGGAACTCAACAAAAATTCTATTTCTCCTTTCGGCTACACCATTTTGTTGAGGAGAATACCTGCAAGTAACTTCTGTTTTTATACCTGCATTCCATAAGTAATCACTGAACTCATTAGAGAAATACTCTCCCCCTCCATCTGACCTTAGTCTCTTCAACTTTTGACCTGTGATTCTTTCTGCATACACATGATAATGTTTAAATGTATTGAATACCTCTTATTTATCTTTGATCACATATATAATGATCCACCTGGTAGCATCATCAACATAAATAACATAATATCTTGAACCATTAATACTGAAATCCTTTGATGGTCCCCACACATCTGTGTGTGCCAATTCAAGCTTCTTTGAATACATAAATCCATGCTTATTGTATGATGTCTTATGAGCCTTTCCTAATTGACATGCCTCACATCTGTATGGCATATGTTGACCTACAACATTAGGCAATCCAAGCACTGAACCATTGTTAACCATATCTTTAATACCTCTTTCATTGAAATGTCCAAGCCTTTTATGCCAAAGATCTAACTCAGGGATCTTATGTCCTCCATAAGTGAACAAGGAATGACCAACATTACCTTGAATCTTCAATGTGAAAAGTGTTCCTTCTTCCTTTCCTGAAACAATTTGTTTATACTCATTGCTAGGGTCTTCCACAAAAACTCCATCATTAGTGAACCTTAATTCATAACCTTTTTCAACAATTTGCCCTACACTTATCAGATTCTTTGGAATTGTAGGAACATACAAGGCCTTACTCAGAAGAGTACTTCCAACATTGGCCTTCACTGATCCAATTGATTTCACATTGTGCTTTGTATTATCACCTGTTTGAACTACATGATTAGTTACCTTATTTTCCAAATCAATCATCAAGGTTATATTACCACTCAGGTGATTGCTACACCCTAAGTCAATGTAGAAGACTCTTTGATCTTCACTTTGTCTTTCACAAGTTGCATTCATGATTAAGGTTGAATCTTCTTTCTAATCTGAAGCCTAGTTGTAGTAGGTATTGTTGTAGGATTGACTTTGGAATGCTCTACCTACATTTCTTCCAAAGTAACATCTACTACCTCTACCTCTGAAATTACCTCTTTGGTTTTTGCCACCTCTTTCTCTTGAATTAAAGTGCTGACTATATCCTCCATTATTCTGATTATTATGTCAACAATCATGAGCTAAACGATTTGTCTTACAACAAATCCAGCAAGCTTTGGCTCCATCTTTATTGCTTTTGCCTCTACCTCTACCTTTGCCACCTCCTCTTCCTCTTAGGAAGTTGGCTTGACTAGTTGTACCTTCTTCTTCATTTACTTGTTGCTTGCCTTTGCTATTCTTCTTCTTATCCTTTGAATACATTGCTTGACCTGCACTCTTATCACCATCACCTTTGACATCCTGCTCAAAAGTTAGAATGTGTCCTAGCAACTGATTTAAATCAGGAGTGAAATGATCTAGTGACAATTCAGTAGACAAAATGAATGGCTTCCATTTCTCATCTCCTCTCAAACCTGTGAGGATTTGCCTTACCAATTTATTCTTCCTCAATATCTTCATCAACTACTCCTAATGCATCTGCAATGTCCTTCATCCTTGTTACATAATCAAAAATGGATTGAGAGTCCTTCTTCTTGAATGTGGTAAACCCTGCCCACAAGGATGCCTTCCTTGACTTTTTAGTATTTTGGAAATTCTCCTCCACAACATTCCATATGTCACTTGCACTTTCAAGTCCTCTAATATGAGTTAGCAAGTAGTCATTAACTCCCATGTAGATAATGCTCCTTGCATGAGCATGCTTCTCCATCCAAGTTTTCAAATCTGAGAGTTCATCCCTAGTTGGAACACTAGGATCTCTGAATTGTGGTTTTTCTTCTTCACTTGTGATGCAACCTATCAAGTCTTTGCTCATGATATGAGCTTCCATCCTCATTGACCAAGCTGGATAGTTTTCTCTATCCAGTTTCTCTATCTGAAGAGAATCTCCCATCCTTTCTTCACCTGTGTATTAAATTCTTCAAGCTTTATGAGGAATAAGTGTACCTTTGCTTCAAATGAAGTTCCTTTTGATCTTCTTGATAGCTTCTCGTCTCCTTCTCAAGCTTTCTCTTAAAGCTTTCACCTTTTGAACCTTCAATTGTTGATTTCTGTATGACAACAGTAGCCGGGGTCCTCCTTTCTTCTATTTTGATGATTCCTGCTCTGATATCACTGACGGAGAGTGTTAATCTCCAAAAGAACAAGTTATACTCGATGTTAGAGCTCCTGTATATCAAGAATACTCAAAATCTCTACCAGTTTGGAGAACCAATGCCAGATTATCAAAATTTTGAACTAATTGTGAAGAGAGTCACTACTCAGAAAAGTCTGCTACACATAACTCACTCATTGACTGACCAAATGTGTAAAGTTTTTTATTAAACTTTGGACAAGGTTTCACCTAAATATTGCACCTCCAAGTTAAATCTTCTCAAAAGATTCAGTAGATCTTGAGAAATGATTCAAATAGTTCACCTATGTCTGAAACTGTTCTCCTGTGTAGTCGACTTTGACACCTCCAACTTCTAAAGCATGGTTCTCCCAAAGTACAACCCATTTAATTAAATGCTTTTAGCCATAGATGGATTACCTTCCAACTTAAATTTTGACTCCTCATTTGTGCCAAACTTTAAACTGTGCATTGAGTACTTATCAATTCTTTGACCATCGAGATTGCACCTGTTTCATGAGACATTCATCACTTCTTTACATACAAATGTTCCTACACATAATTCTCTCAACCTGTTTACAATTAGGCTCTCAAACTTTAACCATAGAAGCATTAACTATGGAATTAGACATCTAAAAAAGGATTCCTAAAATGATCAAGCATAGAAGGATGACTCAACAAATTATCGGGCACAACTTTTTCATTACTTAGAAAACTTTACATTTAAATGATGAGAGATGTTCACTTCACTTCTAAAGTGTCTAATGGCTCTTAAAAGTTCTAATTCATCATCACTCACATATGTCCTGACTTTTCTACTTGTATATATAGGTGTTATGTACAAACTCGTAACCATTTCAAAAGTATAAGCATGTTTAATGTACATATATATACAAGCCTTTATTTCTGATTATGCTCTAACTCCAATCTTCATGTATTGATCTTTGCTTCTTCTTTTGACTTCAAATCTTTGTCCAACACATCAATTGATGGTTTTCATGCACCAACACTATAGGAGTTCAAAATGGCGTATGAAGAATACTTAAAATGGCAAGTTATTATGGGAATTGTATACAAAGTTGTAGACCAAATAACATATTTGCTTGAGGTCCATCACAACCAAGATCCAATGATCAATGTGATAAAAAAGAAAAAAAAATGCTATTACATGTATGCAAAAGGTAGCTATGTAGTGTAGCGAAAAATCTTAAGACATAATTGTAGAAATATGTAAGAGTAGTAGTGGAAATTGTCCCTAGTGTCAATGACTTCAACAAACCCTCGCTTTCATATGAGGAGGCTTGAGCATTATTGATAAGAAGAGAAATCGAAGGATCTACTATGGAAAAATCCTCTCCCTTATCCTTGGGAAACTTTGATTCTAGTTTGTTGCAAAGTGCAAGAAATATTACTAATGAATGAAATTAAAAAAACTAATTTTTGAGAAGTTATGTCAAGAACTTACATAAGAAAATAAAGAACCAATTTGTAGTTCAAATTCTTCCTCGGATTAGCAAAGCATTTGATTGAATCTTGTGACAATCTTACCCTCCCTAATGATTTGGAATTGGGGTGAGGGAGTCTTACAAGGCCCCCAAACTTCTAGACAAAATTATAAATTTTCTTGTGGGAATTTTTTATCTTAGCCTTAATTTGTTCTCTCCCTTTTTTTTTGCTACTGATCGAAATACTCTTGGTAATTCTCATGACCCCTAGTATTGATCATGTTGTTGGAATTCAAAGCGTACATAAGTATATGAACATCACAAGGAAGAAGAAGAAGAAGTTTGGGAAACAACACAACACTGATTAAATTGTCAAGTGAATGTGCAAATATAAGTGTCCACTTAGGGTTATAGATATATATAAAAGCCAAGAAAATAAAGCTCCTAAAGAGGGATAAGTTCTTTTGGTGGTCCTAAGTGTGTCCACACACATCACTACCAAAATATATCAACAAATCCTCCCTTAGAGTGATGTAGTGAACAAGGGGTTGGCACTCATGTATAAGGAATTTCTAGGTTATGTGGAATGAAATCAATCCACAAAAGAAAACAAGCCCAAAGCTTTGCAAAAAACTTCAAACTTCTCCCTAAGAAGAGATTTTGTGAAAAGCTTTGTAACATTATCATGTGAGGGCACGTAAGCCAAGTTGACCTCTTGAGCAAAGATTCTCTCCCTAACATAATGAAAGAGCACCTCAATGTGCTTTGTGCAAGCATGGAACAAAGGGTTCTTTGCTTACAAAAAGCAAGGAATTTCTAGGTTATGTGGGAAAAAAGGAAACAAGCTCAAAGCCTTGTGAAAAGATATGTAACATTATCCTATAAGGGCACATAAGCCAAGTTGATCTATTGAGCAAAGTGTTTCTCCCTAACATAATGAAAGTGCACCTCAATGTGGTCTGACAATCAATAAAGATGGTGATGGAAAAAGATTGACTGTTGAGGGTTCAAAAAGTTCAACACAACTCGAATAATATTTAGAAATATCACACTTCTCACACTGGTCTTCATCTACAGAGACTCTACCATTGATCAGATTAATTTTTCATTTGTATCTTCGTACTTCTACTGAATCAGAATACTTAACGTCGCGAGAACACGCATTCTACGATGTACAAGATCACACTATAGTTCCATACATGTCTGTTCAGGAAAATTCTGTCGGAGGTTTCCAATTACTGAGAGTTTACGTTGCCAATACAGGAATACATTTAGGAAAATTCTGTCGGAGGTTTCCAATTACTGAGAGTTTACGTTGCCAATACAGGAATATGGTTCAGAGTTACATTCTTTATATGACAAACATTCTCACTACTCCAACTCACATGCTGTGCTCTTGTTTCACCTTTTTTCTCGAACACCTCTTCAATCCTTGCGCGCCTCAATATAACGTCTTCTTCTTCTTATGACATGCCCACGAACTTCGACATAACCGTCTATTAAAATCCGACTCACCAAAAATAGACATCCAACTAGATAAATCTAAGTTTAACAATCTTTTCATAATTCAAATTAATCATTTATCTTCCAGATTTCCCTGTCTTCAACACCTGGCACAGCCCGGTGGGTAATTTTGTCAAAAATTAGACTCGAATTTAGCAATCATATAAAATAATTTCCTTCGACTGTTTAGAAATAGCCACTTCTTCTGCTTCAACCTTTCGACTCAACAAAATATTAAAATCCTCCTCAGAACAATCCTGCTTTCCCTGAAAGTCTCTATCAATAATAAATTGCTGCTTTTCAATTATCATTTCCACCTTTTCTTCTAGCTTCTTCGACAACAACTGTTCCTGTAATTCTTTAATTATCTATACCTATTCTTCAATTTGCTTCTCTTGTTTTTCAATAACACAGACTAAATCTTTCTCATACTTTGACACAAAGCATGTCTGCACCTGATCATACTGAATCCTGAACATACTTTGCCAACGACTCTGAAACACAGTCCAAATAGCTTGAACATACTTATGCAACTGCTGCTTTAATAATCCTATATCTGTCTCTGTCATTAATACAACATCCAACTCTACATCTTCATTTTTTAACATCTGCTTCTCCAACACCTGTAAGACCTGCATCCTAGAGTGAAGAATCACTTGTTCATTCTGCAGAGTAGCATTACGTGCTGAAAAATCCATCATCTCTTTTTGAATTTGTTCTTGCATAGACTTCTGCCATTCTTCAAATTCCTGCATAGACCGCTTTATACTGGACAGCTCTACTACTTGTTGCATCTTGCTCTGTTGGAATTTGTCTAATATTTGTACCTTCTTATCCAACTCTTCCTGAAGTGTTTCAACCTGCCTCTGTAAAGACTGATAATCCTTCATATTAATAAATACTTTTGTCTGCTCGTACCTAGTCAATCTTTCCTCTTGCAAGACTAAAAAATCGGAAATCTCCTGCAACCTCTTCTTCATTCCTAATACATCATAATCTATATTCTTAATTGATTGGTGCATAACATCCTCTGGTAATTTATCCCCTACTGCTTGCAGCTGTTCCTCCAACCTTCTCTTTTTAGACAACTTAAAAACAGCTCCTAGCACTTTTGGATGCTCAACCTCATCTGCCACCTGCAACAGATTATCCTCCTCTATCACTGCTTCTCGTACATCAGGTTGAATTATCTGCATAACCGGTTCCAATTCTTGTACAGTATAACCTGCTCTGAGAAGATCCTTACACGTCTCTGAAGGTCTATCCATGGCCTCTTTCACTGCTAGCTGTTCCTGATCTTTACCCATCAACTCGTCACTATGAATAGCTATCCCCTTTGGCCATAATAACTTCTGACTATCTACCAGCTGCACAAACTCAAACAATGCCGCCAAATATGATGACAACCTACTATTCGATTGCGTTTTACGCCTATCCCCAACAAATATCTCACTATGCAGGTGATCATGCAACCAATGAGCCCAACTGACCTGTCCACCTACCTCTGCATAAGCCAAAGGTGCAAAATATTCTTTGGACATATAATCATATTTGATGATGAAACACAACCTCTCCAAATACCATTTTAACTATTCTCGTCGGACATAACCTGCATTCTTCATCATGTAATACTGCTGTCCCCCTTCCTTGGGTCCAAAATCTTTCTTCAAGGCCTCCTCCAAACACTTCGGAATGACGACATCATTGTAAATAGGCAACTTAAATATTTCCACAACTACTTCCGGTGAAAATTTTACCTGAAGTGCCAGCTGACCTTTCGTTTTCCTAATGATTTCCAGTTGACTCTTTGCGTAATAGCTGCATCTCTATCTCGCCCATGGCAAAGTAGCAAACTGAAATAAACCAATCCTTTGGAGCCAATTCTCATTCATGGTGGACTCTGTATCAACTTCCACCTTAAAGTCTGTAAATGGCTCCATAAGAGTTTGCACAAACTTAGTAGTCGTTGATGGCGTCGATATCTCCTCTTCATCATCCTGTAACAAACTATTACTTTCCTCAGTTGTGGTTTCTTCCTTGCGCACTACAGCTTCTCTCTTTCTCATACGTCCCCACATGACTTCTGGTTCAGGCACCAACACAGTAGACACAAGAAGAGACGTTATCTTGATGGCCATAAAGTAGGACTGAAAATACCAGTTCCACGAGTGCGAATGTTTGAATTGCCACTAACAACAATGGTGGATGTACTTACTCATGTACCACTTCATGCAACGCAATAATATTCTAGTACGGATCACCTTAAAAATCATCAATAGCATGTTTCCCCGCATTTCCATAACCCACTTAAAAGATATTTGACACGTGCCTGAATAATTATGGAACTTAAAACTAATGCGCACTTCAAGAATACCAAACTGATATTTAAATTCCTCAACACTACTTTTTATAGTGCAAAAACTTCCGACCACAAAATTCTGACTAACCTTACTTTGCAAGATAACAGCTAGTTGAGCACCATTTTTCTGTTTATGTTCCTCCTGATAGATCTGCTCCTCATACCTCTACCCACTTGCAATCCTTGTTATAATTGTCATCGGAACTTCATTATTTGCTGACTCGGAATGCCCCTTTGCATCTGCACTCTGATCCAGTAACATCTCCTTGTCAATCGTTGGCCTTGAAATAACCCTTAGCAAACTGTTGTACTGCAACTTTGGACATGAAACCCATTGTAATCGTAAGAAATTACTTAATGTAGTTTTGGACCAACACGAAGCCAGAAAACAGTTCACCATGGATAAAAATGTAGAGAAATAAACTCTTTTCCTACAATGATCACAAACATTGATGATTTGATTTTCAGGATCATGGACCACTTGCACAACATTAGAAGATAACCAATCCAAATGTGGCAGCTTCCCCTGAAATAATTTCAGCCGAAATCCATTGATTGGTTTGTCCAAGCATGTGCCAAACACATCTGCCACTCGAAAAGTTCCTTGAACTAAATCTTGCACAATCTGATATGGGCCTTTATACCTCAATGTAAGCTTTCCTGGATGAGGTCCAAGCTTAGAATTATACACCATCACCCAATCGCCTTCTTTAAATAGCTTAAACTTCACATTCTGATTCACCCAAGCTTGTCTCCACCTTTGAATGACCTCAATAATATATGCACTTATCAAACGATCCTCCTCCATCTGTAGAAGATATTTGCTCTTGTGTTTAACCGATAGCTCAAGCGACATCTTTTCTGTCGTGATTCACAAACTTGGAACTACAAATTCCATAGGTACTACTGCCTCCATCCCATATACCAATCGGAAAGGTGTCATTCCTGTTGTCACTTTAAATGCTGTTCTAAATGACCACAAAGCTGAGTCGAGAAACAAATCCCAATTTTTCTGATTATCATGCACTAGCTTTTTAAGAATCACATTAAAGTTTTATTCGTACTTTTTGCTTGACCATTTGCTTGTGGATGATATGCTGTAGTCTTTTTATGCATGATTAAATGAATTCTTGTTAACTCTGAAATCACCTCATTAAGAAAATGAGTACCTCTATCACTTACCAATTCAATTGGACACCCAAACCTGGTCATAATATTATGATAAAGAAATTTCACCACACTTGCTGCCTTATTGTCCTTCAATGCCACTGCTTCCACCCATTTCGTACAATAGTCTATTGCTACAAGTATATATCTACTTTCCCGCTGAGTAGTAGGTTTAATGGGCCCCACAAAATCGATGCCCGATTTTTGGAAAGGATCCAATGGTAAAACTGGATGATCAGACATCCGATCTAAATTATTAGGTTGATCCAACTTTTGGCAAATCACACATCCTTTAGCATACTCATCCGCATCCTTTGAAACAGTCGGCCACCACAACCCAGCTTGTGACACCTTCTTCCCTGTAATATCCCCTAACAAATGACCTCTTGCTAGACCTGAATGTGCTTCCTGTAAAACAGCTGGTTACTCAAATTCTGGTACACACCTCCTTATGACCTGATCCACCCCTTTTTTGTATAATGCCCCAGCTATAACCAAATACGGCCTACTTTTAAGTGCAAACTTCTTCCTCTGATCAGGTGTAAAGTACTGTGGTAATGAACCATCAGTTAAAAAAACTAATAATTGGTCATACCAAGAATCTACTTCCACCACTTGTGCATTAAACAATTCAGCATCCAAAAATTGATCAATTGCACCTGTAGGCGCTTCTCCCGAATCCAATCTACTAAAGTAATCTGCCATTGCATGCTCTTTTCCGGGAGTATGGATAATCACAAAATCAAATTCCTGCAATAAAAGCATCCACCTAGTCAATCGTCCTGTTAATAAGGGCTTCTTGATTAAATAGACCAAGGCCTGATGATCCACATGAAAAACCACCTTATTGCCCAACAAATAATGTCAAAACTTGTTAAGAGCATATACCATTGCCAAAGCTTCCCTTTGCGTCACCGGGTAATTTCTTTCCGCCGCACACAATACTCTACTAGCATAATAGATAGGTCTATACCATCCTTTGTCTTTCTGCTGCATCAAAACTGCTCCTACAGCCACATCCGATGCATCAACAAATATGTGAAATGGCAATGACCAATCAGGTGGTTGCAAAATTGGTGCTAGCGACACCATCTTTTTTAACAATTGAAATGCTTTCTCTTGAGCATCTGCCCACACAAATGGAACATCCTTTTTGGTCAAATGTGTCAGCGGTAGAGAAATATTTGCTAAATACTTTAAGTATCTGGAATGCCACTTAATCTGACCCACGAACCGCATTACTTCTTTCACGTTGGTCGGTGCTTTAGCTATGCTAATAGCTTCAATCTTCTTAAGATCAATAGCCATCCCTTCTTGCGAGATAATATGGCCCAATAAAATACCACTTCTGATAGCAATAACACTCTTAAACGGATTAAACACCATCCTAAACTGCCAACATATGTCAAAACATGATTTCAGGTGTAGCAAATGCTGAATCATCTTACCAAAGACCGAAAAATCATCTACAAACACTTGCATAAAATCCTGTAGATAAGGTTCAAACACTTTATGCGCCACATAGTTGAACACTGGCAGTCCATTCTTCAAGACAAAACTCATGACTGTAAACACATAAGCACCAAATTCAGTAATAAATGCTTTTTTATGCTGATCCTCCTTAGCAACACTGATCTGATTATACCTTGAAAATCCATCCAAGAAACTATACATTTCACGCCCTGCTAGTGCGTCCAACACTGCATCACAAAACGGCATAGGAAACGGGTCTGTAACCGTCACTGCATTTAACTTTCTATAATCGACACAAATTCTGAGCTTCCCATTCTTTTTCGGGACCACTATAATAGGAGATAGCCAAGTCACCTGATTCACAGGTTTGATAAATCTGATTGCCAGTATTTTATCAATTTCTTCCTTCACCTGTTTAGCAAATTTAGGATTCATTCTATATCTTTGTTGCGCTATGGGTACTGCATCCGTCTTCAAATTAATCCGATGTTGATGCAAATCAGGGTCTATTCCTTTCACTTGAGTGTAATCCCAAGCAAAGACATCTACATACTCTTTTAGTAAGCAAATGAAATCCTCCTTTCCTTCCCATGTTTTACCAATCCGCACCATCTTGGGTTCAACTTCTGTTCCTAAATTAACCTCTTGAAGCTCCTCCTCCTTCACCCGCATAGAACCTACATACTTCTGATCGTATATCCGTTCCGCCATAGTTATTATTTCTTTCTCTTGTTATTCCACCCGCTGCTGTACTGGAAGTTCCATACTTTGCTCGAATATCTTTTGTATTTGTGCACCTGCAACCTGTTCACCTGGAATTGGCCCTTCTACATTCTGCACAACCAGATTATCCTTACTTAATACTCCTGCGACATCAACCTCTAGTACCGGTACCACTATTGGATTTGCTTGCAAAAACTTTTCCTCTTCATCATCTTCGATCTCGTCCGCTAAATTAATTGTCTGAGCCATGAGTGGTTTCTCCTGTACCGACATATTTCTTCTTCCTCGCATAGGGATTGTCAATTGCTTTTTCCCCTTTGTGATCATCACCACATTCAGACCCCAATCCTGCTTGACTTTAGCAATCCGAAACCAAGGTCTCCCTAACAACATTTCATACGGATATGCCGACTCAGACATTCTAATGACAACAAAATTTACCATAAATGTCATTCCTGAAATGATAATCTGTTGCTGCTTCAGAATGCCAACCGGTTATACTCGAGTTTGATCCGCCATTTTGACCTGAAAAGGTGCTGGGGCCAATGCCCCTCTTCCCATTTCAATAAAAATATGCTCAGGTAATATGTTTACCCCTGATCCTCCATCAAGCAACACTTCTTCAAATCGCCTCTGGTTGTACTACACTTGAATTACTGGCACTACAAAGTCAACATCTGTTGGATCAATACTATTGGCCGTGGTTGAAGGTACCGTCCTAATTTCTGGCTCTGCATGCTGCCCAAGTAACCTCTTCAACAATTTCTCTCGAAACGCTGGTCCAAAGACAATTGTAATGGTGAGCTAATGATTACGTCAAACCAATCTTTTTCCAGGTCTTGCTTGTTCTGACCCCTATTCCACTCTATTATTGAAGGTGTCAAATCCACGCCTTGTTGTTGCTCAGTCTGACTTCCACACCTTACCTGTTTATGGTGCTCGTCCTGAACTTGCTTCAAGACCTTGTCTCTGATATGCCTTTGTTCTTGCCAATTAATAGGTCCTTTATTTTTTGATCTTGTAACTTCCAACACTTCGACTTCTTTGCCTTTACCACATTGTTTACAATCACACTGCCATTGGTTATCCTTCTTAACGTGTATTCTCTCAGATGTACCTATTGCATTAGTCCCTCTATCGTCTTGATCTGGCCATTCAATAAGCATGGCATTTGCCTGAGCCGCCTGCTGCCCCTGTTGTTGATGTTGTCCATGTTGATTATTCTGATTATACGTGATAACGGGTATACCTCCTTCTTCCCTATGCTTTACCTACAAGGGACAATTCGGCCCTATCCAATGATTGGGAGCTGGAAAATATCCACAAGGCATTACCCTTGGTGGACGACCCTGGTGATTCCCTTGTTGCTTATTCCCCTGCTGATTCCCTTGATCTCTCCATGGAGGTCTTACTTGTTGCTACCTCTGAAAATTACCCCGCCCTTGGACGGGAATAGCCTGATTGGCCGCTACTTCATTGATATTCCTATTATCCTGCCGGGAACTTTGCCCTCTATGCTTAGGGTTATACCAACACTGATTTGTTGTATGTCCCTCTTTGTCACAGATATCACAAAATCTCTTTTCCTTTGGAACTACTATGGAATATCCATGTCTCTTTAACTTATTAATCCATGCCTCCTCTTTACTTTGCTTGGCCTTATGCTTGCGATGCTTTTTCCCCACTATTTCTTCATCGTGGTCATCAGAATGAGAATCATTCGAACTCTTACCAGACTCCGTTTCTGAATCAGATTCAGTCTCTGAACTAGAATCAGACTGCCTCTTTTTTGCTCGTCCAAACCTTCTTTCCACACGTGCCGCTGCTAATACTAATACATCAAAGCCATTTGCAATGTCCACACTTGCAACCGCATGTCTTATTGTGCTTCTTAATCCTTTCAGAGAATATCCTGCCAACATCTCATCAGTAGGTCGTTCATTACCTTGCAATCTTTCCATTAAAGTCCTAAACTTCTGAGCATAGTCTTCCACTAACATGGTTTTTTGTCTAATGGCTCTCGGCTTCCTTAATACATCGGAAGGAGTCTTTTCTTTTCTAAATCATTGCAAAAATGCTATTTTTAAATCATCATATGTAGCAAAATGAGCAATACCATATTGACTGAACCAACTCATAGCTCGTCCTTCCAATGTGGCAGCAAATTGCTGGAGCTTAATGTCATCCCCATAGATAGTTGGGTATCCATTAGCTGTCCATTTGATTTCGAATTGAGCCACATGGCAATCAGCATCTTCTTTAGAACTTCCCCTGAAATGAGCTGCTTTGACTTTAGGATTGGGAGGTGGTTGAGCCATTGGCTGTGGTTGAGGTGTACGCCGAGTTCTTTGACCAGTCACCCCTGCAAGTGGGTCAAACTGGAGTCGTCTTCTTACACCTATAGTTTCTTTTGTTAGGAATAATGCTCCAAGTATACCGCCCACCAACCTTGCCTCTGCTGCACCTGTTTCCCCCTGATCCTCTTCAGTTTCCAAGTTTTCTTCCTCCTCTGCTTCGTACCACTCGTAAAATTCCGAGGATGGCTCCATGTTCGCTGCTCTTGCTTATGCTCTTGTAAAATATACTTTACCAAATCGTTTCCTGCTTTCCTTCATGCATTTCTTGCTTCTTCAGCAATACAATAGGATCGCCAATTGTGTTGAGGGTTCAAAATTTCAACACAACTCGAATAATATTCAGAAATATCACACTTCTCACACTGGTCTTCATCTACAGAGACTCTACCATTGATCAGATTAATTTTTCAGTTGTATCTTCGTACTTCTACTGAATCAGAATACTTAACGTCGCCAGAACACACATTCTGTGATGTACAGAATCACACTCTATAGTTCCATACATGTCTGTGCAGAAGACTTTTATCATTCAAACTTCACGTATTTGAAAAGAATACGTTTAGGAAAATTCTGTCAGAGGTTTCCAATTACTGAGAGTTTAACATTGCCAATACAGGAATATGGTTCAGAGTTACATTCTTTATAGTACAAACATTCTCACTACTCCAACTCACATGCTGTGCTCCTTGCACGAAAACCTCTTCAATCCTTGCACGCCTCGATATAACGTCTTCTTCTTCTTATGACATGCCCACGAACTTCGACATAACCATCTATTAAAATCCGACTCACCAAAAATAGACATCCAACTAGGTAACATCTAAGTTTAACAATCTTTTCATAATTCAAATTAATCATTTATCTTCCAGATTTCCATGCCGTCAACATTGACCAATATCCAAATTAGCCAAAAGGCATCTGAGCCACATACACTCAATAATACTTATGAAATATACCCTATAATCAGCCTCATAACTAGAAGTGGCCATAATAGGAACACAACATCTCTACTTGTAGTGAATTGCTTGGTTGAAGGATTATAGAACCTGTAACCCATCGGAGTTGAATCATATCCAATAAACACTTCCTTTGTTGCCCTTTCATCTAGCTTACCTCTTATTTGTGATGGTACATGAACATAAGCTAAACAACCAAAAACCTTGCAATGTCCAAGACTAGGTTTTCTTCCATGCCATGCTTCATAAGGAGTCATACCTTGAAGTGATTTGGATGGGAGTCTATTGACAAGGTACACAGAAGTTGAAATAGCCTCCGCCAATAGATAATGTGGCAACTTCTTCTCTTCAAGCATTGTTCGGGATGATCCAACCAAAGTCTCGTTTCTCCTCTCTGCAATTCCATTTAGTTGAGGATAGTACCTGGTAGTCACTTCCCTTTTGATACCTTTATCCTACAACAACTCATCAAACTCTTTGGGAAGTATTCTCCCCCTCCATTAGATCTGAGCTTCTTGAGTGATCTACCTGTATGATTCTCCACATGTGCTACTTGAAGATATGTAACCAACCTGTAATTCCAAGCTCTAGGAGCTTGTTTCAATCCATACAATGCTTTCTTAAGTCTACAAACATAAGATGGATGATTAGGGTTTTCAAAGCCTAGTGGTTTGCTGGTTGATCTTCACAAAACTAGTGTCCTTGTGCTTTGGTAGCAATTTCTAGAGGGAATTCCAATACCTCCTCTTGTTGAGTCGCTTCAGAATCTTTGGAATCGTTTGCACTTGAAATTGAATCAACAATTAATCTCTAGTATGAAGAAATCCCTTTCCTTTTTACATGTGCATTTAATCCTTGTTCATTGTGAACCCATTCTCCTCTCACAAGTTTGAGTAGAGCATGATACCTGACCATATAGTTTTTCATTTTCTTTTCTTATCTTTGAAAGAAAACATGAAGGTTAATTATAGCCGAAGCAATTTTAGTGTGTCTTAGTGAAATTTCCTAGATTGATATGGTACAAGCTAAGTCCTATTCCTTGGAAGGAAATGTGCACCACTATGCTTGGTGAAAAAACTACATGCCGAATGTATTGACTTGTTGCCTGTGGCATGATCATGCATACTCTTGGTGCATTTAGCTCAACATGAGTGTAAGACTGATTTCGTCTGTGGATCGGGTACACTTCTTGTTGTTCCTTTGGTATCCACACCATAGTGGTATTTTGCTTCCTTTTTGTTGTGTTTTGTTGTGTTTTTGGCTTTGCATCCTTAAATTTAATCCTCCACACGTACTTGTCCTTCTGGTGAGGCATCTTTTCCTTTGTTGGTTCTCTTTGCACCTTGTCTTTAGGGGAAGCTTTGAAAACTTTGATCATCTTGTGAGTTGCCTTTTCTAAGGTCGTTTTATCCTTTGCTCCTTCCATGATCTTTCGAGGGATCCATATTTGTTGGTGTGACTTTTGAACTTCCACTAATAGTTTAGGTATCCACACTTGTAACATCCTTGGTTCATTTTGTATCAAGCCTTGATCCTTGTTGGATCCTCACCTTTGAGAGTTGGTGTTTGGTCTCAGATCCTTCTGCCATTTGTATTGTTGTAGTTTATCCTTGCGAATCTAACTTGCTTCATGCCCTCACAATGCCCTTTCTATGTTGTCCTCAAGGGTGAATATGTGGTCACGTCCTCACAACTTTGTTTAAGATGATTAACCTCACTAAGTCGCTTATGATCAATCTCTCAAGAAGAAGGGATGGGTGGATCAGGTAGATTAGAACAAGGTGTAGGTGCATGCAAAATAGTATAATTGATCAACAAGGTATTTGAATAAAGTTCTTTAGTATTGATACCTAGACTTGTAATCCTAGGGTTTTCTTCACATGTGGATTTTAGGGGTTTCTCATCCAGTAGACTAAAGATCTCTCTATGGCCTATTTTAGCCGATGTATATCCTTGGGCAAGGTGGATAGTGATTTCGAATTAAAAAATCCAATCCTGATTGAGGACCAATTCTTTTAGAAGACCAGAGTCTTGCAAATTAAGAGTCTTTGTTGCATGGTATTGTTTCCTAAATGTAAATACATGGAAATCACTCCTAGGCACTCAATGAATGCCCCATTTTGAGAAAGATCGTGCACTAATCATGGCTCTCAAGGGCATGTCATCTCATCATATGGGATACTTTGTTCATTGACATACTTCTCAACTCTGAACATAAGTCTCCGCATCCATATGTAAAGTAGGCCACCATAAACTTGCAAGGAGAATCATTTTTAGAGTTTTATTGGTTGAAAAACGATCTCCAATTGCACCTGCATGCACCATCTTGAGTATAGGAAGGTATTCTCCTTCATGCACACATAGTCGTAAATGATTATCCTTCCCTCTTTTAAATAATTTCTTTCCAATAATAACATAGTCTTTACTTTGTTCTTCCAGTGCTTGCTTTCTAGATTTGCTCCTTCTCGATACATATGTGATTTTAAAAAGTTGACTAATGGTTTACTCCATTTGGGAGCAATTGTAGAGTAACATAATGATGGATGCTCCTCCGATGTATTTTCGTGACATATTTGGCAATTGGTTACATATTCATGTACATCTTTGTGAATATCCGGCCAATACATGCCTAACCTTTTTAGTTGTCATGTTGTTCCACTAATGCCCATATGAGTTCTCCATTTGTTTTCATGAGCTTGTCCTATCAGACCTTTGCGCTCTTCATCTTCCATGCATCTTAGAAGTAATCCATTGGAGTCTCTGAAGTACAAACTTCATGCCACAATGTGGAGGTTTCTTGATTGCCAAAACTCCTTCTTATTGTTCACATTGATCCTATGATGTGGTCCATGTGTGAGTATAGGAGTCAATTTTTCAGCCCATTTAGGACATACTTCTAAATTGAACAGGTATGTGTAAGGTAGCTCATCAACTACTCCTGTGGGTGGCTCTCCATGAGTCACCCTTGACAAACAGTCTGCCCTTACATGTGTATTACCATTCTTTACTACCACCTTGAAGTCCACGTCCATTAGTAGTAGAAACCATCTCACTAGACGTGCAGTATTGCAAAGTTTATTAACCAAGTATAATAGCACTTGGTGATCAATAAAGAACTTTAGCTTGTTGGCTAGGAGGTAATGTCATAATTTCTTCACTACATAGACTATCCCTAAGCCTTGTCGTTCAGTAGTAGTGTAGTTGCATTCAACTTGGTTTAGTTGTCTACTTGCATAAGCTATTGGATGATCCACTTTTCCTTCATCAACTAGTTGTGCTAAGATACATCCAATTGCATAATTGGATGCATCCACATGAATATGGAATGGCTTAATCAAGTTCAGCACTTTCAAAATTGGTGCTGAACTCAGTCTTCTCTTCAACTCATTAAAAGCTTTTTCACACTCTTCCATCCAAACAAATTGAGTCAATAGCCCGTATAGAGCTTTAGCAATTATGGCATACATGTTGATATATAATTTAGGTAGTGATGTGTGTGAACACACTAGGACTGCCGGGGCACTTTTTTCCCTCTTTAGGAGGTTTTTTTTCCCCGGGCTTGTATATACGCCTATTGCCCTAATGGGCTACTTATCTTTGTACATTCTCTAGTAATACATACAGTATTGTGTGTTTGTGCTCCAAGCTTCTTCTTCTTCCTTGTGCTGTTTGCGTGCTTCCGCAGACGTCTATCTCCAACAATTGGTATCAGAGCACGTCGTCGCTTCATCTAGGGCGCCGTCGACACTCCTCCGTTTGCAGTCTCAGAATCGCACGAATTTTGGTGAGCATACTCAACGTGTTTCCGAGATCAAAACAGCTTCATCTGTGGTGCCGAAATCCCGATCTGAGCTCGTTTCGACCTCCAAACGCACTATCACAGCGCTTGCGTAGGCTATTTCGTCTTTTTGTGCCAAAGGTATATACCAGTTTCTGTTCGCCAGTTTAAGCATCTCGAAGTCTGCTACAGGTCTAGCAGAACTCGTATGGGCAGTTCTGTTCAACTTTTTGAGATATAGTCAATTTTCTACATCAAGGTATTTTAGTCACCGGCCATGGCTGAAAGCAGTGATGTATTCCGTATGTTGGCTATTGAGGATAAGTTGGATGGTACCAACTACCCATTATGGGCTTATATGATGCGACATGTTTTGGTTGCAAAAGGATTGTGGAACATTGTGCAGGGTGTTGAAAGACGTCCTGTTACACTTGAAACGACAGGTACTGCAAATATAGGTGCTGGAGCTGATGAAGATGGTGTCGAAGATGATATTCCACAGATTCTTGTTCGTGCTGTTGTTTCTGTTGCACCTACTGTAGAGCAAATTCGTTGGGATGGCAGAGATGCCCAGGCACATGCATTGATAGCTTTGTCTATCAAACGTTCCATTATTCCTTATATTCGCTCTTGCAGAACAGCTAAGGATGCTTGGGATACACTTACCACATTGTACCAAGCTAGGAATGAGGCTCGTGTTGCTTACCTGCGAAAACAGTTGGAGAGTGAGCATATGAATGAAGGTGATTCTATGGACAGTTTCCTAACGAAGATCAAAGATTTGAAGGAACAGTTGATTTTTGCTGATGAGGTTATACCAGATAGCTCACTTGTGCAGACCGTTCTGAATGGTCTTCCTGATTCATATCAGAGTTTTGCTTCTACTCTTTGGTTGATGATGAAAGGCAATCCGAATGCCTTATCATTTGAAGTGTTAGTCTCTGTTCTGTTGCAAGAAGATCAGTCCAGGAAGAACAGGTCCATTATGCGTGTTGCAGATCAAGCTTTCCTGGCTAGTCAGAAGGGCAAAGGAAAATGGAGCTCTTCTACTAGTAAGCAGAAATCTGCAAATGCTGCACATTCGAAGAATCAGGATAAAGATGAGAAGAAATCAGAAAAGCAAAAATTGTTTTGCAAGTACTGTAAAGGGAATGATCATATCATAAAGAACTGTCCAAAACTGGCTGCAAAAGAGGCAAAAAAAAAGGAGGCTCGAATGGTTGTTGCAGAAGCCTCTACACCAAAAATAGAGTCTGCTAATCTTGTGCAGGAAGAAGAATGGGCATTTACTACTGTTTGCAGTTTTGACCCATCTTCTCATGAGCAGTGCATGTCTCTAGTGGACTCAGATGTTTGGTACTTTGACAGTGGGGCGACCAAACATATTACCTTGCAGCGCAGTTTCTTCTCTTCACTCGAGCCTGCCCCTACAGGGAATACTGTCACATGCGCCAACAACTCCTCTTATCCTGTTATGGGAGTTGCTAAGATCATTCTGACTACTGCTGATGGTAGTTCTTTCACCTTGTCAGATGCTTTATTTGTGCCAGGGATCAAGAAGAATATGTTATCAGTTTTTGTATTAGCCAAGATTGGCTTGGTTGTGAAATTCGTTGATGACAGGTGTACAGTTCATGATCTATCAAATGGCAATGTGATTATTGCTTCTGGCATTTTATATCGTGGGTTGCATAAGCTCATAGACTATGAAAGATCTGTGAATGATTCGGCATGTGCAGTTCATAATTCTCAGGCTATGTCAGATGCAAAGCTTTGGCATGCACGCTTTGGTCATCTGAATTTTGCTAGTTTACTACGCCTGCAGAAATCTGATATGGTGTCTTCTTTGCCCAAGCTTGAGGCACCTGGAAAACATGTATGTGAAGGCTGTATTTTGGGCAAAATGCAGCGTTCCTCCTTTCCAAAAGATGGTTCAGTTCGGGCTACTCAAAAATTGCAACTTGTACATAGTGAATGTCTGTGGTCCTATGCAGACACCCTCTTTTGGGAATTACCTTTACTTCGTGACTTTCATTGATGATTTTTCCAAGCATGCATGAGTATATCCACTCAAAGCAAAGTCCGAAGTGTTCATGTGCTTTAAACAGTTTTTGGTTTTGGCTGAAAATCTGGCAGCATGTAAAATGGGCACGGGGGGGAATATATGTCTTCTGATTTTAATGCATTTCTGGCTGAACGTGGGATAGAACACCAGTGTACAATGCCGTATACACCTCAACAGAATGGAGTTGCTGAATGAAAGAACAGGTCACTCATGGAGATGGCGAGGTGCATGGTCAAGAGTTAGGCTTTACCACAAAGTTTCTGGCTTGAGGCTGTCATGTGTGCAACATATGTACTGAACAGGTGTCCCACTAAAGCGCTGCAGTCTATCACTCCATATGAGGCTTGGCATGACCGCAAGCCATCTGTTGCTCATCTGCGTGTTTTTGGTTGTTTGGCATATGCATTAGTGCTTGAACAACATCACGGAAAATTGGATGATAAGGCAGTACAATGTATTTTTGTTGGGTACAGTTCTGAAAGTAAAGGCTATCATCTGTATCATCCACAGACTAAATGCATTCTGGTTAGCCGTGATGTTGTCTTTGTGGAAGATGTTATTCAGCCATTGCTTTCATGTACTAAGGAGACATCTATTAGCTCCAAAGACATGTATGATACGTTGATGCCTCTTTTTACAGGTGGATAGTCTAGTGCTGGTCCTAATGAGGCAACTTCTCAGCCTTTGCAGGTTTCATATGATGATGCAGATCATTCTATTTCTGATGTAGATTTACATGATGCACTTGTTGATGAGAGAGCTGATAATGAGCAGGCAAAAACTATGCCAAAATGGTTGGTGCAGACTTTGCGTGACAGCAAATTAGATGCACCTTTATCATATCGTACTCGTTCAGTCTCTCATAGTGCCTCCTTTGCATCAGATTGCTATGCTATGGCTGCGTCTAGTCTCTGTGAGAATGAGCCTGTTTCTTTTGATGAAGCACAGAATTCAGAAAATTGGATGGTTGCCATGCAATCTGAATATGCTGCTATAATGAAGAATGGTACATGGTCTTTATGTGACTTGCCTCCTGGCAAGAAGGCCATTGGCACTAAGTGGGTATACAAGCTGAAGCGTAAACCTAATGGTACAATTGACAGGTATAAGGCTAGGCTTGTTGCAAAGGGTTATGTGCAGGAAAGAGGCATTGATTTTGATGAGACCTTTGCACCTACATGCCGTATGACTACTGTTCAGAGCATTTGTGCACTTGCAGCCCATCATGGTTGGAATGTACATCAGTTGGACATTAAAATAGCATTTCTGAATGGTGACTTGCATGAAGAAGTGTATGTTTTTCAGCCCCGCGGCTTTGTGGAGAAAGGGCATGAAAACCAGGTGTGCAGGTTAAAGAAGGCATTATATGGTTTAAAGCAAGCACCACATGCTTGGTATGAGAAGATACATGCCTATCTGGTTGCACATGATTTTGTGAACAGTCCAATTGAAAGAACCTTATATGTTAAGTGTGCTAATGATGTGCTTCTGATCATTGTTGTCTATGTTGATGACATGCTGCTCACTGGTCCTATAGAGAAGCATATTGCTGATTTCAAGGCTGATTTGCATGCCTCATTTGAGATGTCTGATTTGGGGAATTTGCATCACTATTTGGGCATTCAGTTTATGCAAGTTGATGGTGGAATGGCTTTGTGTCAAACGAAATATATTGACACATTATTGCAGCGTTTTGGCCTTGAAGACTGTAAGCCTATTGCCACTCCTATGAAGACAAGTTTACGATTGAGTCTTCATGATGTTGGAGATGCATTTGATGCTGTTCTCTATCAGCAAGCTGTTGGATGCTTGATTTACTTATGCATTACTCGACCAAATATTCAGTTTGCTGTCTCACAGATGAGCAGGTTTATGCATTGCCCAAGAGTTGGAAGGCGGTTAAGCGCATCTTTCGCTACTTGAGTGGTACTCGGCTACTTGGGTTGTTTTATCCCAAGTGGGGATCACTACCGCGAGATTTGCATGCTTTTTCTGACTCAGATTGGGCTGGTTGCTATGACACTCGTGAGTCCACCAATGGTTTTTGCTTCATGCTTGGTAGCTCATGTATATCTTGGTTGAGCAAGAAGCAGCCTATTGTGGCCACTTCCAGTTGTGAGGCTGAGTATAGGGCAGCTTTCATAGCGACTGTTGAGTGTATGTGTCTCAGACGCCTTATGGCTGATTTGGGTGTTGGCCAGTCTTCTGCCACCACCATCTTCACTGACAGTCAGAGCGCATTGGCAATTGCGAGGAACCCTGTGTTCCATGCTCGCACTAAGCACATTGAGGTGGATTATCACTATGTCAGGGAGAGATGCTTTGCTGGGGAGGTCAGCTTGGCATATGTGCCCACGCAGGAGAACATTGCAGACCTTTTCACGAAGGCTCTGCCTAGGGAGAAGTTTGAAGCTTTCCGCAAAGCTTTGGGCTTACTTCCTTTTGTGGAGTGATTTCCACATAGCTTGGCACTTCCTTATACATGAGTGCTAGCTCCTTGTTCACCGCATCACTCCCAGGGGGGATTTGTTGATATATAATTTAGGTAGTGATGTGTGTGAACACACTAGGACCACCGGGGCACTTTTTTCCCTCTTTAGGAGGTTTTTTCCCCCTAGCTTGTATATACGCCTATTGCCCTAATGGGCTACTTATCTTTGTACATTCTCTAGTAATACATACAATATTGTGTGTTTGTGCTCCAAGCTTCTTCTTCTTCCTTGTGCTGTTCGCGTGCTTCCACAGACGTCTATCTCCAACAATACATGTGGATGAATCATCGATAATATCCACAATGTCCCATAAAGGCTTGTATTTCCTTAGCATTCTTTGGTCTTGCTAATTCCAAAATGACATTTATTTTATCTTCATTGGTTGAGATGCCATTCTTGGACACTATATGTCCCAAAATTTTTCCTTGCCAGACCATAAAGACACACTTTTCTGGATTCAGATAGATTGGATATTGTCTGCATTTAGCAAAGATTTTTCTTAATTTAGGTATATGAGCTATGCATTGAGAAGAGTAAGTACATAGATAATCCACAAAGACCTCCATGCTTTTCCTCAAAAACTCCTTGAACACATTCCAAATTAATCTCTAGAAGGTTATTGGGGTGTTGGTCAACCCAAATGGCATAACTCTAAAGGCATACACCCCCCATTCAATAGCAAAAGCAGTCTTATGCTGGTCCTCAATAGTGATGGCTACTTGGTTATAACCCAAGAACCCATCAAGAAATCTGTAGACTTCCTTGCCTGCTACTCTTTCCAAGAGATGCTCTATAATGGGTAATGGATAACTATCGTGAATCGTATCTGCATTAAACTTTTTCAAGTTAATACAAACCCTAACTTTTCCATTTTTCTTGGCCATGACTACCAAAGGTGATACTCACTCTATGTGCTCAATCTCGTATAGGAATCCATCCGCCAATAACTTATCGAGCTCTTCTTTAATCTTAGCAAAATAGAAATCCTTGTAAGTGTATGATCTTTGTTTAGAGGGTTCAACCTCTAGAGTCATTGGAATTCTCTGGGAACAAATAGAGGGATCTATGGCTTTGAGATCTTTATAGGTCTAAGCGACCATTTCTCTATATTCATGAATTATCTCCACAAATTCCTGTTCTTCTTCCATAGACACATCCTTACCTATGTATGTGCACCTCTCTTCCTCTCCTTCGAGGGTTACTATTACCTTTTTAGTATGTTCTTTGTTGTCATATGATACTCCTTCTGAAGCTTCCCTTCTTGGCATTTGAGTGGCTATTATTCTTTTGTTAACCTCATATCGCTTGAAGTGTTTAGCTACTTCAAATGATTCTTGGTGTAGCTCGTCCTACACTTT
Organism: Ceratopteris richardii; assembly: GCA_020310875.1. Classification (NCBI taxonomy): domain Eukaryota; kingdom Viridiplantae; phylum Streptophyta; class Polypodiopsida; order Polypodiales; family Pteridaceae; genus Ceratopteris; species Ceratopteris richardii. The sequence continues at coordinate 62,785,149 of CM035440.1, read as the reverse complement.
GGCTCTCTCCACTTTAAGTTTTTCGTGTTACTTTTCTATGGCTAGTACATTAGTGTTTATCTTAGTGTCCTCTTTTTTTATCTCCATGTGGTATTGTTCCTCTGAATCAAATTCTGGTTCCATCTCTATGCTTTCATAGTACTCTTTTCATTCTTTTTCTACCAATTCTCTTGCTTCCACTTCCTAGAGGACCACCGTATATAGACTTACATCATTCCTTGTCTATGCATTCATTCATTGTCAATACCTCTTTGTTCACACAGACATCTAATGTGGCTAATATCTTCATCCATCCATGCTTCATCGGGGAATATTTGAGGCATGTATGCTAGGTCTTCTATGGGTCTATAGTTCTTGTGTCCCACCGGCCATGCTTGTTGTCTCTCTTCTTCTTGCTTTGCTTCTTTACACATCCATAGTGGATCATCTTCATTCATCCAAGACTGGTTGCTGGATCCCACACTATGAATGGACACATCATCTTCCTCTTTATGGACATGATTCCACTGCAAGGGTGGTACTTGTCTATATGCAAAAGTATGCAAATTTATTTTCTTTGTAGCACCTTGATGTTGGAGGTATAATGCATCTCTTTCCCAATCTTGCACTACTCTCAAATCTCTCATAAAGGGTCATCCTAGGATCATCTCATAATTACTTGCTTCGCCAAACTAAAAAATAGCCAGCTTGTGTTCAAAACCAACTTTACAAGTAGTCAAGATGATCTTTTTTAAGATTTCTAGAGGTCTTTCAACATGGCCATCTGCTAGTTGTAATTTTATTTGAGTAGGTCATAGGGCTGCTTTTCCCCATTTTTCGGAGATTTCCTTGGTAGCTATTCCTACTCTTGCTCCCATGTATAAAATTGCTTTGATCATGTATCCTCTAAATGTAATAGGGAGGCATGTATTTCCTTCATCCCCCTTACTAAATTACTTTATCAATTGGACCCTTTGCTTGGCCATGATTGTCCAAGAATGTGCGGTTGGAACTACTCTATAGATTGCCCAAGTATTGGCAATAAAATTCCTTTTGGGAATTATTCACTCAGGCTCCATTTATCCAATGGAAAATTGTGAAAAGAGTAAGTTGTTCCAAGTCTGAACAGAGTGAAGGAATTCAAAGAATGGAGTCTACAACCATGAAGACGATACTTAAGTCTGTGGAAGGTAAAACATAAATTTTTACCTATCCTTAAAGGGATGGGTACAAATCCAGAAGATCATGAGTGGATGCTTAAGACTTAAGCAATAGAGAGATTCCTATATAAAGTCCCCGGGGTAGGTACCTAAAGCATCAGTAAAGAAAGGAATCTAAAGACAAGAAGTTAAATGCTCTTGTCGCTACAAATTGGTCAAGGATAAACCAATTGAACTTGGATTTGAGAAAATTCAAGTACTTGGAATTCTGATTGGTTTTTTTTTTTGAGAACCCTAGCAAAGAAGAATTGATATTCTGTCAAGAGGTTTTCAAGTTTCCAAGGCAAAGCACATGATTGTGAGACAATCATGTGTAGGAATCAAAACCTAGAATATCTAGTTAGAGATAATGCCTGAAACTTCAAAATTTTTGAAAACAATTGAAGCAAGAATCTATCAAGAGATGTTTTGACTTTAGGATAAGTATCACCCACACATTAATGTGAATATAAAATAGGTTGGTATAGGACACCAGATTTTATACTCAGATTGATGTAGAAAAGATGGTATGGGACATCGGACTGTGGGATGATAATTATCTTCTAGTCCTAGTTTAGATCTTGAAGTTAGGTTTGATCCTCAAGAGAATTAAGACTTCAAAGAAGGAGTTTAATTCAAGAAGGATAAAAGTAGTATCTTAAGATACTTCAAGATAACTTCAAGATAAAGAAAACTGAAGATATGAAGTATGTAACTTCCAAGATATTCTTAGAACACTTCAAGCTAAAGTGTTGATAATTCGGAAATATTTCATAAATTTCTGAAAGAAGTTGGACTTTGATTTTGAGTTGGTCTTTTCAACTAAGGATTTGATTGACTAAGTCAAGTATCAAGTTCCTAGTGTAACTTGGTAAATTCACTCTTTTGACTCAAAGAAATGCACAAGAATTGCATTCACAATAAGGAGTCAAAAAGTCTGAATCTGACATGAACTTAGTCTCAAGTGAAGCATTATTTGAATACAAAACTCATCAGCCGAACCTCAGTGGGTCAACACACTGATGTTGGTTACCACACTAGTATCTTTGAGAATCCAGTTTATTTCTCTTAAAAATAAAGAAAATGCTTTAATATCCCGTTGAAACAAATCTTTGAGAAGTTAAAGTCCTGGGTCATCTAGAATTTAACTCATAGCAAATTTACGTGTCTTTGAAGTATGAATTGGTTGTACAGACTTTTAGTTATTTCTTTCCGCTTTCCAAATCTTTTGGAATTGGCTCAGATATGGTATCTGATTCCTTTTGCAAAAGATCAGGGTTAGCCGATTAGAACTAGATAACTAAATTGAACATCCTAGATAGATGTTATAGAACCTTTTCAATCTTCAAAAGATAATAAATCTAAGTGGACTGATTTATTTGAGTTTGCTTCAAGTTATAGCATAAATGATCTCCTAGATTCCAGTATACTCTAGGATAGAGAAGTTAGGAATTTTTCATCAGATCGACAATTCCCAAGAACTTTAAGTTAAAGTCTTATGAGAAAAGTGTCCTAAGTTGGACAAAATTCATTACAAACTTGTATTGGGCAAGTTATAGTATGGTCGACTCAAAGAAAGTGGTAACTTTCTCTTAGAGTTTACATAGGATTTTTTAACTCATTCGGACAAAGTAGTCCTCTGGTTGGGTGAAAAAAATCAAGTAACTGTTGGATCAAAGTAAATCATTGTAACAAACATCTAAGTTAGATGTTTGGAACAACCAAACTTCAAGTTCTCCAAAACAAGTTCCAGTGAATCAAGAGTTCTCAAATTCTAGCAAGGGATAAGAATCGCATTTTCATTACTAAGTCCATCCACCAATTATGCCTAGAAATGGACTA
>CM035440.1:62774629-62779629 GCA_020310875.1 Ceratopteris richardii | reverse complement strand
TGTATATGTATATGTATATGTATATGTATATGTATATGTATATGTATATGTATATGTATATGTATATTTATCAGAGCAAGTTAAGGTAAAATGGGAGATGGTTTTCCTTCATTTATTGATAAATTGGAAAGGAACAACTATCAGGCATGGTCTCAAAGGATGAAGACATACCTACAAGGAAGGAGTCTTTATGGATACATCTCAGGAGATGAGGAATTGCCCTCATTCAAAACAAGAGGACTACCAACAATATTCTTTTGGCAGCCTCCAAGTGAGGTGCCCTAGGCTTGTGCAAAAACTGACTTAGCACACTAACTCCATAAGCAATGTCTATCCTTGTTAAGGTAGCATAGTTCAAGCTTCCCACTATGCTTTGATAACCTGTAATATCATCAAGTTCATCACCTTCATGGGCACTTAGTTTTAGATTTACCTCCATTGGAGTACTTGCAACTTTGGCATCTTGCAAATGAAACTTCTTCAACATATCCTGTATGTATTTTTTCTGATTAATATAGATTCCAGAGTTAGTATAGACTAACTCAAGTCCAAGAAAATACTTTAGTAGACCAAGATCACTGATCTTGAACTCCTTCATCATGTGATTCTTGATTTTTCTAATTCCATTGACATCATTACCTGTAAGTATGATATCATCAACATATACACATAGGTATATTACCTCTGAATTACTTCTGTTGATGAATAGAGAAGTGTCTGCCTTGCTCATGACAAAACCTTGGTCTTGAAGGTATGTGGTCAACATGTGATTCCATGCTCTAGGTGCCTGCTTTAATCCATAAAGAGCTTTATTCAATTTGGACACATATGTTACCTTGTTTGGATCCTCATAGCCAGGAGGTTGTGACATATATACCTCCTCTGAAATCCATCCATTCAAAAAAGCATTTTTTACATCCAATTGATACATGTTCCAATTTTTAGATGCAGCCACACTCACCAACACCCTGATGGTTGGCATCTTGGCTACAGGTGAGAATGTTTCTTCATAGTCAATACCTTGGGTTTGTGCAAAACCTTTGGCCACCAATTTGGCTTTGTACCTGTTTATTGACCCATCATAATTTCTTTTGAGTTTATAGATCCATCTGGATCCAATTATCTTCATGGACTCTTTCTTTGGTACTAGTTCCCATGTGTCACTTTCTTTGAGTGCTTCAATCTCCTCATCCATAGCTTCTTTCCATTCTATCTGAGTTTTTGCTTCTTCATATGATCCTGGTTCTTCAATTGACAAGTCTTTGGCAAGATAAACAAAATGTTTAGTGACAAGAGAGGTATCATACCCATATCTGATAGGTTTTTTGCTCTCCCTTTGTGATCTTCTGATTGATTGATTTGAAGATTCAGGTTTCAAGTTTCTTCATTTTGACTTTGCCTTTGGACTTCCATGCCTTGAATTCTTCAAGATTGATAATTTCTTCATCATCTGAAGTGGTGTCTCCATTCTGAGTAGGTTCCTCCTTAGCAAGACTTGGAAACTCCTCCTCCAAGTCATAGGGTAGTTTAAAGTTCCTGCATTCATTCTCATACCAAGAATCATTTTCATCAAAGACAACATCTCTACTAACCATGAATCCTTTATTTGAAGGGTTGTAGAACCTATACCCCTTCTAATTTAGATCATATCCAATAAAGATACACTTCTCAGCCTTAGGGTCTAGCTTACCTCTTATCTGAGAAGGAATGTGTACATATGCTACACATCCAAATATCCTGCAATGATCAAGTGAGGGTATCTTCCCATGCCATGCTTCATAAGGAGTCATCCCATCAAGGGACTTAGATGGTAACTTGTTTATGAGATAAGTGGCAGTAGAAACACTCTCTACCCATAGGTAGTTAGGTAATTTCTTTTCATTTAGCATTGACCTAGTTGTTTCAACAATCAACCTATTTCTTCTCTCAACTACCCCATTCTGTTCAGGAGTATACCTTGTGGTGATTTCTCTCTTGATTCCTCTGTCCTGCAAGAATGCTTCAAACTCATTGGAGAAGTACTCACCTCCTCCATCTCACCTTAGCCTCTTTAGATTCTTCCCTGTCTGATTCTCAACAAGTGCAAGATACCTTTTAAAATAGTTGAACACTTCATCTTTGTGCTTCATAAAGTACAATACAGTCCACCTGCTATAATCATCAATAAAAGATACATAGTACCTTGATCTTGAAACTGAGGGGTCTTTGCTTGGTCCCCAAACATCAGGATGGACAAGTTCTAGGTAGTCTTTTCTGGATTTGAATCCTCGGTAGTTGCCATTGTAGTTTTTGTTGTAGTTGTTGTTGTTGTAGTTGTTGTTGTACCCTTGATGATGGTTGAATCTGCCTCTTGACTATGAGTATCCACCTCTTTGATATCCTCTTCCTCTCTAATTCTTGTAGTTCTTGAAACACTCATCTATAGTATGATTTGATAAACCACAAATGTTGCATGGTGAGGAGTTATAGGGTCTCCCCCTACCTTGGTTACCTCCTCTGCCCCTTCCTCTTGATGATCTACCTCTCCCTACATAGTTGGCTTGGGAGGTAGTGCCTTCATCTTCTATCTTCTTGTTCTTGCCTTTATCTTTAGACTTACTTTTATCAGTGTATAGGGCAGAAGAGCTATTACCTTTGGATGTGTCTCCATTCTTGTTGAGCTTGGCTTCATGAGTGAACAATTTCCCCATGAGAGTGGTAAGATCTGGAAGTTGCATGTCCATGTATAGGTCCATGGCAGTGGTGAAGCTTTCCCATTTGTCATCAGCTTTAATCCCATTGATCACTTGTGTTACTATCTGCTCTTCTTCAATCTCTTCTCCTATGCTTGCTAACTAATCTGCTACATCTTTAATCTTATTCACAAACTCTGAAATAGCCTGCTTAGGTTGCTTCCTTAGTGTGGTGAATTCAATCCACAATTGGTTTTTTCTGGCCCTTGTGTTGGAAGAAAAATAGGATGACAAGGTTTCCACGATAGGAGGAGCACTTCTGGATACATTTCATTTGCAGGTGATAAACCAATATCATGGTCTTCAAAGAAGCAACCTACAGTTGCTTTATCCTCTACAGAGGTAGAATATAGAGGATTGGCCAATGCCACTCAAGAAGCCATATGGATCAAGTTATTGTATATAGAATAGGGTCTATATACTAGGTCACCATTGATCTTTGGAGATAATACAAGCTCACTTCACCTTGCAACTAATCCTATTTATCATGCTAGGACCAAGCATATAGAGGTCCATTACCATTATGTGAGAGAGAAGCTATTAAGCAAGGACATTCAACTAACATATGTATCAACCAACATGCAGTGTGCAGATTTGTTAACTAAAGCATTGGATGGAACCAAACTTTGCAGGTTCAAATCAATGATTGGATTGCAGTATATACATGAAGACTGAATATGAAGACCAAGCCAAAATGTTTGGCTTGAGGGGGAGCTGTTGGTGCAATTCACAAGCCTACACATTTGGCTTGTAGTTCATACACATATGGAGAAGCATGGGAACCAATGCTAGAAGATAATTACCCATTTACACTTTGTAAAAGTCATATTTGACTTGGAATATTTGTAAACACCTACCCAAGGGAGTCGTGGATTTTATTAGTTGTCAAGCATCAATCAATGTGAGAGAATATATCCTAAGATGTAGGAGCGTGACTATAGAGAGCCAAAGTTTGAATTCAAAGTCAAACTTTGGACTCAACCTCTGGACTATAGAGATCAACTCAAAACGTCGCGGTCAAGTGTGTCACTCTCCGAGCTTCTCATTCTCATTTTTGAGTGTGTGTGAGGCCTACACTCTATCCCACACCTATCTACACCATTAGTCAATGATCTTCATGCCTATGGCATTGTACAACAGTGTTCATTAATACATATACCTACATTGTTCATTTGTGAGTTCTCTGTCATAGTCTCTATCAGTTAGTCAACTTGTGGAGATCATTTCTCACTCATTATCCACCAAATTCAAAGATCTATAGCTTGTTGCAACCAGCTCAAAGTTGTCTACATGCTGTACAAATTTACAAATTTTAAGGATTTTTATTCAGCCATTTCAGAGAAAAGTTCGTCGAAGTGATCACTGGTCGAAGTCTGCAACAGTCCTAAAATATTGGGGGTAAAGGTTTACTTGCTAAATTAATTTCTCTAAGCGTAGTTAATCTTTTTAAGTGATACCACTTGGAATAGTTAGCTTGATAATCTAATTAGATACCCCTAAAAGGAAGTTTTCCAATTCATACTGTGCTGGTCATATTGAGCAAACAATACAGCAGGTGTCTAGTAAAAAATAGAAGGTTTTCTTGAAGACTTGAAGTTCAAAATTGTCTGTTTTGATTCAACCTTTTCAAATATCATTTCCAATTTACATAGGCCATTTTATGGTGTCATTGGAAAGCTAAGAAGGTCGACTTATCAACTCTGAAGCATAGAAGGGCTAGTACAAAGCAAGATTTGGCAGTACCTACTCATTCTCTTAAAGTGTCCATCCATCATTCCCAACATATATGCATATGTATATGCATATCTATATGTATATGTATATGCATATGTATATGTACATTGTATATGCATATGTATATGTATATGTATATGTATATGTATATGTATACGCATATGTATATATATATATATATATATATATATATATATATATATATATATATATATATATATATATATATATATATATATATATATATATACCTATATGTATATGTATAAGTATAAGTATAAGTATATGTATATGTATATGTATATGTATATGCATATGTATATGTATATGTATATGTATATGTATATGTATATGTATATGCATATGTATATGTATATGTATATGTATATGTATATGTATATGCATATGTATATGTATATGTATATGTATATGTATATGTATATGTATATGTATATGTATATGTATATGTATATGTATATGCATATGTATATGTATATGTATATGTATATGTATATGCATATGTATATGTATATG
>CM035440.1:62754629-62772129 GCA_020310875.1 Ceratopteris richardii | reverse complement strand
AGCTGCAAGGTGAAGTGAGCTTGTATTATCTCCAAAGTTTATTGGTGACCTAGTATATAAACCCAATTCTGTATACAATAGCTTGATCCATATGGCTTCTTGAGTGGCATTAGCCAAACCTCTATAATCTACCTCTGTAGAAGACAAAGCAACAGTAGGTTGCTTCTTTGAAGACCATGATATATATATATATATATATATATTTTTTTTTAGGGTACAAGGAAATTGGAAAGCATACTGAAATTGAAATACACACTCACACACCCAACCTCTTAAGGTAGAGGCATCCTTCATGATTGACTCATGGATATGTCCGGCCAGGACTTGAACTCAGGACATCCCCCTGCAGCTTCAAGGCGTCAGCCACTAGGCTACGCGGCCACGGACAAAGAAGACCATGATATTGGTTTATCACCTGCAAATGAAATGTATCCAGAAGTGCTCCTCCTATCATCCTTGCATCCTGCCCAATCTGCATCTGAATAGATCTTGATATCAATGTTTGAAGTGTAAGGGAAATACAATCCATGATGTTGAGTGCCTTTGAGGTACTTTTGAATTCTTTTGGTAGCTTCTAGGTGAGGTACCCTTGGCTTGTGCATAAACTGACTTAGCACACTAACTCCAGATGCAATATCTATCCTTGTTAAGGTAGCATAATTCAAGCTACCCACAATGCTTTGATAACCTATAATATCATCAATTTCATCACCTTCATGGGCACTTAGTTTTAGGTTTACCTCCATTAATATACTTGCAACTTTGACATCTTGCAAATGAAACCTCTTCAACATATCCTGTATGTACTTTTTCTGAGTAATGTATATTCCAGAGTTAGTATAGACTAACTCAAGTCCAAAAAAGTACTTTAGTAGACCAAGATAATTGATCTTGAATTCCTTCATCATCTAGTTCTTAATTTGACTGATTCCATTGACATCATTACCTGTAAGTATGATATCATCAACATATACACATAGGTATATTACCTTTGAATTACTTCTCTTGATGAATAGAGAAGTGTCTACCTTGCTCATGACAAAACCTTGACCTTGGAGGTATGTGGTTATCTTGTGATTCCATGCCCTAGGTGCGTGCTTCAATCCATATAAAGCCTTTTTCAATTTGCAAACATATGTTACCTTGTTTGGATCCTCATAGCCAGGAGGTTGTGACATATATACCTCCTCTGAAATCCATCCATTCAAGAAAGCATTTTTGACATCCAATTGATAAATGTTCCAATTTTTTGATGCAGCCACACTTACTAACACTCTGATGGTTGGCATCTTGGCCACAGGTGAGAATGTCTCTTCATAGTCAATGCCTTGGGTTTGTGCAAAACCTTTGGCTACCAATCTGGCTTTGTACTTGTTAATTGACCCATCAAAATTTCTTTTGAGTTTATAGATCCATCTGGATCCTATTACCTTCATGAACTCTTTCTTTGGTACTAGCACCCATGTGTCACTTTCCTTGAGTACTTCAATCTCCTCATCCACAGCTTCCTTCCATTCTGTCTTGGTTATGGCTTCTTCATATGATCCTAGTTCTTCAATCGACAAGTCTTTGGCAAGATAAACAGAGTGTTTAGTAACAAGAGAGGTATCATACCCATATCTGATAGGTTTTTTGCTCTCTCTTTGTGATCTTCTGATTGATTGATTTGAAGATTCAAGTATGTCTTTTAGCTTCTTCATTTTGACTTTGCCCTTGGACTTCCATGCCTTGAACTCTTCAAGGTTGATAACATCTTCATCATCTGAAGTAGTGTCTTCATTCTGAATAGGTTCCTCCTTAGCAAGACTTGAAAACTCCTCTTCCAAATCATAGGGTAGTTTGAACTTCCTGCATTCATTCTCATACCAAGAATCATTTTCATCAAAGACAACATCTCTACTAACCATGAATCCCTTATTTGAAGGGTTGTAAAACCTGTATTCTTTTTTATTCAGATCATATCCAATAAAGATACACTTCTCAACCTTGGGGTCTAGCTTACCTCTTATTTGAGAAGGAATGTGTACATATGCTACACATCCAAATATCCTGCAATGGTCTAGTGAGGGTCTCTTACCATGCCATGCTTCATAGGGTATTAAGTGCCTTGACCTACCCTTGAAGTGGTGGATCATGTACATGAGGCATTGGCTTCGTGCCGCTCACTAATCCCCACAATCCTTTGCCCATAAGGTAGTTGCTAACTCTAAATTTCCATGGTTGATAATTGCCTTTCTCTAACTTCTCTATTTGTGCATTATACTCAGCCATACTGAGCTCTAAGATGCTCCTCTAGCTTCTCCTCAAGTGTTTGTATGCTTAAGAAGGTGTGGATATTACCTTTTGATAGCTTCTCCCTTGCTAACCTTTGACTAGTTGAGATCTCGATCGATGTAGCCCCTTTTTGATGTCTTCTTGCTTTGATGAGTCCTCCTTGTGCTTCCACGAGTTGTCTTGATCCCTTCAAGTCTTCTGTCCACTCGTTCGGCGTTCCCAAAATGTTGCTCAGTCCCTTTTGCAAGCGCATGGACAATATGTTGGGTTAAGCTTGAGGCTGACCGGAGCATTTGTCCACACATGCTGACATTCTTCCTGCTTATTCAAAAATTCCCTTCACCAATGCAGGTTAACCTTATGAAAAAATTCCTTTGTTAATACAAACTCACTCTTTGAGTACTCTAAAAATTGTTCAAGCTCCTTCTTCAAAATGCTTGTCTGGTACTCTTTTACTGACTCGCATGTGTAGACTATTGGCATGTCCAGGATATCGAAATTGGATAGCATTTGCGGAGGCTTCTTTAGCTTGTGTAGTAAAAATTTGACTAATCTAGCCTTGTATCTATCATGAGGGGGGTTGGTTCCTCAAGATCTAGCTCATTAGTTTTGTCATTCATTGCATGTGTATTTTCTGTCTCCATCTCTGCATCCTTGATGGGGCTTTCGTCTCCTTGTTCTATCTCCTGAGCCTCTTCTCGGATGTGAGCTTGCACCTCTAAGACTTTTGTTTCCCATAAGATGAGCTCTTTTATTTCCATCTCCAGTTCATGCTGGCATACTTCTACTTTTTGCTGAATCTAAGCCTTCAATGCTTTGAAATATGCAGAAATTTCTCTTGAATTTCCATGCAATTATTTCATCTTCTCTTCCATCTTTGCCTTTGCCACTAATTGTGCTTTTGCCTGGGAGGCTTCACTTCTGGTCGCTAGCTCTCTCTCTAGTTCCTTTATTCTGTCTAAGTCTTGGCTACCGTGAAAAGTTGTGTGGCTCTCAGGATCTAACATGGACAACAACTCATCATTTTGATCCTTAATCTTCTTGAATGATGAATACAGAACCGAGTATTTCTTTTTGTGTTCTCTATTTCTTTGTCTTTTCTTGAGTACTGTAATTCTTTTTGCTTGAGTTCATCCATGAGTTCTTGGATTGTCTGGTCTCTCACCTGAGCAGCCTCTTGGCTCTCTATACATTTCCGCTCCAAGTTCCTTTGTTCCATTCTATTGTCCTCCAGATCTTGCATGCACTTCTCTTTTTCTTGCTAGAGCTTTGATACTTCAGCTTTCTTGCTTTGCAGATAAAGTTTGCATTCTTCCAGCTCATCCTTGACTATCTTGAGTGCATTTCTTTCCAGCCCGATCTCTTTGTCTTTATTCTTTATCATTTCACAGAATCGACTTTCCATTTCTTGATATCCTCTCTCTACCTCACTCCTTTGGTGTCCTGCGGCTATAATTTCCTTTGTTACCTTTACTATTTCTTGCTGAATAACTTCGTTGTCCCCAACCAAAGCCTCATTTTGTGTGATTAAGTCTTTCCTTTCCATCTTCCAGGTTTCTACTAATTGTCTTTTATCTTCTTCCATTCGTAGACCTGCCAGTAGTGCCCATCTTGATCCTTGAGAGAATTGTTCTGTTCTTTGATTGATCATAGTCTTGATTTCTTGCAGGTCCTCGTGCTCTTCCTCTTCCTGGTCCTGGGTTGGTTCGTTCTCTGTTTCTATCACGATTTCTAGGTCCTTTTGTTCATCTTTCTCTTTATTTTCCTCTTGTATTTGTTCGTCCTCCCTTTGGATCTCCCTTTTTGAATGCTCTGTCTCCACATCCTCTACACTGTGTGTGTTAGTGTTTTCCCCTAAACTACTTTCCTCCTCAGAATTGGTTTCTTCCTTGGATTGATCTCCCTCTATTTGGAGATTCTCTTCTAAAACTCCTTGGTTGTCCTTTGATTCACTTTGATTTGTCACAATCATTTCCTTATCTATACCTTCAATTTCCCCTTCTTCTTGGAATTTGATGTAGTACTCTCTCTTGGGCTTTTCCCAGTGGAGTCGTTCTCCAAGAATTTCTGCTACAACCATCTGGGTCACCTCCTGTTCTTCAGCTTCTTCCATAATGACATCTTGTTTCTAGTACACCATCCCTTCTTGATCTTGATCTTTGTCCTGACAAGTGGTTAGAACCATTGTTTCCTCTTGTGGTGTTTTCTTTACTGCCTCTATTTCAAATCCCATGGACGCATCAAAAAAATCATCCAGGTTTGCTTCTTGTTCCATCTCTCTGAGTTTTTGGATACTAAATTCTTCTCATGGTCTTTCTAGCTCTACTGAGTTCAAGAGTTGTTGCAACAATTTCCTTTCCTCCTCCTCTTCTTCTTCCAAATTTTGGGCTTCCATATTATGTTCTTCATACTGCTCTTCTGGCTCCTGAGTTTGTGCTATGCACATAGCGTGCATACTTTCTCTGGTTACTAGGGTGGATCCACCTTCTAGGAGTTTCGATGGGGGTTCTAGTAAGTACGGCATGGGCTGCTCATACTTTTGTTTTTTCTCATCCTCCTTCGCGAACCTCTTGTTGCTTTTCTCAATAAGTTGTTGTTTGTGATCTTCTACTGTCTCACCTTTTACCTCTTTGCTTTTAGTGGGGGGCACCACTTTCACCTTCTTGGGAGGTACTAACTTCCTCTGATCTTTGGCTAGGTTCAGCTGTTCAAAAATTCTTCTTAATACTTTCTCTCTTCTAACAAAAGTTGCTTCAATTTTTTATTCCAGTAGGTTCTCATGAGCTTTCTTGTAAACTTCCAACTCTTCTTGTGTCCAATCGATTGCCTTATCCGAGTAATCATCCAACATCTTTTGGTATTGCTTTTCATAGGCCAACCTTTTGTCTTCACAACCTTGTAAGAAGTATGTGTATAATTTTTGCTTTTCCGTCATCGGTGGACATGGGGTTAGATCTTCCTGAGCTTCTCTTTGCACTACCACTACTTACTCCCTAGTGTATTCCACTATTTTAGCTACTACTTTCCTTGGGTCTTCCTTCACCCGGATAGTTACATAGTCTGTCTCCTTTTCTTGCATACCTTGCTCTTCTTGTTCTTCTTCTTGTGGGGCTTTACTCCTCCTTCTCTCTGATAGCCTTAATTTCTTCTTAGCAGGCTTGGTGAATCCTACCACTTCTTGCATTCTCTTCATGGATTTTCCTGTTGTTTGTTGTGTGGTGGGTTTTGGTGAATCTTCCAATTCCTTGCCCTTTCTTCCTATTTTCATGGGGGAGGACATCTGCTTTGTGTTCACTAACTCTTCCATTTGCCTTCGGCTCAGCATCAATTCCATGTCTTCATCTTTATCCAAACCTGTGTATAAGTTCCTAGTGAGAGCTTGCCCTCTTCCCAAAAATTTATTTTCCTTCCAGTGTATGTCTGCCTCGTAGAAATATTTTAAGACATAGCCTAATAAGTCCATTTTGTCTGGACCACCTCTTTTCATAAATGCCAGGGTTACTGCTTTGTGTTGCATGGTATACTGAGTCATCTGAATTGAACAAAAATGTTGGTGGAATAGCCTTACTGCCATATTCAGCACTTTTGAATCAAAATCTGAGAATTTCTTGATTTCTCTGTACCGGTTCATACCCTTTCTAATGTCATTCAGGTTTTAGTTCTTTCCACTTTCAAACTTAAAAGCTTCCTTGACTAGGGCTTGATTGATCTTGATGGTCTTCATTTGCCCTGTGAAATTTGGTACCTAGCACATTATGTACTCTGTTTTGTCATTCTCCCTCCAGGTGTGCCTATCCATGGTTTCCATAGCTGAGATACATCTTGGGATGTCTATCATGATGAGATCCAAGTCTAGGAATCCATGGATCCCTGCCTCCCTCCAAATCTCTTCAATGTCCAAACATCACAAAGAATTAAAGAATAAAGGAACACAGTAAGAGCCTCATGATCTTGGACCACACATTATTTGTCACATAGACTCACACTCACAATACAGTGAAGGCTTTCTATTTCTAAAATTTTTTTTTTTTTTGAATTAGCACTCTTAAAAAATGAAGAAAATTTTGAATCCCTTTTCTTTCTAAAAAGAAAAACAAACTTCCTATCCCTATCATAAGCCTTTAGTGCGTATCTCTGTTTTATTTTTAAACAACACAATCTCTCTTTTCTTTGGAAAAGTGAAAACAATTCTTCTCTGTACATCTCTCCTTGTTGTACACCATCTAGCTTTGCTTTTGTTTTTCTATCTTGTTTTTTTATTTTTGTATTTTTTTGCCCCCTCCTAATTCTTTGTAATATTGAGAACATAGTTTGAAGGTTGGTTGTTGTATTGGTGGTGGATCTGCTTAATGAAGTTTGTGTGCAAAAAATGGCCTCCTTGTGCTCAGAAGCCTTTATTGAGTGTTTGTGTGTGTGTAGTTTAGTACAAGAGCAGTTAGGGTTTCTCATAATGTTGTGCCTGTCTTCTCAACATTGCACTGCATAAGCTGGAAATCCCCTTTGGCTGCTTGGACACATATATGTACACTTATTCATAACATGTAGATGAACATGCAAAAAGATGATACATAAAACAAACAAAAAATTGTGAGCTATACAGTTTCAACAGTGAAAAGTAGAGTCAGGATTGTCTCATCTTTTCTTTTATCTTCAAGATTCTCTTCCTAGCTTCTTGCTGAGCTTCTTCTTTGATTCTCTCCAATTCTTTTTGCCTATGCATTTCTATGTGTAATCTCTGCCATTCTTGTTTAGTGAGAGGCTCTAAGTGTTTTTTGACCCTACGTCCACTTATGTAGTTGGGCATGACTTGACCTTCTACGATTGCGAGTTGCATGGCTCCATTATTGCTAATTTTGTGTAGGATATATGGCCCATTGTCATCGCGATTTTCTCTCTTCTCTCACTCATGAGACCTACAGGAAACACATTTGGCGAAGGTAGCTAGAATTCCCTGAGAAGTCCAAGATGCATCAAGGATGTCAAAGGGAGTTCACATGAAGAAATCAAGCAAATCCAAGGTAGCGATCAAAGCTGGTCAAATTTTGGAAATTAGGAAAAAAAATTCAATGTCTACAAATCACATGAAAATTCATGTAGTTGTAAAGCCTATCAAAGGCAGACTATAGTCTGAATTTCACATGTAAATGGATTTTCTAGCACATTGATATGCCATGTGCATTTTGTAAAAGATGTAATTTTTCCACTTAGACCCTACAAAATCTTGTATAGGAATTTTTTTTACCCATATGGTTTGAAATGTATAAAGATCATATGTGGCTACATATTTGTACAAATTTTCAAGGCTATCAAAGCTTCTTAGACACCTTAATGCCACCTTGCAAACTTCTAAATGTAGTCAAACTTGTATAAGGAAGATTCAGATGGGAGTTTTTTCTGCATATTCCTAAAGAAGACCTTTAAAAACATAGCCCTCAAAATTTTCATCTTCATCAAAGGATATTTGAAGGGTCAAAGAGCACAAAATCTAGTTTTCAAGGTCACCACAATTTTCTAGAATAAGAAAATTGAAGGCTTGAAGGGCTCTCACAAGGCAAACAATGATTGAACCATGTTGTACGGTCTAGATGAGCTCACATTCAAGGGTGGAGATGCACTAAAGCATAAATCAAGGAGGATCCACGAGTTTTTTTCATCGGATAAGCTTTTTTTGATGGTCAAAGATCAATAATGCAAAGTTCAACTAAAAATAGCAGCTTATCTTATCCAAATTGATGTCAACACTGATCCGATGGTCCAGATCATCTCTAGATCCAATGATGGAGAGTGAATGTGCCTAATTTCCTCCCCTTTTCCCTAGATATCATATAAAGAACCAATCCCAGCCATCCATTTGATAAATCCAATGGTTGTAATCAAAAGCAGTTGATCCTAGGATTGAGAGTTGATTTCTCTAGATCCAAGGGCCCAAATTCATTCAAAAAACTATATAAATTTTTGGGTGTGTGTAGAAGTGCGAGAGACATACAAGAAGCACACAGAAGGAGAACAAACATAGCAAGACACATGGAGAAGACGATGGCTGGAATAGCTCGCTCTATTGACAATGAACTGAACTGAAGTAAGAGCTGAATAATATCCCTAAGTACAAAGTACCACCACATATGAGATTATCAAGTATGTGGTAACATGGGGAAAAAACCTCTCGCCAACACTAGAGTAAAAAGTGCCCATGTATAGGGAAAAGGTTCACATCAAAGCTACTCGAGGAACACATAAGTGTAACAAACCCCCCTGAAGCGAATGATGTGAACACATACAGGGAGTGACAGATCAGCCCCCACAAGGTAATAAGCCTAAAGCTTTGCGAAAATCTTCAAACTTTTCCCGTGGAAGAGCTTTGGTGAATATGTCTGCCACATTATCTTGTGTAGGCACATATACCAAATCAATATCTCTTGCATGAAGGCACTCTCTCACATAGTGATAATGCACCTCAATATGTTTGTTTCATGCATGAAACACTGGGTTTTGTGCAATAGCCAAAGCACTCTGACTATCTTGAGAATATGTGTAGCAACATCAATCTCCATGCAAAGATCCATCAATAGGTGTCTCAACCATATACACTCCATTGTAGCTGTGAAAATTGCCTTGTACTCAACTTCACAACTCGATGTCGCCATTGTAAGTTGCTTCTTACTCAACCAAGATATGCATGAGTCTCCAAGGAAAAAGCAATTACCACTAGTGGACATGTGAGTATCATAACAACTAGCCCAATCACTATTTGTAAAAGCATGCAAGCATTGCTGAATATCTCTGCCATAAAAGAGACCTAAGCTCAAAGTGCCTCAGAGATATCTAAACACACATTTCACCACTTGCCAATGCTTAGTGCTAGGGCTATGCATGAATTGACTCAACTGGGAAATTGCATACTGTATGTTCGGCCTTGTGTTGCATGCATATATAAGACATCCCACAACTTGCTGATAAAGAGAAGTGTCAAATGCATCACTGGAATGCTCAATTGAGAACCTGAATCCTATCTCAATTGGTGTGGAAACTGGCTTGCAATCCTCAAAGTGAAAACACTGAAGTAGTTTTTCAACATACTTTGCTTGATGCATAACAATTTCCCCCTCAACAGATACAAACTGGATGCGAAGATAGTAGCTCAAAAGACCAAGATAAGTGACATCAAAAGTATGTTGCAAATCAGCCGCATCACATGACCCAGTCAAGAGTAGCAATATAAGATCAGCCCCATTTTTGCGTACATAGAGTGTGTTTTCAATCGGACTACATGTGAAGCCAAGAGCAATCAAGTGCTTATGGATTTTGTCATACCATGCACGTGGAGCTTGATTGAGACCATACAAGGCTTTATGCAAGCGACAATGACATTCTTTCCTTTTGGTAATTCACATAGCTCTCGAGTACCATTCTTATGTATGGAATCCATTTCTGATTGCATAGCACTCATCCATTGTGGATCATCACATGCATATTCAAAAGAAAGTGGCTCTTCATTACATGTTGTAGCGATAAGGGAATAATCCACAAAATTACTTGATGCATGGTGAGAGCTTGCTCTTGGTCTACCAAGTAAAGGTGCACTCCATTTGCTATTCTCCAAAGTTTCTTTCAGCCACTTTGGCATAGTTTGTGCACTCTTGATAGACATGTGTTCATTATTTAAAACATCTTCAATATGTACATCATGCGTGGGCTAAATTTTATGCTCATTTTCATCCATATTTTGATGCAAATGTTCAGCCATATGTGGCTGGGAATTTCCAGTAGTTTTGATAACTTTTGGCTGAAAATTTTCAGCCATGTTTGGCTGGAAATTCTCTGCATTTTCAGCCCTATTTTGCTAGAATTTTTCAGCCCTTTGAGCCTCAGTTGGCTGTTCTACATGGCCATAGTCAAGCGCACCATTTTGGAACAAAGGCATGAGCATATCGAACACATCTTGTGAGCTAACTATTGGGTGTTTTTTGCATTAAAGTAGAGGGAAAACTGAATTTTCAACAAATACCACATCTCGACTCAGAATAATTGTGTTTGTAATGGATGGTACAAATGATATCCCTTACTTTTAGCACTATAACCAACAAATATACATTTCTTTGCCTTGTCATCAAGTTTGTGACATTGTTGTGATGACACAAGAGCATATGCCAAACAACCAAACATACGCATATGACTAACCATACGCTTATGACCATTCCAAACCTCATAAGGAGTGATGACTCTCAATGCTTTTGTAGGGCGGTGATTGAACACATAATTTGCACACATGACCGCTTCCATCCAAAACTTATCAGGAACATGCTTTCTTTTAACCATACATCGTGCCATTTCAAGAAGTGTTCTATTTTTATGCTTGGCAACACCATTTTGTTGAGGTGTATATGGCACTGTACATTGGTGTGAAACACCTCTTTCATGAAGAAAAGCATTAAACTCATGTGACATGTATTCACCACCATGATCCATGCGTAAAGTCAAAAGCTTTTGTGAAGAAAAATTTTCAACCATAGTTAAAAATGCTTTGAAGCAAGAAAATACCTCATTCTTTGCTTTCATAGGATACAACCATGTATGGCGAGTAGCATCATCAATGAAGGTAACAAAATATACGTGCTTCGCAAAAGATGGAGTCTTGACGGGACCACATACATCACTATGAACAAGTTACAATTTTCTTGTAGTGTGTGTATGACTATCTTTTGGAAAAGAAGCACGATGCATTTTTCCAAGAATGCAACCTTCAAATGCATGCTTTTCAATGGACTCAAGTGTAGGCAAACCAATAACCATGTCCTTCTTTTGCAAGTAAAGCAAACTATTCAAGTTCAAGTGACCAAAACGAGCATGCCAAAGCATCACTTCAGTCATGGAAGAAGTATGAGCAACCAAGGCATTCAAGGCAGCCCTCTTGTATGTATCCATGCGATTACATAATGTACCGGACATCACGATCTCATCACCATTGCTGAAATCATGAACCATACACTTTATCATCAACAAAGTGTACATGGAGTCTAGCTTTGGAAATCAAGGGAACTCAAAATAAGTTCTTCTTTATACCGGGCACATACAATGCATTTTTCAAGAGAATCACACCTCCATTTGCAATCGTAAGCTCAATTTCTCCTACTCCAATGATAGGATAAGAGGCATCATTTGCACACACCACATGTCCTCGTTTGGGTGCATCTTTCAAAGAGGCAAAAAATCTTTTGCATGATGTTATGTGCTTTGAAGCACCACTATCAAAGAACCAATCCGAATCAGCCTCACTCACAACCATACATTTAGAATGCAAAGAAACATCATAATTGTTTGGATAGATGGATGGACACTCCAAGAAATGAGTAGGTACTGCCAAATCCTGCTTAGTACCAGCCCCTTCTAGCTTCAGTGTTGATTTGTGGACCCTCTTAGCTTTCCAATGACACTATACAGGTGCCTATGTACTTTGGAAGTGATGTAAGAAAAGATTCAATCAAAACAGACTACTTCCAACTTGAAGGATCAATGAAAACCTTCTATTTTTTATCACACACCTGCTGCTTGTTATGCTGAGTGCTACCAATATAGTAGGAATTAGAAAAATTCCTTTTAGATGTATCTTATTCACTTAGTAAGCTAATGATTCCAAGTGGAATCACTTGAAATGATGCACTATACATAGAGCAGTCAATTTAGCAATTGAATCATTACCCCCAATTTTTTAGGGCCTTTGCAGAGTTTGATCAGTGAGTGCTTTGATGCGCTTTTCTCCAAATTGGCTGAATGAATTTCCTTAAAAATTTGTGAGCATGTAGATAACTTGGAGATGATTCCAACAAGCGATAGAACATTGAAAATGGTGGAGAATTGACTGAGATATGAGCAGCACAAGTTGATAGTTATGAAAGACTATAACAGAGAGATCATAGATGAACAATGTAGATGTATTGTATTAATGGAAAATGTTGTACAAGAGCATAGGCTTGATAATCATAGCCTAATGATGGTGAGTAGTGTAGGCTACAATGTAGACCTCACACTCTTACAAAATGGTAATGGAGAACTTGGGAATTGAGACTTCTACCCGTGACTTTTTCAAGTCACTTTATATAAGTATTACATTCAAATTTGAATTTGAATTCAACTTTTGGCTCTCTCTCTAAAAGTATTCCTTCAATCTAGGAAATATTCCCTCAATGAAGTATTTACTTTTCTATCTAACAAGTCCACGAGCTTTTGGTAGGTCATTACAAATATTCTCTCAAGTCAAAAACATGACTTTTACAAATGGTAAAGATTAAAAATCTTCCTAGTAGTGGTTTCCATGGAGCTTCATCTGTTTATGAACTTCAAGTCAAATGTGTGGGCTTGGACTTTGCACCAACAGCTCCCCCTCAAGCCAAACATTTTGGCTTGGTCTTCATCCTCAATCTTCATGTATATCCTACAATCCAATCATTTATTTAAACCTGCAAAGTTTTGTACTATCTAATGCTTTATTCAACATGTTTGCACATTGCATATTAGTTGATACGTATGCCAATTGAATATCCTTTCTCAATAGCTTCTCTCTCACATAATGATAGTGGACCTCTATATGCTTGGTCCTAGCATGATAAATAAGATTTGCTACAAGGTGTAATGAACTTGTATTATCTCCAAAAATCATTGGAGATGTAGTATGCAAACCCAAATCTGTGTATAACAATCTGATCCATATGGCCTCTTGAGTGGCATTGGCCAATCCAATATATTCTGCCTCTATAGAAGATAAAGCAACAGTAGGTTGCTTCTTTGAAGACCATGATATTGGTTTATTACTTGCAAAGGATAAGTATCCTGAGGTACTCCTCCTATCATCTTTGCATCCAGCCCAATCTACATCTGAATATATCTTGATGTCCAAGTCTGATGTATAAGGGAAATACAATCCATGATGTTGAGTACCCTTAAGGTACTTCAAAATCCTTTTGGCAGCATCCAAGTGGGGTGCCCTAGGTTTGTGCATAAACTGACTTAGAACACTTACTCCATAAGCAATATCAATCCTTGTCAATGTAGCATAGTTCAAGCTTCCCACTATGCTTTGGTAACATGCAATGTTCTCAAGTACATCACCTTCATGAGCACTTAACTTAGGTTTACCTCCATTGGAGTACTAGCAACTTTGGCATCCTGCAAATGAAACTTCTTTAACATGTCCTGTATATACTTTCTCTGAGTTATATAAATTCTAGAGTCAGTGTAGACTAACTCAAGTCGAAGAAAATATTTTAGTGATCCAAGGTCACTAATTTGGAACTCCTTCATCATCTGATTCTTGATTTTCTTGATGCCATTAGCATCATTACCTGTAAGTATGATATCATCAACATATACACATAGGTGTATTACCTCTGGTTTACTTCTCTTGATGAACAAAGAAGTATCTGCTTTACTGATGACAAAACCTTGATCCTGAAGCTATGTAGTTAGCCTATGGTTCCAGGCCCTAGGTGCCTGCTTCAATCAATAAAGAGCTTTGTTCAAGTTACATACATATGTTACCTTGTTTGGGTCTCATATCCAAAAGGTTGAGACATGTACACCTCCCCTAAAATCCAGCCATTTAGAAATGCATTTTTTACATCCAACTGATACATGTTTCAATTCTTTGATGCAGCCACACTTACCAATACCCTGATGGTTGGCATTTTGGCCAGAGGTGAGAATGTTTCTTCATAAGCAATTCCTTGTGTTTGTGCAAAACCCTTAGCCACAAGTCTAGCTTTGTACCTGCTTATTGATCCACCAGAATTCCTTTTGATCTTATAGATCCATATAGAACCAATTACCTTCATAGACTCCTTCTTTGGTACTAGTTCCTAAGTATCACTCTCCTTGAGTGCTTCAATTTCCTCATCTATATCCATAGAGGCTTGTTCCTTGTAAGTATTTCTTCATCCTCAGAGACCATGCTTGATAGTTGTTCCTGTCGAATTTACCAATGAAAGAAGGAAAACCATCTCCCATTTTACCTTAGCTTTGCTCTAACACCACTATTGGGATAGATGGATGGACACTCCAAGAAATCAGTATGTACTGCCAAATCCTTCTTAGTACCAGCCTCTTGTAGCTTCAGAGTTGATTTTTGGGCACTCTTATCTTTCCAATGACACTATACAAGTGCTTATGTACTTTGGAAGTGATGTAAGAAAATATTGAATCAAAACAGACTACTTCCATCTTGAAGGATCATGAAAACCTTCTATTTTTTATCACACACATGCTGCTTGTTATGCTCAGTGCTACCAATATAGTAGGAATTAGAAAAATTCCTTCTAGAGGTATCTAATTAACTTAGCAAGCTAAGGATTCCAAGTGGAATCACTTGAAATGATGCACTATACACAGAGCAATCAATTTAGCAATTGAATCATTACCCTCGATTTTTTAGGGCCTCTGTAGAGTTTGACCAGTGAGTGCTTCGATGCATTTTTCTCCAAATTGGCCAAATGAAGTTCCTTCAAAATTTTTGAGAATGTAGACAACTTGGAGCTGATTCCAACAAGCTATAGATAATTGAAAATGGTGGAGAATTGACTGAGATATGAGCAACACAAGTTGACAGTTATGAAAGACTATAACACAGAGATCATAGATGAACAATGTAGATGTATTGTATTAATGAAAAATGATGTACAAGATCATAGGCTTGATAAAAAGAGTAAAAAGTGCCCATGTATAGGGAAAAGGTTCACATCAAAGCTACTCGAGGAACACATAAGTGTAACATAAACCCCCCTCCAAACTTCTAGAACATCATTGTTAGGCATCCATAGAGCCCTTGCTAGCACATGGTTTCCTTGAGATGATCACCCTCGGTTAAGCGTGTGAGGATCCAAGGTGGGCTAGTAAGAGCATAGTTCCTAGAATCAATTTTTAGACTTCCACTCTAGTATAGGCTCATAAACCCAATTTCTCTTTCTTTGCTCACCCCCCGTGGAGCGTATGAGTGAGTTAGAGTTAGTTTTATGAGTCTTAAACTTCTTTAGAAACACATTATGATCCTAGAAAGACATAGGGTCAATGAAGTGGAACTTATCCTCTTACTCGTGACGTTCGGTTGAACTATCATGGTGAGAGGGTCATGCGGACCACCTTTGACCAGTAGAATGCTTAGCTTGACATTTCACAACATTCATGTATATGTATGTCATAACATTATCTTCTAAGTCATGTCTCTTGTCTCTTGTCTCTTAGTCTCTTATATGTTTTTACATGTCTCCTTCTATCTCTTTCTATGTGTGAGAAGGCTCCGTAGTCATGCATTGAAACAGTGAGGATGATCCATTGAGATTGAGAGAAAAAGTTTCTATTCATTTATACATCATGACCCACATGCATTCATACCACCCACAAAAACCCATGCACATGCTTCAGTTTTGAAAGTGTATAAGAAGCTCCATTCTTGGACCATTCTTCCTTTAAAAAATTGATTCATGTGTATGGTTCCTTTCTGTTCTCATCATGCATACATCCACAAGAACCCATGCATATGAATTAATTTTTGAAAGTGTATAAGAAGCTGCATTCTTGGACCATTCTTCCTTTCAAAAATTGATTCATGTGTGTGGTTTTCTTTTTTTTCTCATCATGCATACATCCAAAAGAACCTATGCATATGAATTAATTTTTGAAAGTGTCGATTCTTGGACCATTCTTCCTTTCAAAAATTGATTTGTGTGTGTGGTTTTCTTTTTGTTCTCATCATGCATACATCCATATGTTCCCCCTTCTCATAATCAAATCATGACATCTCTCCTCTCCATACCCAAATTCATCTTCACCTTCACATTTTGATCACAAAGACCTTCCAACACTCACTAGCTTCATACACTCTGTGTGTGCTGCGACCGGACCTGATCCACCCGGATTGTGATCACCTCCATACTGTGTCCCCTCTTGTGCAATTTCTTGCCCATTTCCTTGATGGTGAATGCTAGGACTAGGTCTCCCTCATTCAAATCCTTCTCTTTGATGTGCATATCAAAGTAAGCTTTTTGTCTCCTTTTGTTAGCATACAAAGAGTTGATGGCTTGTAACCTAGTGGCCCCTAACTTTTCCAGTTCTGAGATTCTTTTTACAAACTCATGTTTCGTCGTTGGGATCAAGAATTACATGGGTAAGATAGCATTTTGTCCATACATTAAATTGAAAGGTGTTGTTCCAAGGCTACTCTTATAAGCAACTCTATATGCCCAAAGAGCATGATGTAATTGCTTATCCCAATCTCACTGCTTATTATTGACATCTTTTGCAAGTCTCCACACAACACCTTATTGGTGCTCTCCGCTAAACCATTTGCTTGGGGGTGATAGGGTGCTGAGAGCATGTGAACTACTAAGAACTCTTTCAAAATATTCTCTATTACCTCATTGACAAAGTGGGTTCCCCTATCATTGATGATTTCTAACGGTAGTCCAAATCTTACAAAGATGTTTTCAAATAAGAACCTGGTTGTTTTCTAAGCATCATTTCTTTGAGTGGCTTTAGCTTATGCCCACTTAGTTAAGTAGTCAGTTGCTACAATGATGTGTTCTGCATGTGTGGTTTTGGATGGTAGTGAAATGGGTCCAATGAAATATATGCCCCATTTGGAAAAAGCTCTAAAGCTCATTATTGGTGTTAGTGGCATGTCATCTTTTCTTATGGGATTCTTTGTCCTTTGGCAAATGTCACATCTTTCCACAAATAACTTCGCGTCTTTATGGAGTGTTGGCCACCAAAATCTTGCATAGATTATTAACTTGGAAGTTCTTTCTGCTGAAAAGTGTCTTGATGTTGCTCTTGCATGTGCTAATTGCAACATTCTCAAATTCTCCTCTTCTATAACACACAATCTTAGATATCCATCTTTACCTCTCTTATACAATTGATCCCCTATCAACGAGTAGTCTTTGCATTCCAAATTCATCACCTTCTCGTGAAAAATCATTTTCACTTGAGGGTCTTGTGTTTTCAACTATTTTATGATCTCTTCTCCCACTACTAGATTCTTGTGTATCCAAAACATAGTTTCCTTCTCCAATATTCTCCTTCCTTGGAAAACTTCACACTATTGAACAAAATAATGCATGTCTTTCTTTTGATCTTGCCAATGTATCCCCAATGTGTGGAGATTATAGGGTTTGAGTTTTTGAAGCATGGACTAGACTATGAGGGTTATGTGCCCTTTCTAGGTAACTCCTCTGTTCCTCAT
>CM035440.1:62567129-62749629 GCA_020310875.1 Ceratopteris richardii | reverse complement strand
TGGAAAGCCCTTGGTGTCTACTACAGGTCTACAAAAGCTCACTGGAGTTCTCTGCATAAGCTCTGAGTAAGAGCATTTATTGTGTGCAGAGGTCAAAGAAGGATACCTGTGGAGGTCATTCGCGCTTCATCGTTGCTTAGGGGTTGAGATACTTCCCCCATCAGTGGTATCAGAGCATTTGGGCATCTTGGAGGTATCACATACAAGCAAGAAGACCTCTTGGAGTTGGTGGTTGAAGAGTTGCATCAACAAAAGCTTCTTGGAGGTAGCTCACATCAAGGGGGAGCTATTCTACTCAAATTTGCAAGAGCACAAGGTGTCCATCTAAGGAAAGCTTTGGATTGAAGTAACCTCAGAGCCTCATTTTCATTTTACACACATTGGAGCATTAGCCAAGGGCTAGGTCAAGTATCAAAGACTAGATATGGGAGACTTCAACACTCAAATTGAAAAGCTAGACAAAGGTAACTATCAACCATGGAGATTTAGGGTCTCCAACTATCTTATGGGCAAGGGCCTTTGGGGGTTGATTAGTGGAAGTGAACCAAGACCTAGGTTGGATGAGAATCCAACCAATGACCAGAGAAGGGCCTTTAGGGAATGGAATGAAAGAGACAAGAGGGTTATCTTTATTCTTTCCCAACACATTAGCAATAGCATGATCGGCCATATCCAAGACCTGGATTCAAGCATGAAGGTATGGGAGACACTTGAAAGGCTTTATTCAACAAGCACCAAAGCAAGGAAGATCCAACTCAAGAATGAGCTCAACAACCTTAGGAAGAGCTCAGGGAGTAGCATAAATGACTACATACTTAAGGTCAAGGAGTTATCAGATGCATTGGGATCCATTGGAAGCCACGTAGACGATAACGATCTTGTGGCTTATACTCTCAATGGTTTGAGAGATGATGAGAAGTGGAAACCCTTTACCACTTCAGTTTATGTAAGGGATAATCTTCCCGATTTTGAGCAATTGGTTGCTCTCATGGTCACCGAAGAAATGAACATAGGTGGAAGTTCAACTAAAAGCAAAGATGCACAAGTTTTCTATGCAGGTAATCAAAGGGGCAAAGGAAGACAAGGACAAGGAAGGGGCAAAGGAAGGTTTGGAGGAAGGCAAGGCCACTCAAGAAATCAAGGACATGACCAAGGCACCTCATCACAAAGAGGGAGAGGAAGATCAAGAGGAAGAGGAGGACGACATCAACAAAACAGGAATCAAGATGGCGAAGGATGTTACATATGTGGCAAGTTTGGCCACTATGCTAGAGATTGCTACCAAGGAGGAAACCAAAGGAACTATAATCAAGGTTCTTCATACAAAGGCCAAGGTAATTATGCTTCTACAAGTTCAAAAAATGACAATCTCTTGATGATGCACATGAATGGGAATTCAAGCAAAGTAGATAACACTTGGTATATTGATAGTGGATGTAGCAACCATATGAGTTGCAATGCTTCTTGGTTTACTAATCTACATGTTCCCAAAGGTAAAGGACATGTAGAAACAGGTGATGATACAGCCCATGAGATCTCCCATGTTGGAGATGTAGCTTTGGATGACAAGGAGGAAGGAAGATGTCTCAAGGATGTCTTGCATGTACCTACCATCACAAAGAACTTGGTGTCCGTTGGGCAAATGGTTGAAAGAGGCTATCAAGTAAGGTTCAACAAAGGTGGATGCTTTGTGGAGAACCCTAAGCAAGGTTACAAGGTCATAGCAAGAGGAAAGAAGCAAGGGAGACTCTTCACTTTGGAGGTAAATTCTCATTCTACTCAACATGTCTACTTCACATATGGAAACAAGAGGATTTCGGAGTTGGACTTGTGGCACAAGAGGATAGGTCACATCAACATACAAAGAATGAAGGAAATGCAATTCAAGAGGCTGGTTGAAGGTCTTCCCAACTTCCAAGGACAAGGTATGAAGCATTTATGTGAATCTTGTCAACTAGGGAAGCAAGCGAGACTTCCATTCAAGAAGAGTGGCTACATAAGCCAACATCCATTGGAGTTGATACATACAGATGTGTGGGGGCCAACGAAAGAGCATATACATATACATATACATATACATATACATGTGATCCATGTAGGGGTAGGCTCGAGCATATACATATACATATACATATACATATACATATACATATACATATACATGTGATGTATTCCGTATGTTGGTTGTTGAGGATAAGTTGGATGGTACCAACTATCTGTTATGGGCTTATACAATGCAACATGTATTGGTTGCAAAAGGACTATGGAACATTGTGCAAGGTCTTGAAAAACGTCCTATCACAGCTGCAACTGTTACAACTATAGGTATTGAAACTGATGCAGAAGGTGTCAAAGATGATGATATTCTGCATATTCATGTTCATGCTATGGTTTTTGCTACACCTACTATCGAACAAATTCGTTGGGATGGCAAAGATGCCCAGGCACATGAATTGATAGCTTTGTCTATCAGACGTGCCATTATTCCTCACATTCGCTCTTGTAGAAAAACTAAGGATGCTTGGGATACACTTACCACACTGTACCAAGCTAGGAATGAGGCTCGTGTTGCTTACCTCCAAGAACAGTTGGAGAGTGAGCACACGAATGAAGGTGATTCTATGGACAATTTTCTAACAAAGATCAAAGACTTGAAGGAACAATTGATTTGTGCTGATGAGATTATACTAGATAGCTCACTTGTGCAGATCATTCTAAATGGTCTTCGTGATTCATATCAGAGTTTTTCTTCTACTCTTTGGTTGATGATGAAAGGCAATCCAAATGCCTTGTATTTTGAGGAGTTAGTCTCTGTTTTATTGCAGGAGGATCAGTCCAGGCAGAAGAGGTCCATTATGCGTGTTATAGTTCAAACTTTCCTAGCTAGTGAGAAGGGCAAAGGAAAATGGAGCTCTTCAACTAGTAAGCAGAAATCTGCTAATTCTGCACAATCGAAGAGGGAAGACAAAGATGAAAAGAAATAAGAAAAGCAGAAATTGTTTTGCAAGTATTGTAAAGGAAATGATCATATCATAAAGAACTATCCAAAACTAGCTGCTAAAGAGGCAAAGAAGAAGGAGGCTGGAATGGTTGTTGCAGAAGCCTCTACACCAAAAACGAGTCTACTAATCTTGTGTAGGAAGAAGAATGGGCGTTTACTACTGTTTGCAGTTTTGAACCATCTTCTCATGAGGAGTGCATGTCTGTAGTAGACTCAGATGTTTTCTAGTATTTTGACAGTGGGGCGACCAAACATATTACTTTGCAGCGCAATTTCTTCTCTACACTCGAGCCTACCCCTACATGGAATACTGGTACATGCACCAACAACTCCTCTTATCCTGTTATGAGAGTTGGTAAGATCATTTTGACTACTACTGATGGTAGTTCTTTCACTTTGTTAGATGCTTTGTTTGTGCCAAGGATCAAGAAAAATTTGTCATCAGATTCTGCATTAGCCAAGATTGCCTTGGTTGTGAAATTTGTTGATGACAGATGTACAGTTCATGATATGTCAAATGGAGATGTGATTATTGCTTCTGGCATTTTATGTCGCTGGCTGTATAAGCTCATAAACTATGAAAAATCTATAAATGATTTGGCATGTGCAGTACATGATTCTCAGGCTATGTCAAATGCAAAGCTTTGGCATGCACACTTTGGTCATCTAAATTTTGCTAGTTTGCTATGCCTGCAGAAATCTGAAATGATGTCCTCTTTGCCCAAACTTGAGGCACCCGGAAAACATGTTTGTGAAGGCTGTATTTTGGGAAAAATGCTGCGTTCCTCCTTTCCAAAACATGGTTCAGTTCGGGCTACTCAAAAATTGCAGCTTGTATATAATGATGTCTGTGGTCCTATGCAAACACCTTCTTTTGGAAATTATCTTTACTTTGTGACTTTCATCATTGATTTTTTTAGGCATGCATGGATATATCCATTGAAGGAAAAGTCCGAAGTGTTCATGTGCTTCAAACAGTTTTTGGTTTTGGTTGAAAATATGTTAGCATGTAAAATGGGCACCCTCCGTTCTGATCGAGGGGGGGAATATATGTCTTCTGATTTTAATGCATTTTTGGCTGACTTGGGATAAAACACCAATGTACAGTGCCGTATACACCTCAACAAAATGGAGTTGCTGAATGAAAGAACAGGTCACTCATGGAGATGGCAAGGTATATGGTCAAGATTCAGGCTTTACCACATAGTTTTTGGCTTGAGGTTGTCATGTGTGCAGCATATGTACTTAACAGGTGTCCCACTAAAGCATTGCAGTCTATCACTCCATATGAGGCTTGGCATGATTGTAAGCCATCTGTAGCTCATCTACGTGTTTTTGGTTGTTTGGAATATGCATTAGTGCCTGAACAACATCACAGAAAATTGGATGATAAAGCAGTAAAATGTATTTTTGTTGGGTACAATTCTGAAAGTAAAGGCTATCGTTTGTATCATCCACATACTAAACACATTCTAGTTAGCTGTGATGTTGTTTTTGTGGAAGATGTTATTCAGCCATTGCTTTCATGTACTAAGGAGACATCTGTTAGCTCCAAAGACATGTATGATACTTTGCTGCCTCTTTTTACAGGTGGAAAGTCTAGTGTGTTGAGATATCAAGCTCAACATGTGATGATCCAGGATGACACATACCAATTTTTCGTTTCTTTGACATGTATAGTGGTCACGTCGATATATGTCAAGGATACTTCATTGAGCTTTATTAGATTTATCTACCGAGAGTGATGACACATTTGTTCCTTGCCAGCTCACTCATTCGCGGACATTAGGTTTTTCCTTATGTACTGATCTTTATAAATTGCACTTGTTGTATTCTTGTTTTTGAGGTCATTCTTGTACATTCCTTTTTATGTAATAGAAGAAGAAGAAGAGCATTCTTCCTTGCCTCAATCTGTGTGTGAGCTTCTCCTAGAGAGTGAGAGTGTGTGTGTAAGAGCTCTCTTCCTTATCTCCTTCCTCGTGACATGGTATTAGGGCCAGTGTGGCTCTAGAGAGCTTGTGGAGGAGGCGACGGTGAAGACTACGCAGTAAGGCATGGAGAAAACGCGATATGCAAATGACCTCCGTTTGCTACAAAAATCGGTCTGAAGGTAGAAGACCTCAAAATATTTTCATGAGTTATCCCTTTAGGGTCACTCATTTTGTTTAGATCAAAGTTTCGGAGCCATCTCGACTGCTGTTTCGAGCCCCTAAGGTGGGGGCCGCAGAAAAACCAAGTCAGTTTCAGAAATTGTAACTTGCATTGTGTTTGTCAACACTCATATATTCCAGATCCAAAATTTCAAGCGATTCTGTGTACTGTTGATACATGAAAACTGTGTTTTTCTGAGATCGAATTGTCACGTCATAGTACGATAGTGTTCAAGCAGAAGTGCTTCTTATAGTGTTTTGCAGTGTTGTGAATTGCTGCATAAATGGCAAATGCAGATGGAATGAGTCAGCTTATGAGTGATAAGCTGCACAAGAACAACTTCCATGCTTGGAGATTCAGAATGACGAATTTCTTGATGGGAAAAGGCTACTGGAAGTACATCGAAGGAGAGAATGAAAATGCACCACAGTTACCAGAAAGGAATCGAACTGTAGATCAGGTAAGAGCATATGAGGAATGGAAATCAGTTCTTGCCGAATCTTTACCCAAAAATTTAGACATGACATTCTGAGCATACTAAGCGAGATTAAGAGAAGGACCCCAAGTAGGAGAGTCAAGTAATAATTACCCCATAGTAGACCTAGAAATTGAGAGAACTAAGCTCTGTATGAAAATGGTAGAATTAGCACAAGCAATGTTCAAAGCCTCTTAGTATGTTAATTGGACTAACCTAGCAAAATCGGAACTACACTTTCAAGGATTACTGGAGAGGTTAGAACATTTGATTTCCATCAATGAGAAGAATAATCTTGATAGGACTTATCCTGTCCCAAGGCACAGGAAGGCACCACACCTTCCTTGTCACAATTGCCTAATACCACAAACTGGGAGAAACTTTCTTCAATACATAAGTACTCACAAGGATTTCTTAGAGAAATTCAGGAAGAGAAATGGAAGAGGGAACAAGAATCTCAACCCCCGATTCAAGAAATAGATGATCTGCAAGACACAATTTCCTCGAGACATGCCCTCTATATATGATGAACAAGAGGAGGAGCAATCTAGTGAACAAACAGATTTTGAATCTAATTCCTTACAAGAATTACCGTAGTTCACTGAAGCTTGAGAAGCTAAGTCTATCAGTATGAGAGCACCTACCATACTAGTTGGAAATGAGGATTCGATAATCCTAAAAACACAAATACAATAAAGAACACTAAAAGTACAATGTCATCTGACTTTAGGGGATTTGTTAAAGGCTAAACCCGAGTTGTGGAAGCATATTGTGAACCAGATATAGTTGAGGCCCA
This sequence comes from Ceratopteris richardii, assembly GCA_020310875.1. Lineage (NCBI taxonomy): Eukaryota > Viridiplantae > Streptophyta > Polypodiopsida > Polypodiales > Pteridaceae > Ceratopteris > Ceratopteris richardii. The sequence goes on along the minus strand of CM035440.1, from coordinate 62,743,206 downwards.
CTCTTAGACAACTTTGCACAAGAGAGTACCAAAAATACCTGTGGAAAGGATTGGAGATATGAGTGAGGGAGAGGAAGGTAACACTTATCTTTCCATAACCTACCAAGGCTACACCACCAAAGCAATCCTAGATTCAGGTGTTGGGGTAGACATTGGCACTACTTCCTTATGGAAAGATTGGGGCAAGCTAACATTAAGATCCACGAGATTCAAGTTGCATATGGCTGATGGACATATTGAGAAACCATTAGGTTTATTTGAAGGAATATCCCTCACTACATGTGGCATATAGTTTGAGCATGCCTTTGCCATTTGTGAAGGAGATGATTTTGGGACATCCATTCATGCGACACTTGTAAATTGTACAAGATTGGGGAACCAACTCTTTGTACCTGCAACATCTATGAGTGACCACCAAAGTCAATCTCCAGGATTATTCCCATCACAATGTACCCCCACTACAGTGGAATACCATCCATAGGACGCCCAAAGAAACAGAATCGGTGCAATCTCTAGAGTCGAATCCTTCATGGTTGCATGAAGACACTCATCTATGGATGTGTAAGAGCTAAACAAGAGGAAGAACAATTGGAAGCCAAAACTCTAGGCTCTGAACGACATCTACGTACCCTTCAAGATCCTACGTACGCACCTATAGTGTTCCTAGATGAGGAATTTGAGCCTCATGATTGGTCAGAGATCTTAACCACCATGGACATAGTGGTAAATGAAGAACAATGGACCCCTCATTATGATGAGGATGGATATGACATTTCCATCTTTATGATAGAACCCTTGGAAGAAGCACCTATTCTAGAAGAATGTTTAGATTTGCCTCAAGAACTAGTGAGAAAAGTGATGAAGACTTAGAGTCTATTATCATGGAACCCTTCTGCTCCTCAGAAGAGGATTATCTCTATCTTGTAGAAGCCTTCCCCCTGCAAAAGGAAAGGAAAATCAAATTGAACAACCCAAGCCACCCCCAGAAAGCAAGGAGAATGATCCCAAGAGGGATAGAAAGAAGTCACCTAAGACAGAAGAAGAAGAATCTCTTATGGAAGTACCAGAGAACTTTAACAAATATGAAATAGAGATAGAAGAATCATGGTACGAATGCCTAAACAAGAGGCAAGCATAGGAGAAGCCTACGATAATCAAGAGAGAACTAAGAAGATAGTGGTTACAATTGAAGAAGGAGAAGAGAAATTCACGTATATAGGGCATGATTTGACAGAGGAAGAGGAACAAGAGTTAACAACCTTATTGCGAGAATATAGAGATGTATTTGCATGGAGCTAAAAGGATTTGAAAGGAGTGGATCTAGATATATGCTCCCATAGAATTCCCATGACTCTAGAAGCCAAGCCTTCAAAACAGAAACCATACACCTATAATGACAATTATGTTGGAAAGATTGAAGAAGAGATAGATCATTTGATAGAAGGTAGATTTATCTACAAAATTGAGCATACTGAATGGGTATCCCCCACTCTGGTTGTACCCAAGAAGCACAAAAAGTTGCATGTGTGTATTAACTTGAGATATTTTTTTGCTTCCTATCATAGATCATTTATTGGAATGGGTGGCAGGCAAGGAGGTTTACAACTTCCTTGATGGATTCTCAGGCTACAATCAGGTAGCCATTGCTCCTGAAGATCAACATAAGATGGCTTTTGCCACTCAATGGGGCATATTTGCATTTTGTGTGATGCCATTTGGGCTGGCAAATGCATCCACCACTTTTCAACAGCTAATGTGTCATGTCTTTAAGGAGTTCTAAAGAGAGAACTTGTATGTGGATGATTTATGTGCACATTCTAACATAATACAGAACCACATCCATGAATTTAAGCAATTCTTTGACAAATGCAGAGAATCTCAGGCCCGCTTGAACCCAAAAAAGTGTGTTTTAATGGTCAAGCAAGGCTAGATTTTAGGACATATCATGTCAAAGAACAAAATCTCTACAAACGAAGAAAATGTTATAGTAATTGCAGACCTACCTAGGCGAAAAAATGTGAAGGAGATACAAGCTTTCATGGGACATTGTCGTTAATATCGATGATTTATACACATCTATGCGATCATTGCAAAGCCTTTGTACTCCCTTTTGACCAAATTTAAATGGACGGATGAATGTGAGAAATCATTCAATGAACTTAAACAATGTGTGTGTTCAACACCCATTTTAAGGACACCAGATTGGAGTAAGCCATTCCATGTACATGTGGATGCATCCAACTATGCTACAGGGTGTGTGCTAGCACAATCTATGAGCGAGAACAATATGGATATTCCCATAGCATATGCAACTAGATAGTTGAATGTAGTGGAGAGAAAAAATACCACTACAAAGCATGAAGGATTAGGAATGATTCATGCAGTCAAAAAATTTAGACTTTACTTATTGGCAAATAAGTTCAAGTTCTTCATGGACCATCAATCATTGTTGTATTTACTCAACAAACCATGTAACACAAGATAATTGATACATTGGTTTCTACTATTAATGGAGTACGAATTCAAATTAGTAGTTAGGAAAGGGAAGACCCACCTTAGATCCGATCATCTTTCATGACTAACTAATGGAGAAGCCCCTCAAGGGATAATCTATACAAACGAGGAAGAGATGGATATCTGAAACACTATGTTCATGATAGTGATTACTTAAGCATAATAGAGAGTGCACACCAAGGTGTTGCAAGAGGTCATTTTGGCCCTGATCAAATAATCAAGGCCATACTATTCACAAGATTATGGTGGCCCACTCTTCATATGGATGCACATACCTATGTGAAGAGGTGTGACATGTGCCAAAAGAGCTCAGTTTCCTACTCGCAGGGATGAAATGCCACTAAAACCCATGATGGGAGGACATGCATTCTCTAAGTGGGGTATAGATTTTGTAGGACCCATTAACCCCCTGTTAAAGGTACTAATGCTAAATACATCATAGTAGCAATAGATTATCTCACCAAATGGGTAGAGGCCAAGGCTACCAAAAAGAATGATGTGCACATGACTACAAAATTCTTATTTGAGAACTTCTTTACAAGGTATGGATTACCTATAGAACTGAGTAGTGATAGAGGGACTCACTTTCTAAAATAGTTTATTGAATATTTTTTACAAGATTTTATGGTGATTCACAAGAAATCAGCACCATATCATCCTCAAGCCAATGGAAAGGCAGAAAGTACTAACAAGATCTCCTTTGTAATGTTTTGATGAAACTCGTAAACAACAAACATTCAGATTGGGACAAACAATTACGTCATGCTATTTGGGCATATCAAGTGGTCCACAAGACCGTACTCAATGCAACTCCCTTTCATATGGTTTTTGGTCAAAATGCAATGCTTCCCTTGGATTTTTGATACCCACCCTTAAGATTGCACAAGAGCATCAATGGACTGGCTACGAGTTATCATCAAGGATCATGGACTTGGAACGATTAATAGAGACCAGGTTGAGAGTGGGGGCAAGCAAATATGCAGCCAAGAAGTGACAAAAAGCCTATTTCGATGCACATGTAAAAGATAAAGGCTTGAAAGAGGGCGCCTTAATCCTAGTGTATACACTAAAATAGCATGCATGAAAAGTAGAGAACATGGTTATGGACCTATGATAATAAATAGGCTTTCAACAAGCAGAGTGGTACAACTAGCCACACTAGAAGGAGAAATAATGCCTAATTGCATTAGTGGTTGTAGAGTCAATCTTTATCAAGTACCTCTTATCGAGGATATGTTTAGAGGACTCAGAATGGCAAAGAAGCGCAAGGAGGAAGAGAAGAGAATATGAGAGGAAGCTTAGGCTAAGGCCTTAGAACGCATTAAACATATGAAATTAAGAAGACAAGGACTAGGGAGAGAATGCTATAACTAGTTTGAAGGATCCAAAGTAAACCCATGTACCAATGTAGAAGCCCCTAGATATGCTATGGCCATGTGTCAAACAACATCAATGGCTGACCCTAGCACAGTGGATAGGAAACCATTCATAACAATATATGCTAGGAGATTAGGGCCTTAATTGACTCAGGTGCTATGACTAGTGCAATTATGTGGTCTCACTATCAAGACATGGGATTAGAATTGCGGCCAATCGAGGTATATCTCATACGGCTAGTAGGCATGGAAACCCCTTGCATGGGTGAGGTGGATCTTCCTATCCTCATACATGATATAACCTTGACTATGAAGCTCCTTGTGTGCCATGATGATGACCTGATAGAACCATTAATTCTTGGCCAAGATTAGTTAATGATCATTCGGTGGACCTAAATCTTAGAAAATGCTCCCTTCAACTCAAGAAACTAGGCTAGCAACTAGTGGTACCACTTGACTTCCCTAACTATGCCCAAACAGAGGAAAGTGACCCTAGCCCATATGTGATGGATGTTAAGGAAGACTGAAATATTTTTGGTTAGATCCTCCCACCAACGATGACCCTCATGGGGCAGGCAACAAACAGTGTTTGCCCAAGGAGAAATGAAGAAATCTTCTCCTCCTTCGGACAAGTGGGCACCATAAGCATACAAATGGGGACTATTATCGGGTAGGTGGGGTACATCAACAGAAAAATAGGGACAATAGTCTCCTCGGGCCCAGCCTCCACACTTCTTGCATGCCTGCCTAAATTTCTTGTACAGAATGCCTCATCTCCTAATGGGCAGGTCATGCAAGTGTTGGACCTCCCTTCTTTTCCAAAGAAAAGTGTCGACCCAACCTCTCAACCACCACAACAGAAAAGTCAACCACGACTTGGAAACCCCAACAAACGACAACCTTCCCTGACTATCATGTGGTGGAAGCAGCAGAGGCATGCCAAGGCAACTAGTACAAAGCAAGTATGGGTACCAAAGGGTCAGCAAGCATCGGTCATCTCTAGCAGTGTAGGCCATGAAGTGAAGAAGCCGAAGTAGGGCCAAACTCCACGTTCCACATCCCTTCAACCTTCTTCTCCACCAACAAGATTTCGACAAATATGGGTACCTAAAAGTATCTGACAGTCCAGATCAACCCCACTCAAATCTAGGTGCCAAAGGCCTGTCTAATAGCTCAACAACCAAGCCTTGTAATGATCACCCCTCTAAAATCACACCACTAATCGATCTTACCACTACCAAATTCATCCCTTGTACCTCATCCAAGGAATCATATCCATTCATCAACTCTTAGAAAGTGGGTGTCAAAAAGCATCCATAACCTTCCATACACCCCTTTGTACAATATAATGTATCTTACTACTAACCTTTATCTTTGTAGTAAATTCATTCAGACCTAAACCTTGTACAAATCCACCTCCACTAACTCACTATCACCTGTAATGACATCTCATGAAAAGCAATGTATGCATTAACCAGCACATGTAGGAAGTCTAGAGAGATCAGTACATGAGTCACCTCATGACACATGGCTACATGGGTTACGCATCAATTATGGAAAGGGATTGCAGTCTTACTTTATTGCGATTATAATTAATTTCCATGCTAATGTGTTATCCTTTTGTAGCAGACCATTTGCACACACATTCAGAGCACCATGCAACTTGCTAAGGGAACCTCTGAAGTTGTCACTAGTACACTAGCAGTGGGTTTTGAGAACTTACTGGTCAAAGCCCATCCTTCAATGAAACCGCCCTGAATTTTAAGACTTCATGGGGCCTATGCCGATTGAAGAAAGTACACACTAAATCAGAAGGACTGAGAAAGTACACACTAAATCACATTGGTTTCAGGGCTTAGCAAGACCATTGGTGGATGCATAACATATTTATGATGCAATGCTATGCCTCAGTGTAGATACTTGGGATAGATATCAATTCTTTTCACAAGATTTTGAGCCCCTTCAAAATTCAGAAGAGTTATGATTGATTTGGGTAAGGCTAAGATTTACAAAATATTTCAGTGCTCCCCTTCCCAAATCAGACTTGTATCATTGTTTTTATTTGGTTACCACACTCCAACAACCTTTCAGAAAAGAGTTACCTAGCACATTCATTTTGCCATCGCTAGTTGCGGGCCCACCATTCAAGAAGCTCTACCTTCATGCATATCTCATGAGGGCCGCACTCAAAATCCATGGTATGCATACACCAACAGAAAGGGAGAGGCTCATTCCAGAGTGTAGAGAGTACACACGCAAAAGAAAAATTAAAAGAAGAGTGTACTCACAAAAGAAAGAGTGTGTGAGTCTCAAAATGATTAGACCATGAAATGGATAAACTCATGTGGATTAGAAATGAGCTTGCGAAGAGCATGGAGTAGGATCCTCAAGCTTCTAACCAAGTACAAATGAGGAAAGAGGTACTCGTTATATAGATTTGGGAGGGGTGCTCCAATGTACATCTCATGTGGGATAATTCCCCTAAAAGGAGAATGAATACAATTGTAGAAGCAAATGGCAAGGTACCCAAATACAATGGAAATACAATATAAAATGGGAATAAACAAGAAATGGATTGCCTCCTAGATACAAAATGGAGATGCATTCATGCAGATACAAATGTAGATGTAGGAGCAATCATGTTGTCAACACCCCCTCTACAGGTCCATTTTGGAGCGGTTGAATCTTTCAGAGGTCCACCAAGTGCTGGAGAAGAAGTGGAGGTAGAGCCTTTGTGAACATGTCCACTAGGTTCTCCTGAAAGGTACGCTGCTCCAAAGCAATCTCCTGAGACATGAGCCTCTCACGAATGAAGTGGTATTGGATCTCGAATTTCTTCGTCCAAGCCTAGAACCCTAATTCTTGGCGATGGGCAAGGGCTACTGGCTATCCGTGCAGATGAGTGTTGGAGTAACTTGCAAAACACCAATGTCAAATAATAAATGTCAAATCTAGATGGCCTTACAGTTGTAAAGTTGGATGCTTGGTACTCGACCTCAGTGGATGATAGGTCAACTGTAGGTTGCTTCTTACTTGCCCAAGAGATAGGTCCTGAGCCAAGTAAGAATATGTACCTAGAAGTGGACTATCGAGAATCAAGATCACCAGCCCAACCTGAATCTGAATATCTGACGAGTTTGATGCCCCTCTATACCAAAGACCATGATGTCGAGTGAGGCCAAGGTAGCGAAGTAGTCTCTGAGAAGCATCCCAATGAGTCTGACGAGTCTGATATGCAAACTAACTAAGTATACCAACTGCATAGGCAATATCTGGTCTAGTGTTGGCAAGGTAGAGTAATGAGCCAACGAGTTTGATGTTTGGATCAAGTGATGTAGATATTGAGCGATATTGATCCGTATCATATCTGGAAAGAAGATCATAGTAGTACTTCTTTTGTGATAGGAATATGCCTTATTTTGTTTGCCAAACTTCTGTTACTATTAGTGTCCATGTGAAAGGCCAAATGGCCACTGGACACTTCTTTGTATATGTTCTTTAATAAAACATATAGTGGCCTCGTCAGTCACAGACTGTAAGTTCGATCGCATTTGTAAGACCTAAGAAGTCTGTTTTCGTGCTCCCTGTGTACTGTGTTTTTTTGTGTATTCTGTAGTCTCTGTGCAGAGTACCGTGTGCGGCCTTAAGAGCTCGGCTTTCTACTCCGAAGATATCATCCTACAGATCACGAGAAGGAGAGCGTACTGTGGTGCATCGCCATCAAAATACTTCACTGGTATCGGAGCAGTTCAAGGCAAAAGCTTTGTTCCTTTTCTGCGAGTGAAGCGAGCACCCCCCCTTCCCCGCCTTTCTCCAAGGCTTGCGACTAAGGCGGCGACCAAGGCATAGACCTTGGCATACCTTGTCATCCAAGTCACCGAAATCACCATTGGCACCATTGGCTGCACGCGAGGGAGGACCTCAATGATCAAGGAATATAGAGGTTCCCGGTACTTCCCGGGAGGTCACCCATCCCAGTATTGTTCCCCCTGAAGTTTGCTTAACCATGGCAATCTCTTTCCACTAAGCTACACTCTTGTGGTGTCTAAAGAACGGGAAAGTCTAAGGTTGACATTACCTTGAACATGTTTTGGTTCCTCAAAGCTTCATTCTTTGCTTTCAAATCCTATTTTTGAAGCATTTTTGGGGTGTCTTTTGGATATGTATGCTTTTGTGGATACCACTTATGTACGTCCATGTGGTCATTGATATAGCGGTTTCGTTCTTTGCATAAAGCCTTTTACGTTTGATAAAGAGGGTCGTGGTGAGGTTTTCTTAACTGGGAGACACCCACATGTTGGGGTCTCTTCGGTGATGTAGGTGGAAGGCTTACCCATCCTTGCTATAGGAGATGTTCGACTGTGAAGATTGAAGAAATTAATGCTATTGTTGATGATGTTGATGTGTTGACACTTGATAGTACTGTGCCAACTAAGGCTCTTATGGTTGATTCCCTTTCCCACACATGGCTACTAGATTCTGGTGCTTCTTTCCATGTGACACCACATAGAGAATGGTTCTCTAAGTATGTAGCAAAGTCTCTTGGTACCGTGAGATTGGGTGATTCTTACAAGTATGATGTTGTGGGGATTGGAGATGTGGTTGTGTAGTTCATTGATGGTTCAAAATTTACTATGCATAATGTACTCCATGTACCTCAGTTATCACGTAGTTTGATGTCAGTTGGTCAACTTGATGACCTTGGTTACAAGGTGGTATTCTATGCTCAGTCCTTTCGCATATCAAAGGGCAATATGGTTATTGCAAAAGGAAGAAAATTTGGCTCACTTTATCCTTTATTCGTATCAGAGAAAGAACACTTGTTAGCTGTTACTAAACAGCCTATGGCTTGTATTTGGCATGGTCGTTTGGGCCATATATCTCATAGTGGAATGGAAAATCTTTCTCGTTCTGGCTACTTACCTGTGTTATCTTTCTCCGATTTTTCATTTTGTGAGCATTGTCAATATGGAAAGCAAACTAGAAATGTGCATAGAACGGACATTGAATTTTCAATTCATCCTTTAGATCTTGTTCATACAGATGTGTGTGGTCCCATGCCGACTAGATCCTTAGGTGGTTCTCTTTACTTTTTCACTTTCATAGATGATGCTACTAGAAAAGTTTGGATATATCCTATCAAATCAAAGGATGAGGTATTCCCTACTTTCAAAAAAAGGCTTGCTTCAGTTGAGACTGAAAAAGGAACTAAAAGCCTTCAAGGTCTATTTCTTCTTATAGAAAAATTTCTCTAAATGACCCGTTTTTCCACAAAAGTTACAAGTATACTTCTTGGAGGAAGTACTCAATCCTAGCTTGGGTCCATTGCTTGTATGATTACTAGTTTTTTTCCTTTGTTAAAAGGCCCTTTGGCCTTCATTGTAGTCTCTTGGGAGGAAGTCGACTTAGCTCATGAGTCCTGAAGGAGCAGAAGACAATGGACTTGTTCCCAAGTTAGAACTTGCCCTTGATTGTACAAGGTCGTTACAAAGGTCTCATACAACCTAGGTAGTTTGTTAAGTAGCGTGATGGTCATATCTTCACTGGAAATCTGTCAACCACAAAGTGATAACTTGCATTGGTAGCTTTCAAACTGAGCTATGACTTTTGTGATTGTATCTTGTGGCCGAATAAGTAGATTATGGAATTCTGCTTGTAAAGCATAGATTCACGAGGGTGTTTTATCTTCGTATAAGGCCACTAAAGTGTCCCAGGCTTCTTTGTATGTTTCTCATGCCATGATGTGCCCTTTGGTCAGTTCATCATAGGCAAGTAGAAGTTGGCATAATGCCCTTTTATCTTTAACATTCCAGATATGCCAAGATTCTAGGTTGTTGGCCTTATTGGGTTCGGGTTCGGACTACTACATCGTGAAGAGACTAGTGTACAGATATGCTCTCATTACATCTTTCTAAAGATTATAGTTATGCCCATTTAATATTTCATCCTTATTGGACCCGTCTACTATATCATGAAGAGATTGGTGTACGGATATGCTCCCATTACATCTTTCCAAAGATTATAGTTTTGCCCATTTAATCTTTCATCCTTGGGCATGAATATGGGTGTGAAGGAAGGTAAAAAATTGGCCATAGATGAGGTGTTAGCTTCACTCTTGGACGTTACAAAGTTTGAATGAACTTAAACTCATAAAGAAGTGAGTTTGTGCTTTGCAAGAGTAAGTGTCAAGTTTCTAAAAACACTTTCAAAGACACTTGTGTGCTAAGAAATTACTTACAAACTTTAGAAGGAAATTGAAAGGTTTGGCACCACATTGGAAATCCTTGGAGAGGGGGAGCTTGGAATAGCCCTACACATTGGAGACTTTGGAGAGATAGGGGGGCTTAGAATAGCCCTACACTTGCAGAAACACCATGATGAGTCAACGTGAGAGGAGGGCTTAGAGTAGCCCATTGCACAAAAAGAAAGGCATACTTGGGGGCTTAGAGTAACCTCCCAATATACACACACAAGATCCTCTTCTTATATTTTGAAATTATAAGAAGGGCACTTAGTGCCAAATGATGGTGGGGCAACTAAGGGTTGGACCTTTGGAAAAATTGCAAAGTTCCCTTTGAGTAGTGCCGAATTGAGTGGTTAAGTACTCCTTGGTCAAAAAACTGAGTCTATAATAATGATTGAGATAATATGTTTTAGTAAAAATATAACTTCCGAATTGCTTGTGCAAAATATCTTTTGATTTATCAAGGCCAAATTTCTCCTGTGACAAAAGAGATATCATGATGTGTGGCAAAGAATAGATGATGTGGCTACTGAATCCAATGAATTCTTGTGATAACTAAAATAGAAGGTATGGAAAGTCATTTATAACAAATGTTTCAAAAGGTGGACTTTTGACATTGTGGCAGATTCTAAACACTGGATACTAGCTCTCTATCTGTCTCTTTGGTGCCAAAAACCTTGTCACCATGCTCAAAATAGATACTGTAAAAATTTTTGTATTTGGAGGTATTTTGGCTGGAGTATCACGATCGGTTGCATTTCTGGTATCGCGATACCGAAAATTCCCTCGTATCGCGATACTCGCCGAAGTATCGTATCGTCAACTACTAGCCTTGGTATCACGATACCACTTGTGGTATCATATCACCGGGTTGCTATCGCGATCTCACTTTACCAAAGTGGTATCGTATCGCAGTCCACTTCTGGTATCGTATTGTGCTTTGTCCAGTTTAGTATCGCGATACCATACTATTATCGTATCGCGCAAGTCGATGGTATCGTATCGCCGCTTGCGTTGGTATCATATCATCTAGTCTTCAAGGATCATATCGTCAGAGCATCCAGTATCGTATCGCTCAGGTCGGAGGTATCGTATCGCCACCTGCAGCAGTATCGTATCGTGCAAACCCCAAGTATCGATTGTCTCTCTTTCCGAGGTTGTATCGCGATACCATCTTGGTATCGTATCGTCCCTTCGTTGTAGTATCGTATCGTGTGAGGATATATGTATCGTATCGTGGAAAACTCCAGTATCGTATCGTACCCTTTTTGGTATCGTATCATCCAAAAAGTGGTATCGTATCGTCTGGGCTTCCAGTATCGTATCGTCCGACTTGTCAGTATCGTATCGTGGGAGTTCCTGGTATCGTATCGGTCATAGTATAAGTATCGTATCGCCCAAGTTTCTGGTATCGTATCGTCGAACCCATAGGTATCGTATCGTGACTAGGCATGGTATCGTATCATCTAGTCTTCAAGTATCGTATCACCAGGATAGCCAGTATCGTATCGTGATCAACAGCGGTATCGTATCGCCTGGTGTTGCGGTATCGTATCGCCTAGTTCTCAGGTATCGTATCGTGAGCTGGCGTGGTATCGAATTGTGGCCAGTCTGGTATCGTCCAGAGCAGTATCACCTGGTGTAGTATCGCCTAGGTCACATCTACATAGTAACCGAATTTCCCGATTTGATCAATGAAAGGGGAGAGTTAGAGGGACAAGAAAACTCAGGGAGACCGAACCCTGAGGAGTTAGTGACGACTCCTAGAGGTAGGTCCCAAGTGAGACGAGTCTTGAGAGGAGACTTGATACCTCAAGACGACTACCTATTGGAATTCTATTTGATCCATGGAATGGACTTATTGCTTCAAACAGACTCGCTGGCCCAAGGAAGAGAAGAAAGCCCGATGACATTTTATGAGCTAAAGGATCCAGAAGACGAGACTAGGATAACATACCTAGATAAGAATGGGAGAAGATATTGGTTGGTTGATGCCATAGACAGGGCTCAACTGAAATACATGGGTTTGCCTGTATTCCCTTAGAGAGAGCAGGCAACCACCTCGTAGAACCCCTTTGAAACCCAACAAGAGGAAGAGCGCACCATGTCAGGACAAACTAGCCAATGGAGTGTTCCAAACCGTACTCATGTACAATTTGCAACTCTAGGAATGCAAACACACAATCAGACCCACCCAAGAGTAGGTAATCAATACCGACCATCGATAAGACCACGATCACCAATAGGAGGACAACCTGGAATACTCCCAGTTAGACCAGCAGTTCCTGCCTTCCCTGTAATGCCCAGACTGCCCAAACCACTGAGAAGACTGAGACCTATCCAAGTGGACAAATGCGTAAGAAATCATTATGACGGATTGGGAGAACCCTACGATCACATTGCTGAATTTAAACAAGTTCTAAGGGCAGAACAAGTAGACGACTTCTTCATGCAGTATGAGTCTTTCGGACTCACCCTCACAAGAACGGCTCTGACTTGGTTCGAGCCATTAGACCCCAACCAATTTGGAAACATGGAATAATTTTTTCAGGAATTCATTGGGGAATTCACTAATAGATGGATTAAGCACAATTCTGCGTCTTTAATCCATAGTTTTAAACAGAACCCTAATGAAACAATGAAAATAGCCGCCCGAAGATTCAATCAGTATGTTGATAGATGCCCAGCTGCAGAGAGGCCCACTCAACAAAAAATGGTTTCATTATTTTTGGATGGACTCACGAATGGAATCCTAAGAACTTTAGTTTACGTGAAGAGATTACAAACCCTCAGTGAATGTCTTCAAGAGTGCATTGACCTAGAAGACAATCTAGCGGAGGATCTCAAGAGCACACCCAGCCCCACCAAATCAGAAGACGCTCGGAGTACTATTACTTCCAACTCCAGTAATGTGGAGGAATTAGCAGAGTTGGTAGCAAAGAAATTGGGAGTCCAAGGGCAGAAAAATTACCAACACCTAGCCTTCAGAGTGCCCATGTTGCGAAGATGTAGTCTATGTGGAGGAGATCACCCCACACACATGTGTGAACGAGGAGGAGCTAGTGCACATCAGACATATCTGTACAACAGACAGCTCCAACAAGGGACTACCTTGTATTGCCACATAGAACAAAAATACACCAATCACACCACAGAAAACTGTCCATTCAATAGGCAGGCACGACCTTTACAACCACCTCAGTATCGACCATATGGATATCCACCCAGAGAGCCAGGTAGAGACATGCCCAGGTACAATCCTTACCCAACACCAACAAGAGCACCGAGACCATACGAGCAAGTACCATATCCACTACCCCAACCAGTGTTAGGACCACAATTGTCACAACCACAACAAGTGGTACCGGTAAAGTACGTCCAACCAGAAGAAAATTTGGAAAGAGCCATAGTGCCAGCCTCAACGATGACCAGTATAGAGTCGGCAAACCCTGGATATGAGCTGCCACCAGGAGATTACTATCCCTATGAAGCCAACATGTTAGAATATGAACCAGCATATGATTCAGCTTATTATGGATATGAATGTTATGATCATGCTTATGGAACGGAGGTAGCAACTTTGATGTATGTTGCACCTAAAGCACAACCACTTGTGAGACCACCCATTAGGCCGCCTGTGCTGAGAGAAGGATATTGTAATGATTGCGGAAAGGAACATCTTTTCAGAGATTGCCCTAAGAATCCAACCAAACTCCAAGACATTGCACCAATTAATGTAATTGAAGTGATAGAAGCACCTGGAAGTGATAAGGAATACACAATGCTCTTGAAGGCCATTACAAGAGCCCAAACAAAAGAGCAAAAAGGAAAACAACCAGAACGAGAACAAGAAAACAATAGAACAGCAAGTACCAAAATTCAGATAGTTGAAGATTCAGAGGACCCACGTGAGAGTATGTAGAACACAAAAACATAGAAATAGAAGGAAAGAAGAGAAAAGCTCAAAGATAAATGGATGAAACACAAGAGTCAAGAAAATAGGAAACAAACCAGAAACAAACAAGAGCATAAAGAACAAGGGATTCGGGAAGAGGTTCCCATTCCACCGCTTATCCAAGAAGCAGAGAAACCAGGATCAATTTTAGCTGACCCAAAACCTGACGACCTAGAAATGTGGTTGAAAGCTTACCAAGCTAGGATTAAGACTGGACCAAATGTAGAGTAACACGAAAAGCTTTACCCACAAGGAGAATTAGAAAAAGAAAGGCTTGCGATATGTCGAAAACTCATAGTGTCAAAGCCAAGAATAAAGAACTTAGAGGGAAGGATGACACATGTGAATGAGTGAAAACTCAAGATGAACCGATGTCAACAATACCTGACCTAGAAGCTGATTGGCCAAAGGAATTATGGAATAGAATCCGAAAAGAACAATGGAAGAAGAATGGAGTGATGAAGCCTCCTTTTGAGGATTTAGATGTGGAAGTTTATCAACCCAATCCCAATATGAAAGAAGTATATGAGGAAGCATCAAGGCTAGATAAAAATAGGGAAGAAGCTCAGAGCATTTCAACCTTACCAAATTACATGGGAGAATACGAAAAGGAGTCTATGATAATCCGAGCACCCATGGTACATGGAAAAAGAAAGGGAAACTCAGAAAAGAGTTCACACAATCTAGCGGAACTAAAGAAGACGAAAGTACAATGCAAACTGACCGTGGAAGAATTACTTCAGGTTAAACAACATTTATGGAAGCAATTAGTGAGTCAATTGGAATTAGGGCAAGAGAAGGAAAAAATGGAAGTCAAGGGAAAAGAAAACTTATCTAAGATACAAATCCCAGTTGATAAAGTGGGAGAATTTAGTGAAGGAGATGAAGGTAATACATGTCTACCTGTCACTTACAATGGGTACATGACCAAGGCAATCCTAGACACAGGAGCTGGAGTAGGAATCCCCACCAAGGAGATTTGGGAGAAATGGGGGAAGCCTGCATTACACCCCACACGCATGAAGCTCCAATTAGCAGACGGTCATGTGGAGAAACCCTTAGGAATACTGGAAAGAATCAAATTAACCACCTGTGGAGTTGAATTTGAACACACATTAGCCATCTGTAAATTTGAAAAGGCTAACAACTACGAAATGATATTAGGATGACCTTTCATGAGACAAATGCGGGTAGTGCAAGACTAGGGAAGAGATTCATTATACCTGCAACATCAAGGAAATACCACCAAGATAAACTTGCACACATTTTCATATCGAGATGTCCCTCCACTACAATGGAATCCCATACACAAGGAGGAAGATAACATATCCATTCATAGTGCTGGATCAAGCGATCAATCATGGATGCACGAGGACGCTCATTTATGGATGTGTAAAGAAGCCAAGAAAGAGGACAACAAAAGACAGTTATGGCCAATAGGACATCCTAACTACAGACCTGTAGAGGACCCAATGTATATGCCTCAAATCTTTCCTGATGAAACCTTTGAACCGCATGGATGGATGGAAATCTTAGCCACCTTAGATGTGTGTGTGAATGAGGAAGTACTAACTATGAACGAGTGCATAGATGAAGAAGGCTATGATGTGAATTTATACATGGTTGTCCTTCAAGAAGTGGAAGAAGGAGAAATCTTGGAAAAAGAATGGAAAGAGGAATATGAGAGTATAGAAATGGAACCAAAATTCGATTCAAAAGAGAGCTATCTAGACACCATTCGAACCAAAGAGAAGCAGGAATTGACAAAAATCTTGGTAATAGAAGCCGCTCCCATAGTACAAAAGCAAGAGAAAAACATGAGTAAAATCGAACCAAATCCATATCTTTTCGAGGTTCCTGAACATTTTAAAAGATATGAAGTAGAAGAGAGAAAGGTAGCCATTCAAACGCCTAAATGAGAGGCTCGAGAAGGAGAAGCATACGACAACAAAGAACAAACAAAAAAACTCATAGTAACAGTGGAAGATGGAGAAGAAAGATGCACATACATAGGCAAAGATGTGTCAGTTGAAGAGGAAGAAGAACTAATACAATTGATCTGAGAATATCGAGACGTATTTGCATGGACATATAAGGATCTCAAGGGTGTGGAACCCTCGATTTGTTCTCATAGAATACCAATGACAGCACATGCGAAACCATCAAAACAACGCCCATATACATACAATGAGGTCTATGCTGCTAAAATTAAGGAAGAAATAAACAAGCTATTAGCGGCAGGGTTCATATATGAAATAGAACACACCGAGTGGGTATCGCCACTAGTAGTGGTGCCTAAGAAGAACGGAAAACTTAGAGTGTGCATTAACTTGAAAAAGGTCAATGCAGCCACCATACGTGATAGCTACCCATTACCCATTACAGACCATCTATTGGAAAGAGTTGCAAGAAAAGAATTTTATAGCTTCTTAGATGGATTTTCTGGATAGAACCAAGTAGCTATTGCTACTGAGGATCAACATAAGACCGCATTCACGACCGAGTGGGGAGTCTATGCTTTCCGAGTGATGCCTTTTGGACTCACTAATGTGCCTGCTACTTTCCAACGATTGATGTGTCATGTTTTCAAGGAATTCCTGAAAAAGAGCATGGAAGTTTATGTAGATGACCTATGTACCTATTCAAATCAAAGATTAGACCACATTCCTGAATTGCGAAAGATATTTAATAAATGCCGACAATATAGAGTCTGCCTAAACCCAGAGAAATGTGTTATTTGTTTAATCTGGAAGTTTGTCCAAAGTGGGCAGAAAAACTAATTCCGATACTTACTCATGGCCCACAACACTCAATCAATAAAGAGAGTAAAAAGGAAATTCTTCCAATCAAGGAATTTGCACATTGTTGCTGGAAGTGTGTACTACAAGGAACCCAATGGTGTATTACTAAGATGTGTTGAGGAGGACGAACAAGTGAAGTTAATTGAACAAGCACATGTGAACAAATGGAGGACACACAAAGGAACTCATGGAACTATTAGGGAGTTAAAGCGATTAGGAGTATACTGGCCAAACATGCCTAAGGATGTCCACGATTATGTGAGTAACTGCACAGAATGCCAGGAGACAATCCCCGAGGATCATACATCCATACCTTTCTCAACGATAGCACCCACTTGGAGCAAAACATTGGTAAAATTCCTAAAGACAAGAGAGCATGAGTATGGAGTTAGCTTGGCAAGAAAACGATCCCTAGAGGAGATGAGTAAGGATTATGTACTCATAGGAAGAAACTTGTTTAGAAGAGGAAAAGACAACCAATTATGATTATGTGTGCATGAAGGAGAATATTTGCCCATATTAGAGATGGCACACGCAGGTGCGGATAGGGTCATTTTTTAGCTGAGAGAACCATAAAAATGATCCTCTTCGTGGGCTTGTGGTGGCCAACTTTACATATGGATGCTGAAACATATGTACGAAGCTGTGAGACATGCCAAAGGGCTAAATACCCAATTCGGAGGGATGACATGCCATTGAGACCTATGGTTTGTGCTAGAGCATTCTATAAATGGGATATTGACTTCATAGGACCCATCAACCCACCGGCCAAAGGATCACATGCCGAATACATCATAGTAGCCATAGATTACTAGACAAAATGGGTAGAGGCAAAGGCTACTAGAAAGAATGATGCTCAAACCACGGCTAAGTTTCTTTTTTAGCATATCTTCACTCGTTTCACGTTACCAATTGAGATTGTGAGTGACCGAGGAACGCACTTCATTAATGAAGTGATAGAGTCTCTAATGAATGAGTTTTTGGTGATCCATAAAAAATCAGCCCCATACCATCCCCAAGCTAATGGTCAAGTGAAAAGCTCCAACAAGGTATTATGCAAACATGCATCCCTTGGTCAGTTTTGACTGTCTGTCAGACTGGCATTACGTTTCAATGGCCCTGATCTTGATTCTTCTTTCACCTCCTCTGGGCCTGATGCATTGCTTTGAGCCTGTTTATTTTGTTGCCAACACACGCTATCAGCGGAAGGATTATTACCTGCCAAATATTGTCTTGCACTTCTTCATGGATACTTGCTGGCCCTGGTCCGTACTTCCCATGAAATGTCCTGGTTCTGATTGTTCTTTAATTCCATTCCTCAGGACCTGGCTATTTCGTGTTGTTGCCTGATGCGTGCCCCTGCGGGGCTTTGGGTAGAGGGTAGTTCTTCTGTTTTATAATCTTCATTCTTTATTGAGCAGTTTTTGACTTTGATCTTTGTCTTCTTTTCTTCTTGCTTGATTCCCCTTCCACACGTCCCTCCTCCTGAACTCTGTCACCCCCGACAAGCTTTTTGTGGTGACGTGAGTACGTTTGAATGGCTGCTTGCTCTCTTTGGTTCAGCTAATTGGCGTGACATATGATAAACTCCTTCCACTGTGTTGACTTCACTCCAGCCTCTGGTGCTTGGCGATGGTCCGCAAAAAAGCTTGTTTCATAAGCCACCATTCGTGCATTAAGGTTCGAAGTCATCTTGACAAAAATTTGTGAATCTATTTGAAAGAAGCCGGTGAAAAATGCTTCTTCAAACGTCTGCATGTACGTGTTTGGCAAAAACATCAGTCATGAATAGTAGGCCATAATTGTCAAGTGGCTCGGAATGGTTGAGAGATAAAAAATGAGCGCTTCGGATCCTTGTGTAATGCCGATGAAGTTCAAAAAAGTATATTTTGCGTGCTGGAAGACTTTAACTCCTTGGAGATACCGTTCGTCTCTTTGCCTAATCCATTCTTTCCGTTTCTTAATGCGTTCTAGGGCTTCTTGTTGTGCCTCCTCTCTAATCCGTTCTTCCTCTTTCTTCCTATTTTGAGCACCTACCAGATGTGCTAACATTTGATCCGTCAATGGCTCCATGAACCGTTACACTCTACATCCACTTATGTAGTTAGGAAGAATGTCTCCATCTAAAGTGGCTAGATTAACTGCTCCACTAGTAGAGATCCTATTTATGATCAGAGGTCCATATCCATGTTTTTGTAACTTCTTGGCATGTTGCTTTAAGGTGTAAACCAGGACTAGGTCTCCTTCTTTAAGTCCTTTGTCTTTTATATGTGCATCATAATAAGCCTTTTGTCTTCTCTTGGCTGCATATATTCATGCTACCGCTTGTAACCTAGTTTCATGAAACTTCTCTATTTGGTCTAGTTGTTGGGATAATTCATGTCCAGTCCATTTATACTATTGTGCAACTCTCAAAGTGGGGATTAAAAAATCAATTGGCAAAATTGCATTCTTCCCGTACACCAAATTGAATGGGGTAGTTCCAATGGCTGTCTTGTATGCGACTCGCAAGGCCCAAATTGCATGATGCAATTGCTTGCCCCAGTCAGACCTCCCATTATTGATGATTTTTGTGGAAAACAAGTGTCAGACAAGAAAGTAAAGTTGTCAAGGGACGACAGAGACAAAGAGGGGGAGAGTGTTGCAGAGCAAAGTGGCACGAGAAAGGAGAGCCCCAAAATTTTCAAATTTATGGGCATATTTTTCTTCTTCAAAGTCTTAGGAAATTCCCTCAAGCCATGTAAATGCGCTAGAGGAGTCCTATAGTTACATAATCCCAACTTGTTGTAAACTATTCCTTGTAAATTAGTAGGAAATTCACTTTTTATCAATAAAGTGCCGGTCCCTTGTGTGAAAGGACCAAATTTAGGGCACATGTATATAAGTCACTTTGTGACTCTTTGTAGAGACTTTTTGCCATTGAGAAGAAGGAGAGCTCTTGATTTTCGAAATTGCTTCTTTCTTGCAGATTTCCATCTTCTCTTTGATCTTCTATGTGTGCGTAATGCTTGGAAAGTGTGTGTAGGACTGTTGTCTACCCCTCCCCACTGTTTTTGAGCTACTGTAGTGTGTGTGTGAGCTTGTAGAAGTTGTGGAGTGAGTGTGGGTGTTTCCCACCATTCACTATTTTGGTCATAACTTGAAGCACAGTTGTGAGAATCGAGTGAAACCACCTCTAATAGATGTGTCTTGTTGAGAGCTTCAAAATGACTTTGCTATTGACTATATTCAGAGTTTGGAGCTGGGAGAAATCCTTGATTTATTGAAAACTGTTGTAAGTGGTATCGCGGAAGACACTTTCAGTATTTCAGTGAGTTTGAGAGGTGGATTAGTCTTTTCTCATGCATATAAGCTGAACCACTTCATTTTCCATCACGTGTGCACATGTCCTCATACACTTGGTTAGGTCGTTTGATCAGATTGACAAGTAAGTGTGTGTCAATTTCCCACTATACGCACTTGTGCGACAAATGAGGTTTAGTCTCTTTGGCACAAGTCCTTAAGTCTTCTTGACTTAGGTACACGGAGGGGCTCTCCAAAGTACATCTC
This sequence comes from Ceratopteris richardii, assembly GCA_020310875.1. Lineage (NCBI taxonomy): Eukaryota > Viridiplantae > Streptophyta > Polypodiopsida > Polypodiales > Pteridaceae > Ceratopteris > Ceratopteris richardii. Next base: position 62,722,767 of record CM035440.1, on the reverse strand, counting down.
ATGTGGGATGATTCCCCTAAAAGGAGAATGAATACAATGGTAGAAGCAAAGGGCAAGGTACCCAAATACAAAGGAAATACAATATAAAATGGGAATAAACTAGAAATGGAGTGTTACCTAGATAAAAAATGGAGATGCATTCATGCACATATAAATGAGATGATGTAGGAGCAATCATGTCATCAACATAGAGCCAATGAAGAAAGGTGATGTTTTCAAATGGGCAAATATTTCTGCTATTACACCAGAGCTATCAAAACCATTACGCGTATGCATGCAGCACTTTGCCTTCTCAACACAGGATCATTTTATGCTACCATGAAAATGTATTTTGTTTGGATTTTGGTCGGGAAACTTAACCGACCAAAATAGACTACCTATCTACACAGGTATATTGAAAAACTTGACTTCACTCTTTCAATGATATCTCACAAAGTACATAAGCTTTCAAAGAGATATTTCATATTCAAAAAGTGCACGAGATAAGCTTTCCAATGAATGTTTAAACGCACAAAATGGTTACATATGCACTGAGATATGAGCTCTGCAACAGAGCTGTGTACAAACTGACGTGCGGTTGGAAGGAGTCTAAGGGAAGCCAAAATGACAAAATGGCCAGATCCGACTACTGGGAGCTCTTGCCTCTTTCTCTCCTTGTTTTGAATGTGCTCCCACTTCACTTTTATAACCAATGAACATGTGAAGAAGTTTGTGCCTCCTTCTTAACTCACCACTTTCTCCACTACATGCTACTAACTACAAGGCAAGATATTGTATCTCTTACTCATCATGAATTTTTGACTAGACTTCTTCTTTTATTATTTTTTCCTTTTTTCCTCTACTTTTCCTTTATCTTTATATTTGGTAAATTCATCCAAGCATGGCTCATATGAAAATGAGCTTGTACATTTATCTTCAACACTCCCCCTCAAGCTCATTTGGGAGTTATCTTCAACCATGTCCTTCAAATTTATCACATCCTTGAAACCTTTGAGTTTAGAAGCATCCAAGAACTTTGTAAATATGTCTGCAACCTGCTCTTTGGTTCTAATGAACTTTATCTCCACATCTTTGCTCATCACCTTCTCCCTTACATAATGGTAGTGGAGCTCTATGTGCTTGCTCCTTGCATGAAACATAGGATTACTTGCCAAGTAGATACTTGACATGTTATCACCATATATAGGGATAGTTCCAACTTGCACTCCAAGATCAACCAAAAGCTTTTTAATCCACATTGCTTCACATGTGGCACATGCTAACCCTCTATATTCAGCCTCCATGGATGAAAGTGCAACAGTAGGTTGTTTCTTTGAGCTCCATGTGATAGGTTTGCTTCCTATCAAAAACACATAACCTGAGGTTGATCTTCTATCTTCCTTTCAACCTGCCCAATCAGCATCGCTAAAGCCTTTGACCTGCAGTTCTTCATCAAACTTGTAAAACAAAGCATGATTAAATGTATGCTTTATGTATCTCAATACTCTCTTGGCTGAATTTAAGTGTTCACTTTTCGGGGCTTGCATAAACTGAGAAAGTACACCAACAACATAAGACAAATCAGGTCTTGTAATGTTTGCATAGATCAATGATCCTACAATGCTTCTGTATGTCGTTACGTCTTCCAATGGTTCTCCATCATTTGAACAAATCTTTGTATTTGTGTCCATGGGTTGAGTGAGTGGTTTGCATTCACTCATTCCAAATCTGAAAAGAACATCCAACAAGTACTTCTTTTGCATCAAGTAGATGCCACTCTTTCCATAAACAACTTTAATTCCTAAAAAATATTTCAACTCTCCAAGATCTGACATTTTAAACTCCTTACAAGGCTTCCTTTTGATATCTTTAATCCCTGTAACATCATTTCCTATTATGATGAGGTCATCGACATATATGCAAATATATACCTCTCTATTTGCTTCCTTCTTCATGTACAACGAAGGATATGAACTACTTGGGTTGTATCCACGCTTAGTTAGATACTCTACCAATCTCTGATTCCATGCTCTTGGTGCTTGCTTCAAGTCAAAAAGTGCCTTCTTCGACCTGCAAACAAACTCTGGCTGGTTTTCATCTTCAAATCCAATCGGTTGACTCATGTATACCTCTTCTTGTAGTTCTCCATTAAGAAAAGCATTTTTGATGTCAAGTTGATATAATGGCCATCTCCTTGAAGCACCAATTGCTATTAGGGTTCTGATAGTTCCCATATTTGCAACAGGGCTGAAAACTTCATCATAATCTATGCCTTGTGTTCGTTTAAATCGTTTGGCAACTAATCTAGCTTTATATCTAGCTAGAGAACCATCAGCATTCCTCTTTACTTTAAACACCCATTTGTTTGGAACAATCTTCATACCTTCTTTCTTTGGCACTAGCTCCCATGTGTGATTATCTTTGAGAGCTTTGATCTCCTCTTTCATAGCTTGCTTCCATTCCTTTTGTGTGCAAGCTTCTTTATATGTCTCAGGCTCTTTGTCTTTGATAACCTGCATCATGTATGCAAAATGTGTTGCCATAAAATCTTCATACCTTCTTTCTTTGGCACTAGCTCCCATGTGTGATTATCTTTGAGAGCTTTGATCTCCTCTTTCATAGCTTGCTTCCATTCCTTTTGTGTGCAAGCTTCTTCATATGTCTCAGGCTCTTTGTCTTTGATAACCTGCATCATGTATGCAAAATGTGTTGCCATAAAACTATCATAACTCAACCTTTGAGTTGGATACCTTGTCCTTGAAGATCTTCTTTCATTTCCTTTAGAGAGTTGCTTCTTTAACCTATTTAGCTTTACCATCGGAGTGATTACCTCTTCATATTCTTCTTCACTTGCATCTACCTCACTCTTTGGAGTAGCACTTGCCTCTTTGGCTCTACTATGAGCTGAATTTGGGGACAAAGAATGACTCCCCCTCCATGTTGAACATTCTTCATTTGATGTAGATGCCTCTAGACCTGAAGCCTTTGTGCTTGATTGTTGAACTTCTCTTTGATTTGTTCCTGCATAATCATCACAATCTTCTTCAAGGATCTTTTCCTTTCCTTTATCTTCATACCATGGTCTTAGTTCATCAAAGACCATATCTCACGAGACTCTTAATTCCTTTGTTCTAGGGTTGTAACACTAGTATCCTTTTTGCTCCGTCGAGTAGCCGATGAAAATGCATTTTTCTGACCTTGGTTCCATCTTTGTTCTAACTTCTTGTGGAATGTGAACAAAGCAAACACATCCAAACACTTTGAGGTGTGTAAGATCAGTTTTCTTACCGGAATATACCTCTTCAGGAGTCAAGTGATGTATTCCCGATGTTATGCACCTGTTCATCAAGTAAATGGCAGTTGTGGTAGCTTCAGCCCAATAGTACAATGGTACCTTCATCTCGTTGAGCATGCATCTTGCAATTTCAGCAATTTGCCTATTTTTCCTCTTAGCTACTCCATTTTGTTGTGGTGTATACCTACAAGTGAATTGCCTTTTGATCCCATTCTCTTGTAGAAAATCTGAAAATTCGTTGGAGAAGTATTCTCCTCCACCATCGGACCTTAAGGTTTTGATAGACCTTCCTGTTTCCTTTTCAACTTCAGCTTTGAATCTTTTGAATATAGAAAACACCTCTGATTCTTGCTTCATACAAAACAGCCAAACCTTTCTTGAGTGATCATCAATGAAGGTGACAAAAAATCTATTACCAGCCATTGATGCCTCTTGGGTTGGTCCCCATACATCCGTATGTATCAAGTCCAAGACATTTGGAGCCACATAATTGCTGTTGATATATTTAGGTAGTGATGTGTGTGAACACTCTAGGACCACCGGGGCACTTTTTTCCCTCTTTAGGAGGTTTTTTTCCCCCGGCTTGTATATACGCCTATTGCCCTAATGGGCTACTTATCTTTGTACATTCTCTAGTAATACATTCAGTCTTGTGTGTTGTGCTCCAAGCTTCTTCTTCTTCCTTGTGCTGTTCGCGTGCTTCCGCAGACGTCTAACTCCAACAATTGGTATCAGAGCAGGTCGTTGCTTCTTCTAGGGCGCTATCGACACTCCTCCGTTTGCAATCTTAGATTCGCACAAAATTTGGTGAGCATACTCAGGGTGTTTCCGAGATCAAAACAGCTTTGCTATGTGGTGCCGAAATCGCGATCTGAGCTCGTTTCGGCCTCCGAACGCACTATCGCAGTGCTTGTGCAGGCTATTTCGTCCTTTTGTGCCAAAGGTATATACCAGTTTCTGTTCGCTAGTTTAAGCGTCTCGAAGTCTTCTACAGGTCTAGCAGAACTCGTCTGGGCAGTTCTGTTCAACTTTTTGAGATACAATCAATTTTCTGCATCAAGGTATTTTAGTCACCGGCCATGGCTGAAAGCAGTGATGTATTCCGTATGTTGGCTGTTGCGGATAAGTTGGATGGTACCAACTACCCATTATGGGCTTATATGATGCGACATGTACTGGTTGCAAAAGGATTGTGGAACATTGTGCAGGGTGTTGAAAGACGTCCTGTTACACCTGTAACGACAAGTACTGCAAATACAGGTGTTGGAGCTGATGAAGATGGTGTCGAAGATGATATTCCGCAGATTCCTGTTCGTGCTGCTGTTTCTGTTGCACCTACTGCAGAGCAGATTCGTTGGGATGGCAGAGATGCCCAGGCACATGCATTGATATCTTTGTCTATCAAACGTGCCATTATTCCTCACATTCGCTCTTGCAGAACAGCAAAGGATGCTTGGGATACACTTACCACTTTGTACCAGGCTAGAAATGAGGCTCGTGTTGCTTACCTCCGAAAACAGTTGGAGAGTGAGCACATGAATGAAGGTGATTCGATGGACAGTTTTCTTACAAAGATCAAAGACCTGAAGGAACAATTGATTTCTGCTGATGAGGTTATACCAGATAGCTCACTTGTGCAGACCGTTCTGAATGGCCTTCCTGATTCATATCAGAGTTTTGCCTCTACTCTTCGATTGATGATGAAAGGCAATCCGAATGCCTTGTCATTTGAGGAATTAGTCTCTGTTCTGTTGCAGGAAGATCAGTCCAGGCAGAACAGGTCCATTATGCGTGTTGCAGATCAAGCTTTCCTGGCTAGTCAGAAGGGCAAAGGAAAATGGAGCTCTTCTACTAGTAAGCAGAAATCTGCAAATGCTGCACAATCGAAGAACCAGGATAAAGATGAGAAGAAATCAGAAAAGCAAAAATTGTTCTGCAAGTACTGTAAAGGAAATGATCATATTATAAAGAACTGTCCAAAACTGGCTGCTAAAGAGGCAAAGAAGAAAGAGGCTGGAATGGTTGTTGCAGAGGCCTCTACACCAAAAACAGAGTCTGCAAATCTTGTGCAGGAAGAAGAATGGGCGTTTACTACTGTCTGCAGTTTTGACCCATCTTCTCATGATCAGTGCATGTCTGCAGTAGACTCAGATGTTTGGTACTTTGACAGCGGGGCAACCAAACATATTACCTCGCAGCGTAGTTTCTTCTCTTCACTCGAGCCTGCCCCTACAGGGAATACTGTCACATGCGCCAATAACTCCTCTTATCTTGTTATGGGAGTTGGTAAGATCATTCTGACTACTGCTGATGGTAGTTCTTTCACTTTGTCAGATGCTTTATTTGTGCCAGGGATCAAAAAGAACCTGTTATTAGTTTCTGCATTAGCCAAGATTGGCTTGGTTGTGAAATTCGTTGATGACAGGTGTACAGTCCATGATCTCTCAAATGGCGATGTGATTATTGCTTCTGGCATTTTATGTCGTGGGCTGTATAAGCTCATAGACTATGAAAAATCTGTGAATGATTCGGCATGTGCAGTTCATGATTCTCAGGCTATGTCAGATGCAAAGCTTTGGCATGCACGCTTTGGTCATCTGAATTTTGCTAGTTTGTTACGCCTGCAGAAATCTGAAATGGTGTCCTCTTTGCCCAAACTTGAGGCACCTGGAAAACATGTTTGTGAAGGCTGTATTTTGGGCAAAATGCAGCGTTCTTCCTTTCCAAAAGATGGTACAGTTCGGGCTATGCAGAAATTGCAGCTTGTACATAGTGATGTCTGTGGTCCTATGCAGACACCCTCTTTTGGAAATTACCTTTACTTCATGACTTTCATTGATGATTTTTCCAGGCATGCATGGGTATATCCACTCAAAGCAAAGTCCGAAGTGTTCATGTGCTTCAAACAGTTTTTGGTTTTGGCTGAAAATCTGTCAGCATGTAAAATGGGCACCCTCCGTTCTGATCGAGGGGGGGAATATATGTCTTCAGATTTTAATGCATTTCTGGCTGAACGTGGGATAAAACACCAGTGTACAGTGCCGTATACACCTCAACAGAATGGAGTTACTGAACGAAAGAACAGGTCACTCATGGAGATGGCGAGGTGCATGGTCAAAAGTCAGGCTTTACCACATAGTTTTTGGCTTGAGGCTGTCATGTGTGCAGCATATGTACTGAACATGTGTCCCACGAAAGCGTTGCAGTCTATCACTCCATATGAGGCTTGGCATGACCGCAAGCCATCTGTTGCTCATCTGCGTGTTTTTGGTTGTTTGGCATATGCATTAGTGCCTGAACAACATCGCAGAAAATTGGATGATAAGGCAGTAAAATGTATTTTTGTTGGGTACAGTTCTGAAAGTAAAGGCTATCGTCTGTATCATCCACAGACTAAACACATTCTGGTTAGCCGTGATGTTGTCTTTGTGGAAGATGCTATTCAGCCATTGCTTTCATGTACTAAGGAGACATCTGTTAGCTCCAAAGACATGTATGATACTTTGATGCCTCTTTTTACAAGTGGACAGGCTAGCGCTGGTCCTAATGAGGCAACTTCTCAGCCTTTGCAGGTTTCATATGATGATGCAGATCATTCCATTTCTGATGCAGATTTACATGATGCTCTTGTTGATGAGAGAGCTGATATTGAATAGGCAAAAACTATGCCAAAATGGCTGGTGCAGACTTTGCGTGACAACAAATTAGATGCACCTTTGTCATATCGTACTCGTTCAGGCTCTCATAGTACCTCCTTTGCATCAGATTGCTATGCTATGGCTGCATCTAGTCTCTGTGATGAGAATGAGCCTGTTTCTTTTGATGAAGCACAAAATTCAGAAAATTGGATGGCTGCTATGCAATCTGAATATGATGCTATAATGAAGAATGGTACATGGTCTTTATGTGACTTGCCTCCTGGCAAGAAGGCCATTGGCACTAAGTGGGTATACAAGCTGAAGCGTAAACCTGATGGTACAGTTGACAGGTATAAGGCTAGGCTTGTTGGAAAGGGTTATGTGCAGGAAAGAGGCATTGATTTTGATGAGACCTTTGCACCTACATGCCGTATGACTACTGTTCGGAGCATTTGTGCACTTGCAGCCCATCATGGTTGGAATGTACATCAGTTGGACATTAAAACAGCATTTCTGAATGGTGACTTGCATGAAGAAGTGTATGTTTTTTAGCCCCGTGGCTTTGTGCAGAAAGGGCATGAAAACCAAGTGTGCAGGTTAAAGAAGGCGTTATATGGTTTAAAGCAAGCACCACGTGCTTGGTATGAGAAAATACATGCCTATCTGATTGCACATGGTTTTGAGAACAGTCCAACTGAAAGCATCTTATATGTTAAGCGTGCTAATGATGTGCTTTTGATCATTGTTGTCTATGTAGACGACATGCTGCTCACTGGTCCTCTTGAGAAGCATATTGCTGATTTCAAGGTTGATTTGCATGCCTCATTTGAGATGTCTGATTTGGGGCATTTGCATCACTATTTGGGCATTCAGTTTATGCAAGTTGATGGTGGAATGGCTTTGTGTCAAACGAAATATATTGACACAATATTGCAGTGTTTTTCCCTTGAAGACTGTAAGCCTATTGCCACTCCTATGGAGACAGGTTTACGATTGAGTCTTCATGATGTTGGAGATGCATTTGATGCTGTTCTCTATCAGCAGGCTGTTGGATGCTTGATTTACTTATGCATTACTCGGCCAGATATTCAGTTTGCTGTCTCACAGATGAGCAGGTTTATGCATTGCCCAGGAGTCACGCATTGGAAAGCGGTTAAGCGCATCTTTCGCTACTTGAGTGGTACTCGGCTACTTGGGTTGTTTTATCCCAAGGGGGGATCACTACCGCCAGATTTGCATGCTTTTTCTGACTCAGATTGGGCTGGTTGCTATGACACTCGTGTGTCCACCAGTGGTTTTTGCTTCATGCTTGGTAGCTCATGTATATCTTGGTTGAGCAAGAAGCAGCCTACTATGGCCACTTCTAGTTGTGAGGCTGAGTATAGGGCAGCTTTCACAGCGACTGTTGAGTGTGTGTGGCTCAGACGCCTTATGGCTGATTTGGGTGTTGGCCAGTCTTCTGCCACCACCATCTTCACTGACAGTCAGAGCGCATTGGCAGTTGCGAGGAACCCTGTGTTCCATGCTCGCACTAAGCACATTGAGGTGCATTATCACTATGTCAGGGAGAGGTTCTCTGCTGGGGAGATCAGCTTGGCATATGTGCCCACGCAGGAGAACATTGCAGAACTTTTCACGAAGGCTCTGCCTAGGGAGAAGTTTGAAGCTTTCCGCAAAGCTTTGGGCTTACTTCCTTTTGTGGAGTGATTTCCACATAGCTCGGCACTTCCTTATACATGAGTGCCAGCTCCTTGTTCACCGCATCACTCCCAGGGGGGATTTGTTGATATATTTAGGTAGTGATGTGTGTGAACACTCTAGGACCGCCGGGGCACTTTTTTCCCTCTTTAGGAGGTTTTTTTCCCCCGGCTTGTATATACGCCTATTGCCCTAATGGGCTACTTATCTTTGTACATTCTCTAATAATACATTCAGTCTTGTGTGTTGTGCTCCAAGCTTCTTCTTCTTCCTTGTGCTGTTCGCGTGCTTCCGCAGACGTCTAACTCCAACAATTGCTCCTCTTGAATGGCTGCCTTGTTTGCTTTCCTAGTTGACAAGCTTCACATAACTCATGTAGTCCAATGCTATTAAATTTTGGAAGACCTCTTACCACTTCATGTTTGCTCATGTCCTTCAGCTTCAGAATGTTGATGTGTCCTATTCTTTTGTGCCATAAGTCCAGCTCTGAAATCTTTCTATTCCCACATTGAATGTACATGACTTTTCCATGTGGATGTTGGACATCCAAAGTGAACATCCTTCCTTCTCTTCTACCTCGAGCAATGACCTTGAAGCCTTCTTTTGGATTCTTTATGAAGCATCCATTCTCATTGAATATGACATGATAACCCTTCTCTACCATTTGTCCTACTAAAATCAAGTTCTTTGAAATTGTAGGAACATGAAGAACATTAGACAGTACCTTTGCTCTGCTTGTATCTCCAAGCCTTATATCTCCAATGTGTTCAATCATGTGTTGAGTATCATCACCTGTTTCAAGACATCCTTTTCCACTTGGTACCTGTAGATTAGTGAACAAACTTCCTTGGCATGACATATGGTTACTACAACCTGAATCAATGTACCATTTTTTGTCATCTTCACAAGAGCTTCTATACTCATGTCTCATTGCAAGTAGTGTGTCCTTACCTTTATGAGAATTGTAGGAGCTTCGGCCTCTTCCTCTACTTCTACCTCGACCTCTTCCTTGTGTGTTGGCATTTGATGCATCCTTGTTGTCTTTCGAATTGTTTTGATTGTAGTTGGAGTGGTTGTGATCTCTTCCTTTTCCTCTTGAGCCTCCTCTTGAGTTTCTTCCTTTACCTCGACCTGCATATAACATTTGGTTGTGGCTGTCCTTTCCTTTGGGACCACTGAAGCTAAGCTCTTCTGTGACAAGATGAGGGATTAGTTGTTCAAAACCTGGATATACATCTTTCAAGTTAATGGAAGTTATGAAAGGCTTCCATCTTTCATCTTCTCTCAAGCCATTGAGAGTATAACACACAAGATCTTCGTCTTCAACTGTTGTGCCAATAGAAGCTAAAGCATCGCTTAGCTCCTTAATCTTCAAAGTATATTCAGCTATGGATGGACTCGAACTTTTCTTGATTGTGTTCAACTCATTCTTGAGTTGAAGTTTCCTAGCTTTGGTATTTGTTGAATACATTCTTTCAAGAGCTTCCCAAGCATCCTTAGCTTTCTCGAGATGTTGAATATGACCTACCATGGCATTAGTAATGACTTGCAAAATGAGGAACATGACTCTCCTATTCCTCTCTTCCCATTCTTTTGCTTGCCTCCTTTGGACTTCGGTGGCCATAGCTTGATTGATTTGAGGTTGAGCATCATCGCCGCTCACAATACCCCATAAGCCTTTGCCCATTAGGTAGTTGGTCATTCTAAACTTCCACACAGGATAGTTATCCTTGTCCAACTTCTCTACTTGTTGACCCAAGTCAGCCATTGAAGAGTATCAAAGACTTTGAGAGTTACCTCGAATAGTTATAGTACTTTGCTCTTGCGTTTGTGAAGCTCCTTCTTGTTTTGTAGCTCCTCTTTTGCTTTGCTTCACCCCCAGCTCTGTTGATGAATCTTCAACACCAAGTTTTCTCTGATACCAACTGTGGAGAATGAGGTCTCCTATGCGCAACAGAAGTGTGTAGTGGGCCCTTGTATGTCCAGCACTTGGACAAACATATGCACCTTAGATAGCTTGCTTATCTCAATATAAAACTCAAATGGAGTTGAGATAAAGTCAGTCAAAGTAGAAAAAAAGAGCTTTATAATAAGATATAAATGACTTAATTTGGACAAGTTTTGATTAGGAAACACAACTATCAAAGATGAACTACCTGTCCACACAGATATGCTAAAGAACTGAGCTTCACTCTCGGACTGATAACTCTCTGAATATATATCCTTTGAGAAAGATATTTGGTATAGAAAAAATAGATAGAAATAGCTTTCCAACAAGATAAAAAACAAGTAAGTTGGATGAGTTTTGATCAGCAAACTCAACTCACCAAGATAGACCACCTGCACACATAAGTACACTATAAAACTGGACTTTACTATCTGACAGATATCTTACAGAATATAAATGATCTCAATGAGATATTTGTGACAGTGAAAGTAGATGCCAACAGCTTCCCAACAAGATAAAAATCATGCAATTGGAATATGTTTTTGTCGGGAAACTTAACCGACCAAAATTGACTACCTATCTACACAGGTATATTGAAAAATTGGACTTCACTCTTTCACTGATATCTCACAAATTACATAAGCTTTCAAAGAGATATTTGATATGCAAAAATCACACAAGATAAGCTTTCCAATGAATGTTTAAACGCACAAAATGATTACATATGCAATGAGATATGAGCTCTGCAACAGAGTTGTGTACAAACTGACGTGCAGTTGGAAGGAGTCTAAGGGAAGCCAAAATGACAAAATGGCCAGATCCGACTACTGGGAGCTCTTGCCTCTTTCTCTCCTTGTTTTGAATGTGCTCCCACTTCACTTTTATAACCAATGAGCATGTGAAGAAGGTTGTGCCTCCTTCTTAACTCACCACTTTCTCCACTACATGCTACTAACTACAAGGCAAGATATTGTATCTCTTACTCATCATGAAGTTTTGACTAGACTTCTTCTTTTATTATTTTTTCCTTTTTTCCTCTACTTTTCCTTTATCTTTATATTTGGTAAATTTATCCAAGCATGGCTCATATGAAAATGAGCTTGTACATTTATCTTCAACAAAAATGTATTTGGTTTGGATTATATTTGGCAAATACGGGACCCCGAACTATTGATCTCACTAGCTGGATTCAAGAGCAATTGTATTTGGCACAACAAAGGTGGGCACGAAAAATAGTTATTCATGCCTGTTGTGCAATCACCAGGATTGTGTATATGTGTCTGGCATATGATATCCCTATTGAGCATGCCATGAATAGTGAGGAGTTAAAGCGAATTAAAGGAACTTCCAAGAAAGCCCATAAGTCAACCAAGTCAAGAATAGGGAAGCATATGAGAGGTACGATCCCATACCTACAAGTACATGATTTGCCATCACCTCAACCTTCCCCACAACAGTCTCCAATAGAACCTCCAATGGCAATACTTCCTATTCAAATTCACCTATCATGCCCCATCACAATTGAAGGCACTATTAGTGCAGCGATAACCTCAAAAACCACCCCTACCACTACCACTCAGGCCACTGCTATAGAAGTCAGTGAAGCCCGAACCAATATTGGTGCCGAGGTGCTTACATTCCAAATACCCAACCTCAACGCAGAACCTCTCAATACAACATTCGATTTTCAGATGCAAGATGCATTTACTAGTGAGTTTCAATTTTTGGAGGCACAGTATTTTTCACAAGAATATGAACAACCAAGCTATCCCAGCTCTCCACCAGAATAATTGTATGAACAAGTAGTATCCAGCTCAGACGAGGCAGACCAAATAGTGATTGACGACGATGAGGAAGATGATGAGAGTCAATATAGTCAAGTTTCTCAAGACAATGACCAACATGACCATGAGGAACAACACATTGAGGCCCAAGGTGACACCAGTACAAAAGAAGAAGATACATCAGAGGCCGTCGCATACACCATTGCCATTCAAAAACTGTATCACAATATGCAAGCTGTGTGGGCGAGCAGACGGATCTCAGAACAATAGAGTAAAAAAATTCTACAACAAGAGTTTGCCACAGGAGGGTTTGAAGCTTCTTTTATAAATGCGTTGAATGAGCTAGTCCAGTCAGTAGGTACAATAGAAGTGCTTCATTTCTTAAAAAGAAAACCCCTACCATAATTTGACCCTAGACTATCCACCTCATGTCCAAGCTAGGCGAGTATATTCGTGTCCCAATCGATACCCAATCCTCCCATCACCACGAGGAAGTACAAGTAATTGTTGAGCCATCACCCCAAGGCAAAACTACTATCATCAACTCTCCTCCACGACCCTCGACATCCATACAGACCACCATCGTGGAAATCACCTCTACCTCTCAAGCAACCCTCCAGTCATATGTACATTCAATTTCCCCAATACATCCTATATCATCCTCTTTAGCTCAACCCATCGCGAGTGCTATATCCCATTTCCACTTCTCTTGATGAACCCTCTACACCCATTTAACGATAATCCTTGCCCCAATTCCCCCTAATCCTTTCCTCACCCGTTCCATTTCTTCCATTTCCTTTTCCCAACAACCCTTCTTCCCATTACAAGGCCCCATGACTTTCTCACCCATGAAACCTCCCAGTTTTAGTACATTACCACCATCTTCTCCTCTACATCAATCAGTCCATGAATCTCAACATATAATATATTCATCTACATTTGAAAACCCTGTGTTCACACCTACACTCACACCCTCTTGCTCACCATTAGCTCACTTTATCGCACAGCTAGAGATATGGACATCTCACCATCCACTGCACCAACACTCACATCCACCACCACACTACACACTCTCACATCTACACACTTCTCAACAATCACCATAGCATCCACAATCATGTACCCATTTCCCTTCCCCCCTTGCATTAACCACTGCACCACCTTCATTATTTAGCACAACATCACTATTATCATCCTCCATTGTTGACAATGCATTTCAGCAAATGGTTGCTTGAATGCACCAAGTTTATGAGGAATTTATAGCATTAGGACATAACTATCAAGCATTGCAGCAAACCACGACACGATTGCGGGCCAACCTCAATTTGCTAACCATCGAGAATGCCTCTCTAAATGCATGACATCAAGAGCTCCGTGATGCATATCACTCCATGGAGATGGAGCTGGAGGCTAAAATAGGTGACATAGAGCAAGGGAACTTAGCAAGAGATCCAAAAATCCCTCGAGGAAAATCAGTCCTAACTAGAATAATCACTCTAGAGTGTGTTTCCCAGGACAATAAGAGCATAGATTTGTTCTTAAACCGAGAGACCAAAAAAGTTTTTTGGAGGTATAAACCTGACCAGCCTAACGAAGTGGGAATGCTTACAATATATGAATTCAAAGATCCTGATACCCCAGGCAAAGTGACTTGATACCCCAGGCAAAGTGACCTACTTAGACAATACTTCAAAGAGGGTCTTTGTGGTCTCAGAGCATGGTAGGCATGCCTACACTTGAAAGGATGAATTTGTTTTTCCCCAACCAAGATCTAATGTCTCTTATGGTCACCAAGGAGTTGGAACATCTCATGCTCATGGAACTCAGAGAGACAGGAGTAGAGGTAGACCCGAGGTAAGCTTTGCTAACCCAATAGGAAGAGAAAGAATGAAAGCAGAGACAGATAGAATGGAAAATGAGAGACATAGAGATACAAGGAATCAACGAAACATTGATGAATTCCCTCTACCAAGTCCAAGAGAACACACTTGAATCTTGAGGCCTACTCAACTAGTTAAATCTATGAAGAATTATTTTGATGGTAAAGGAGACCCTTATGATCATGTGGCAGAATTTAGGCAAGTATTGAGAGTTGAGCAAGTTGATGACCTGTTCACACAATACAACTTAGGAGTCTCTAGCAAACAGATACCTAGATTTTCCCCAGTAAAAAGATCCTACACATGTGGTGGAGTCCACATGGCTAACATGTGTCCAATTATGGCTCAACCCCAATCGAACCCAAACATCCAATATTGCACCATAGAAAGGAGTTACACTAATCACACCGCACAAGACTGTCCTTATAACAAGCAAGCTATTAGACAAAATTATCCACAGCCGTATCCACAACAAGTAAGATATCAAAATCAGTACCCATAACAATATGGTAGGCCCCAGTAACCATAGCAGCAGCCCCACCAGTCCCAACAAAGGCCTCAGCCTATGCTAGCCCAATAGCCTCCAGTTCCAGCCAATGTGATTCCAGTGAAGTATACAGCCACTGAACAAAACTTAAATAGAGCCTTAGTGCCAGTATCACCATTGCTTTTAGAGATCGATCCAAATGATCACAGTTTTGACTCCACTCATATTGATAGTCCACAAACTTACTATATGCAGTAACCTAAGCATAATGAAACTTAATATTACGAAGACCCTAGTGAATCTAGAGGGGAGCCTGAATACACTAATGTCATGTACGCAAATCCTAATTCTTGGCCCCAACCTAGATAGATCAAACCCCAAGCACCTAGAGGACTATGCTATAGATGCCAAGGTGATCACTTCATTTGCGATTGCCCTACTTGCACCCTTGCAACCCCAATCATTGACAATTCAAGGTTTCTGTTGTTGGAGCAAGTCTATGACAAGCCTAAGTATTGGCTTGAGTCTCACAAAGTCATTAAAGAAGCTTCAAAATGAACACTATGTAAAGTTCACTTGTGAACTACCTCTGTAACTTTTGAAGAGTTTACTTAATGTAAAATTAAGAGAATCTTAAGTGGTTGATCCCACATGATCAAGAATGGAAAGAGGAGCCACGAATTCGTGATTTGTGGTAGGTAGAGAATCAAATCAATCATTGATTGATTGGAGAGTGATTGAGGGAAGTTAGCCTCCCAAACTCAACTATAAATAGATGGCAGTTTTAGTCGTGGTTAGAGAGACCTATGTGAAGACCTCCAAGAGCTGAGCTTTATGCCATATCAAGGTGTGATTACAAGGCACACATATGTATCAGTAAGTCATTGTATTGTACAAGCAATATACTTTCATTTTCATGATTATTTGAGTTCATCTTTCCATGTTCTTGTGATGTGTACTACTCACTGCCATTACTTCAGTTTTTCTCAGTCAGCTTGCAGAGATTGTTTCTCTGCACTTGGTTCATCATTTTCAATGATTTAACTTGGTAAAGTTAGCTCTATAAGTCTACTATATGCTCACAAATTTTCATGTCATTTGGATGTTGGAATCTTCAGTTATGTTCATTTGAAGTCAACAGGGTATGTTCATCTTCACTTCTCTGTCAGGTACCCGACTTTTTCAGTCATCTTGTCAGAGTCATTTCTCAGTGGTTACTCATCCAAATTCAGTGATTTAAAGCTTGTTGGATTCAGCTTATTGTCTAGTATAATCATACAAATTTTCATGATCATTGGATTCTTACATCTTGAGTTATGTTACTTTTTCTGCTCACTGGTCTATTTCTGTAGCAGCCCGTGAAAATCGGGATGATGTCATCACTTGTTAAAAGTCATTCTCAGTGTGTGGTTTGTTATTTTTGATGAGATTACTCTCTAAAGTTAGCTCTTTAAGCTACCTAGCCTTCCCCAAGAGGAATTAATCTAATTGCTGCTGTGCTCAGAGAATTATGTAAAACACTGGACAGGTGTATCAACCAAGAATAGCAAGTTTTCACCTCTGAGCTAACTCCAACTTATCTGTTTTGATCTATCTTTTTGAGAGTGATCTTCCAAGGTACATAGGGTGTCTAATACATCCATTGGCAAGCTAAAAGAGCCCACCATCTACTCCTGGAGTTCATTTGGCTGGTGTAGAGCAAAGATTTTGCAACACCTCTTCATCTTCAACACATACCTATCCATCTCTTCACAGTGGTATCAGAGCAAGGTTGGACAACATGGCAGATGGATTTCCTTCATCAATTGACAAATTGGACAGAGGTAACTACTCAGCTTGGTCATTAAGGATGGAAGCTTATCTCCAAGGTAGAAGTTTATATGGTTATGTGGCTGGAGATGAAGTTATGCCAAGTTTCAGGAACAAAAGTCAACCAACACAAGAAGAGCAAGAAAGATTGAGCACATGGTGCTCCAAGGATGCACTTGCAAGGTCTTATCTCCTCAACTCTATCTCAGATTTTTTGTTGCCTCACATTAGAAGTTGTAAGACATCTCAGGAAGTGTGGGATGCACTTGAAGCTTTCTTTTCTTCAAGTACTAAAGCTAGGAAGCATCAACTATGGCTGGAGTTCACAACTCTCAAGAAGGCTCCCAAACAAAATGTGACTGATTTTGTCACAAAGCTCAAGGACATAGCGGATCAGTTGGGAAGCATTGGAGAGGTAATAGATGAAGAGCAAATTGTAAGGCAGGTCATCAGTGGATTGAAGGCAGATGATAAGTGGGAAGCATTCACCACAGCTATGGATTTGTACATGGACATGCATGTACCTGATTTCAACACACTCATTGGACAACTACTTACTCAAGAGGCAAAGCTTATCAAAAATGGAGAAAGCTCTAAAGGTAATCAATCCTCAGCTTTATACACGGATAAAAGCAAGTCTAAAGATAACAAAGGAAAGGCAAAGAAAGTGGATGATGAAGCAAGTACATATCAAGCTAACTATGCAGGTAGAGGAAGACATGGCAGAGGTAGAGGAAGAGGAGGTAGACAAGGCAGGGGGAGATCCCAAGACTCCAACTCATGTTCTATTTGTGGATTAACTAATCATACAACTGAAAATTGCTTTAGGAATTCCAAGAATCAAAGAGGCAGAGGATACAATAGAGGAAGTTATGGCTACTCAAGAGGAAGGTTCAACAACTACCATGGCAACTACAACAACTACAATCATTCAAACTATCAAGGAGGCTACAAAGGAAGGAGAGACTACAATAACTACACAGAAGACTCAAACAAAGAGGATTCATTATTGATCATGAACATGGCTATGCCACAAGGTAAATCTGATGAGCATATTTTCTACATAGATTCAGGTTGTTCAAATCATGTGGCAGGAAATGTGGCACTCCTATCAGATTTAGAAGATCCAAGGAATAAGCATGAGGTACAAACAGGAGATGATACAAAACATCCTGTGGAGAAAATAGGCAATGTCAAAGCACCTGATGGAAACATCAACCTACTCAGTAAGGTACTCTATGTCCCTACCATTACAAAGAATTTGATAAGTGTTGGGCAGATAGTAGAGAAAGGGTTGCAAGTCAGGTTCACAAAGGCAGGAGCATTTGTTGAAGATCCAAGTCAAGGATTCAGAAGAATTGCAAAAGGTGAAAAGACAGGTAGATTGTTCACATTTGAATTACAGGACACTAGAAACATTGCTCTCTTTAATTATGGTAGTCAGACACTCACAGAATTGGAAGTATGGCACAAAAGGTTAGCACATATTGGTGAAAGGTCATTAAAGCAAATTTGCAGGGACCAAAGTGTACTTGGACTCCCTAACTTGTCAAAACAACATATGATTTATAAGTGTAGTGCATGTCAGTTTGGAAAGTCTCACAGGTTACCATTCATGAAGAAAGGTTATATGCATGGAGATCTCTTGGAGTTGGTTCATACAGATGTATGGGGACCAAGCAAGGAAGCTTCAATATCAGGATCAAGGTATTATGTTTCCTTTATTGATGATTGCAGCAGATGGACTATCCTATTCTTTATGAAACACAAAGATGAAGTTTTTTCATGTTTCAAAAGATATTTGGCTCTTGTGGAGAATCAAACAGTTAAATCACTAAAAAGGCTAAGGTCAGATGGAGGGGGAGAATACTTCTCCCATGAGTTTGATTCTTTTCTTCAAGAAAGAGGAATCAAAAGAGAGGTAACTACAAGGTACACTCCTGAGCAAAATGGAGTGGCAGAAAGGAGGAATAGGACAATTGTTGAAGCTGCAAGGTCTATGTTAAATGAAAAGCATTTACCTAATTACTTATGGGCTGAGGCTGTATCTACAGCCACTTACTTGATTAACAGGTTGCCTTCAAAATCCCTTGATGGGATGACTCCATATGAGGCTTGGAATGGAAGAAGACCAAGTTTAGATCATTGTAAAATTTTTGGATGTATTGCTTTTGCTCATGTTCCTTCACAGGTTAGAGGCAAGATGGATCCAAAAGCAGAAAGGTGTGTATTTATTGGATATGACAACAATCAAAAGGGCTACAGGTTATACAACCCTACCAACAAAGGATTCTTGGTAAGCAGAGATGTAGTTTTTGATGAGAACAATTCATGGTATGAAGATTCATGCAGGAAGATCAATTTACCATATGATCTTGAAGAAGATTTTCCAAAGCTTGGTAGAGAACAATCAAAGATTGAAGAACAAGACACCTCAGAGGATGATGAAGAATGTCAGATGGAAAAGATCAAAGCATGGAAGTCTAAAGGTAAAGCAAAATTGCAGGAACTTGGACATGAGGCAGAATCATCAAATCATGGCTTAAGAAGATCTATGAGGGAAAAGAAAAAACCAGAAAGGTATGGGTTTGACACCTCATTAGTAACTAAACATTCTATCTACATAGCACAGGACATCAACCAAGAGGAGCCATCATCATTTGAAGAGGCCAAAGCAAAAACAGAATGGAAGCATGCAATGAAGGAAGAGATTGAAGCACTCGAGGAAAACAACACTTGGGATTTGGTGCCCAAGACTTCATCCATGAAGGTAATAGGCTCAAGATGGGTCTATAAACTCAAGAAGAATTCTGATGGTTCCATTAACAGGTATAAGGCAAGGCTTGTAGCAAAAGGCTTTGCACAAACTCAGGGAATTGATTATGAGGAGACATTCTCTCCTGTGGCAAAGATGCCTACTATTAGGGTTTTGCTTAGTATTGCCTCTTCCAAGAATTGGAAGATACTTCAACTAGATGTAAAGAATGCATTCTTGAATGGTTGGATAACAGAAGAGGTATATATGGCACAACCACCTGGTTTTGAGAATCAAGTTTATCCTGATTATGTGTGTAAACTTAACAAAGCATTGTATGGTCTCAAGCAAGCTCCAAGAGCTTGGAATTTCAGGCTTGTTTCATTCTTGCAGGACAAAGGCTTTCAACCAAGCAAAGCAGATCCTTCACTCTTTATTAAAAAGAGTAATTCCGAGGTCATCTACCTATGTGTATATGTAGATGATATTATATTGACAGGAAATGATGCAGATGGTATGAAGAAGATCAAAGATCAGATGAGAGAAGAGTTCAAGATAAGTGATTTGGGTTCACTTACCTACTTCCTAGGTCTGGAAGTTGTCTACAAAGATCATGGTTTGTTTCTCACTCAAAGAAAGTACATTAAGGACATGTTGGCAAAATTCAAGATGCAAGATTGTAAGATTGCAGGTACTCCAATGGAGGTTAATCACAAATTGAGCTCACATGAAGGTGAACTCATAGAGGACATCACATCATATCAAAGTCTAGTGGGTAGTCTCAACTATGCCACATTGACAAGAGTAGATATATGTTACAGTGTGAGTGTGCTAAGCCAATTTATGCACACACCAAGGAAACCACATATGGATGCTGCCAAAAGGATTCTCAAGTATCTCAAAGGAACCATAAATGAAGGACTTTATTATCCTTATGTATCTGATTTAGGTTTGAAGCTATTTTCTGATGCAGATTGGGCTGGCTCCAAGGAAGATAGAAGGAGCACTTCAGGTTATCTTACCTTTGCAGGTTCAAAGCTTATTTCATGGTCATCCAAGAAGCAACCCACAGTTGCTCTCTCTTCTACTGAAGCTGAATATAGAGGTCTTGCCATAGCTACACAGGAAGCTATGTGGATGAAGACATTGTTCAAAGATCTTGGATTGGAGTTTGGAACTCCAACTATTTTTGGTGACAATATGAGTTCTATTCACTTGGCTGCCAATCCTATTTTTCATGCAAGGACTAAACATATTGAAGTTCATTATCATTATGTACGAGAGAAGATCCTAAGCAAGGAGATTCAAATATCATATGTGTCCACACATCAACAATGTGCAGATATTCTAACCAAAGCATTGGATGGTACAAAGCTTTGCAAATTCAAGGCTATGATTGGTTTGCAGGAAATCTTGGAAGATTGAAGACCTCAAGCATACTTGGCTTGAGGGGGAGCTGTTGGAGCAAGTCTATGACAAGCCTAAGTATTGGCTTGAGTCTCACAAAGTCATTAAAGAAGCTTCAAAATGAAGACTATGTAAAGTTCACTTGTGAACTACCTCTTGTAACTTTTGAAGAGTTTACTTAATGTAAAAGTAAGAGAATCTTAAGTGGTTGAGCCCACATGATCAAGAATGGAAAGAGGAGCCACGAATTCGTGATTTGTGGTAGGTAGAGAATCAAATCAATCATTGATTGATTGGAGAGTGATTGAGGGAAGTTAGCCTCCCAAACTCAACTATAAATAGATGGCAGTTTTAGTCGTGGTTAGAGAGACCTATGTGAAGACCTCCAAGAGCTGAGCTTTATGCCATATCAAGGTGTGATTACAAGGCACACATATGTATCAGTAAGTCATTGTACTGTACAAGCAATATACTTTCATTTTCATGATTATTTGAGTTCATCTTTCCATGTTCTTGTGATGTGTACTACTCACTGCCATTACTTCAGTTTTTCTCAGTCAGCTTGCAGAGATTTTTTCTTTGCACTTGGTTCATCATTTTCAGTGATTTAACTTGGTAAAGTTAGCTCTATAAGTCTACTATATGCTCACAAATTTTCATGTCATTTGGATGTTGGAATCTTCAGTTATGTTCATTTGAAGTCAACAGGGTATGTTCATCTTTACTTCTCTGTCAGGTACCCGACTTTTTCAGTCATCTTGTCAGAGTCATTTCTCAGTGGTTACTCATCCAAATTCAGTGATTTAAAGCTTGTTGGATTCAGCTTATTGTCTAGTATAATCATACAAATTTTCATGATCATTGGATTCTTACATCTTGAGTTATGTTACTTTTTCTGCTCACTGGTCTATTTCTGTAGCAGCCCGTGAAAATCGGGATGATGTCATCACTTGTTAAAAGTCATTCTCAGTGTGTGGTTTGTTATTTTTGATGAGATTACTCTCTAAAGTTAGCTCTTTAAGCTACCTAGCCTTCCCCAAGAGGAATTAATCTAATTGCTGCTGTGCTCAGAGAATTATGTAAAACACTGGATAGGTGTATCAACCAAGAATAGCAAGTTTTCACCTCTGAGCTAACTCCAACTTATCTGTTTTGATCTATCTTTTTGAGAGTGATCTTCCAAGGTACATAGGGTGTCTAATACATCCATTGGCAAGCTAAAAGAGCCCACCATCTACTCCTGGAGTTCATTTGGCTGGTGTAGAGCAAAGATTTTGCAACACCTCTTCATCTTCAACACATACCTATCCATCTCTTCACATCTGTCAAGATTGTGGGAAAGAGGACCTCTTATGAGATTGCCCAAAGAACCCACACAATGCACCAAAGATCACTCCCATTAATGTGATTGGGTTAGTAGTAGATTCTACTAGAAGTGTAACTTCCACTACCTTAGTGCAAGTGGTCACAAGAGCTCAGGTATTACAACAAAACCAATGCTTAGGTTAAAAAAAGAGTTCTGACATCAATGAGTCTAAGAGTATAACTAAGAAAAGGACAAGAGCTTGGAAAGATAGTCAAGAGATAATGAAAAGACAATGGTCGAGGAAGACGAGTGAGCTTGAGGAAAGCCTAAGAGAAACAAAGGCCAAGATAGTTGAACTCACCTCTCAAACGCACTCTCACACATCACCACCACCACCATCCCCATCACCTTTCAATCCACCACCCTCTAATCCACCGCATGTAATCCCACCACCCCCTAGAGTAGGATCAGTCCTAGCCGATCCCACTCCCGAGGACCTACACATGATGTTTAAGGCATATCAAGCCAGAATCCAAGAAGGGCCAAATGTGAGAGATCATGACAAATGCTACCCTAGAGCTCATCTAGAGATGGAACGAACTAAGCTTTGTGCTAAGATGGTAGAGTTGGCTCACACCATGTTTGAAGTCAGTCATCTCTTCAATTGCTCTAGTTCAGCTAAGACACAATTGCATTTTGATGGATTGTTAGAAAGATTGGAGAGTTTAATTGCAAAATATGGAAAGGAGGCCACCTCCCAAGGTAAGGACAAGGCAAGTGAAAGAATGATCATTCCTCCCCAAGAAGCTTATGTGCCTAATTCCACTGAACCAGACACCTCTTCTTCTATAAATGGGTACTCCCAAGAATTTCTAAGAGAGATTCAAGAAGAGAAGTGGGCTAAAGCAAGTTAAAATCCTCCTCCCATTGAGCTTATGGATGACCTGCATGATAAATTCCCACAAGACATTCCTTCTATTCATGGAGAACAGGAGGATGCCCAATCTAGTGAGAGATTAGACTTCGAGTCTAATTCCTTGCAGGAACTATCCCATTTCACACACCCATGGGAAGGGAAGTCTACCTATATTAGAGCACCCACATTCATGATAAGGAATGAAGACTTATTCATACCTAGGAACATGGAGGTAGTAAAGAATACTAAAGTGCAGTGCAATCTCACTTTAGAGGAGCTACTCAAGGTTAAGCCAGAATTATGGAAACACATAGCAATTCAAGTGCCAGAAGTAGCCAAATCCCATTCCCAGGTAGGATCACATCAAATAGTGCTAGAAATACCCTTGGATAAGATAGGAGACATGAGTGAAGAAGAAGAAGGAAACACCTATCTTCCAATCACTCATCAAGGTTACACCACCAAGACTATTTTGGACTCAGGCGAAGGAGTTGCTATTGCTACCACTTCCCTATGGGGCAAACCAGTGCTCAGGCCAACAAGAATGAAACTAAAGATGGCCGATGTTCACATAGAGAGACCCTTAGGGCTACTACAGGGATAAATCTCACTACTTGTGGTGTAGAGTTTGAGCACACTTTTGCTATATATGACTTTAGCAAAAAATAGGCCTATGAGATGATTTTGGGAAGACCATTCATGAGACAGTTGCAAGTAGTACAGGATTGGAGAAGCAACTCCTTGTATTTGCAACACTTAGATGTTACAACCAAAGTCAATTTCAAGGACTACTCTCATAGAGATGTTCCCCTTACACAATGGAATCCCATCCATAGAGCCACAGATGATACAGAGTTAGTGCATTCCATAGGATCAGGATCTTCGTGGATGCATGAAGACACCCACCTATGGATGTGTAAAGTTGCAGAAGAAGAAGAGAAAAGAGAAAAAGCTAGAGAGGTAGGTGTGAACGAAACTCATAGATCAATTGGAGACCTTTCCTATGCACCTATAATATTTCCAAACAAAGAATTTGAACCTCATGGTTGGGCAAAAATCCTAGCAACAATGAATGTGGGCATCAATGAAGAACAATGGATGCCACATTGTGATGAGGATGGTTATGACATTTCACTATAGAACCACTTATGTGTGATTCAATTCTTGAAGAATGTGAGCCGAGCACTGATGTACTTGAGGAAGCAAGTGACTCAGATCTGGAGTCAATTATTATGGATCCCTTTTGTGCATCAGAAGAAGAATTCCTATATGAAGTAGAAGCTCACCCCCAAGAACATGGAGAACTTATGAATGATATGAGGTTAACTACACAGGTGACCCACAAGAGTGACGGCAAGAAGAGGAAGAAGAGAGAAGCCTCACCAGATAAGGAGGAATCTTTGTTTGAGGTCCTTGAATATTTCAAGAAGTATGAGATAGAAGATCGAAAAGTCATGATCAGAATTCCTAAACAAGAAGCCCTAATAGGAGAGGCCTATGATAACAAAGAGACAACAAAGAAAGTTTTGGTATCCATAGAAGAAGGAGAAGAAAGATGCACATACATAGGACATGACCTGATTGAGGAAGAGGAACAAGAGTTGGTAGCCTTATTAAGAGAATACAAAGATGTTTTTGCATGGAGTTATAAGGACCTAAAAGGTGTAGACCCTGACATATGCTCACATATGATTCCCATGACCTTAGATGCCAAACCCTCCAAACAGAAGCCCTACACATATAATAATAATTATGTGCCAAGATCAAGGAGGAGATAGATAGGTTGATAGAAGCTAGATTCATTTATGAAATAGATCACACCGAGTGGGTATCCCCCATTGTAGTGGTGCCCAAAAAGAATGGCAAGTTACATGTTTGAATTAACTTGAAGAAGGTTAACGCATCCATAATTGGAGATAATTATCTGCTTCATATCACTGAGCATATATTGGAAAGAGTAGCAGGCAAGGAAGTTTATAGCTTCCTTGATGGCTTCTCTGGCTACAATCAAGTGGCCATTGCTCCAAAAGATCACCATAAGATGGTTTTTGCCACAGAGTGGGGCATATTCGCTTTTTGTGTAATGTCATTTGGGCTCATCAATGCACCAGCTACCTTCTAGAGGTTGGTGTGCCATGTGTTTAAAGAGTTCTTGAGGAACTTCGGTGCTTAGCTTCCAAAGCCCTATTTCATGAGATGCTACTATCTTATCAACACCTTGACTCCGAGCAAGCACCCCAAAGGTTTGAGCACATTTTTGATCTGATCTCTAACAAAGGGAAATGAGCTGAAGAGGTTTAATTTAACCAACAACTTAGTGCGAGACACCCTGGATATGTGAGGATTGCATATACCCACAGAGAATGAGGTCATGGTGCTTGATAACATGAAAAATAGGAACCTCACTGTCACTCTAGCACAATGGTGAGTACCAACGTGAGGAGATACACCTCATAAATGTCAATCCGTGGAGACGTGAGGACCGGTATGAAGACCGCGAGCAAGTGATGGCACAAGTGCGTGAGTGAAAGCACACAAACATGCACACACATACACACACACGCGCACAAGGTAAGAGCAAAGAGTGGAACAATGGAAAGCTTCGATTATCAAAGAGCTCTCTTACAAAACTGAAATCTACAACAAGCTAACCTCAAAAATGAGCTCTCCAGCCCTTTTTATAGTTTTTGAGTGGTTTTGGCCCTGTCCAGACCTAGTGTCCAGCCTAGTTAAAAAATAGGTTCCAGGGCTTATTTGGGGGCTCAAACGGAGTCTAAAAATCATGAAAATTGGTAGGATGGTAGTTCTAATACTCCTCAAGCTCGAGGACTCCTCGGCTTGAACAAAATGGAGTTACAAAAATGGAAAATGGTATTTACAATGGTTTTTAGTGATAAAAATCACTATTTTTGTAGGGATTTCTTCTGAAAATTTGACAGGTGCTTCTTGGAGCTCCCTACTTGCTCCTTCTTCTTGTGTGTCCACCTCCTTGATGCACTTCCATTCTTTGTCCTTGATCTTGAGCTTCAACACTCCCCCCCCTCTTGAGTCTGTCGTCCCTGACAGACCCTTGTTGTAGTCGTCGTTCCATGTAGTACGTTGAGAGGTAGCGTCCTTTGCGTCCAACAGGGGCGATCCCTCTTCCCAATGTATCCTGGTCGTTTGTCTGGTTCTTCACTTTGCCACTGTTATCTCTTGCAGTTTGTAGTCCCTTTGTACGTACTTCTGCCTTGTATTCCATCTGGGTGGTGCATTTGTGAGTTTTCCAAAACTGCTAGCTGCTCAAAGGATGTGGTCAATGTTGATTGTGAGCAACTCTCGGTGGTGGATGGCTCCCTTGTTCTTGTAGTGGTCACCGTGATGTCCTCTGATTCTTCCAAAGATGGCTTTCATAGTTTTCGTGCCAAGTACTTGTAACCCATAATGGATGATGGTTAAGTGCATTAGTGCATGGGTTGAACAAATTATGTGCCTTGTGCATGGCCTTGTAATGTGGCCCTACGTATGCGTACTTGGATAATGCATGGCAAGAAGTATGGTGCAAGAGATTGGGTCTTGAGCTAAGTGCTCAAGGGTATGCTGACGAAGAGGTTTCCTAATCTATCATGGTTATAGTGTTGTTGAAACATACACGTCTTACCATGGTGAAGGGTCCGTTGATCTTCATCTCTTCGTGTTGTGGTTCCCTCATGATGTTTGACCGTCGGCTTGTCCTTTTTGTTGAGGGATGTCCTTGCTGGAAGTTCGCTGATGAGCACTTTCAAGCACATAGTCTTTTTTTTTTTTTTTTTTTTTTTTTTTTTGGAACACGATGGCATCAAACAAGAAGAAAGAGGTTAGTATCAATAACATATTTTGCATGTGAAAATTGTGTCTCATGTGCCTGGGATTTCTCAATTGTGTCTATGCACGGCCATGTAAGGTGGCCCTATATTGATGCATACTTTGGAAATGCATGACCTGAATGGTGCAAACGACTTGGTTATGCCAAAGGCACATGGTTGCTGCTGGTCGAGGCTTTTGATGTTACTTGTATACTTGATGAATTCTTTGTTTGGAGGTGTCGATTGGATCTCGAAATGATGTAATCCTCCTAATGGGAACCCATTTCCGAATAGTATTTGGCCCTGTAGAGATCACCTCATGCCAGTTCTTCTTTGGATGCTGTCCAAACTTTGGTATCCAGTGTGGTTGACCCCTTGGTTCTGTGGATGTTGCTTGTGCTTTTGGCTTCCAAACCCATATCCTGGGTGAGTGCCTGCTTATTTTTGTAGAAGGGTTAAGTTTATCTTCTTTTGGTCTTTGTGCTCTGTTCTTACCCTTTGTTTTCCTTGGCTTCTTTGTTGAGACCTTTTGCATGGTGGGGAGCATAGGCCGTTGCGTATGTAAGAGCTTCTTGGGTACCCACATCTGTAATCGCCCGTGTTGAGCTGTAGCTAATTTTTTAGGCACCCAAATTTGTACCTTATTGTGGTCGGCCTTCATCGATTGTTTCGGTACCCAAAGTAGTTGGATTTCTCGTGTTTGAGCTTGTCGTAGGTGCTTGGTCCTTCTGTTGTCATGGTCGATCTGGTTGGGTGGGAGTCTTTGAGGCAACATCGATGGTTGTACTCCTTTCTTTACCCAGATCTGTGTCATGCCCAACACTTCTTTCTTCTTGAGGGCTCTTTGTCTATTTGATAGACTGGCTGTCTTGCACTGTTTTGCTTGCTTCTGAGGTTGAGCTCCTGTGGATGCTTTGCTCTTTAAAAAACAAGAAGAAGGTTCATCTTGCCTTTGCGACTGTCCTTCCGTGATTGCGTCCGTCTGGATCATAGAGCTTTTGACATCTACAACATCTTGTTCGAGAAGATTAGCCTTAGAGGAACAAAGAGAGTGTGTGGTGTCAGTTTCAGTGGGCATGCGATTCTCCAATTCTAATGTAATGCATTGATTATATACCCACACTTGAAGAAGTTGACTTCTTAGGTTCAAGTTGACAGCATGGTCGTAAATCCAATCTTGACCCAAGACAAGTGGCTCTGTGAGGTCCTCATCATGACACACTAGCATCTTGACTTTTATTGGAACATCTTGAAGGTAGATGGGAAGTTCCACCTCTCCTAAACAAGGGGTTTCCACGCCTCCTAAACCTATGAGATAGGCTTCTATGGGCTCGATGTTCAATTGCAGGTCTTGGCAGTATGAAAGTCTAACTGCACTAGTTGCTGCTCCTGAGTCAATCAGTGCTCTCACAGTTCTTACACTCTTTCCTTGTCCTACCTCTATAGTCACAAAGGGTCGTCGATCAATTATTTGAGAAGTAGTTATGCCCGATTTTTGGCACATGTCCATGTGATATTTTGGAGCTTTTGTGTTGACATCTAGGCCTAGCCGCCGTAGCTTATTTCTTCTGATGCGCTCTCTAGCCTCTGCTTGTGCTTCTTCTCTAACCCTTAACCCCTCTTCTTTTCGCTTCTTAGCGGTATTGAGTCTCATGAGCATTTCCTCTGTAAGAGGTTCTTGATATAATTTGACTCGGCATCCACTAATATAGTTTGGTAGGATATCACCTTCTAAAGTGGCCAATTGCACTGCACCGCTAGTGGAGAGTCTATTAATGATCATGGGTCCATATCCTCGTTTCTCCAATTTGCGGGCATGTTGCTTTAGCGTATAAACCAGCACTAGATCTCCTTCCTTCAATCCTTTATCCTTTACATGGGCATCAAAGTATGCCTTTTGCCTTTTCTTTGCAGCATAAATGCCTGCTGCTGCCCGTAGCCTCGTCTCACCTAAGCGTTCTAGATCAAAGATCCTGGAAGACAACTCATGTCCATTCCACTCATGCTCTTGTGCTACTTTCAAGGCTGGGATTAGGAAGTCCAATGGTAGCACAGCATTCTGTCCAAAGACCATCTGAAATGGGGTAGCATTGAGTACCATTTTGTAGGCAACTCGGTATGCCCAAACAGCATGATGAAGTTGTTTGTCCCAATCAGAGCGTTTATTATTTACAAGTTTCGTCAACACGTTACATAGGATCTTATTCGTGCTCTCGGCTTGTCCGTTGGCTTGTGGGTGATAAGGTGCAGACTTCTTGTGTATCACCATGAATTCTTGAAGGAGATTTTCAATGACCTCATTCAAGAAGTGCGTACCTCTATCACTGACCAACTCTATTGGTAATCCGTATCTGGTGAACACGTTCTCGAATAAAAACTTGGCCGTCGTTTGAGCATCATTCTTCGTTGTGGCTTTTACTTCCACCCACTTTGTAAGGTAATCTGTGGCTACAATAATGTATTCTGCATGGGAGTTTCTAGCTGGGGGGTTAATAGGACCAACAAAGTCTATACCCCACTTTGAAAATGCACGTCCTCCCATCATTGGCCTTAAAGGCATCTCGTCTTTTCTTATCGGATATTGGGCACGTTGGCATGTGTCACATTTCTTCACATAAGTATGTGCATCCATATGAAGAGTGGGCCACCAAAGTCCTGAGAATAAAATGGTCTTAATTACTCTGTCAGGCCCAAAGTGTCCACCTGCAGCACCGCTGTGTGCAGTTTCTAAGACTTTTAAATAGTCTGATTCATGAACGCACAGTCTTAGGTAACCATCCTTGCCTCTTCGATATAGGTTGTCTCCTACTAAGGCATAGTCTTGAGCCTCTTGCTCCATGCTCCGTTTTCTTGCAAGACTAGCCTGATTGGGTAATGTTCCCGATCTCATGAACTCAACCAATGGAGCACTCCAATCTGGGATTAATGACACATGATAAAGAGTGGCATGCTCCACTGGGGGTCTCTTCTGGCACACTGGACAATTTTGGATCCACTCCTGTATTTCTTTGTCCATGCTAGGCCAATACACTCCTAAACGTTTTAGATTCTGCAATGTTCGTTGTTTAGAGTAGTGATTTCCTAGCAGTCCCTCATGGGCTTGTTGCATCCAACTAGTATGTTCGTCGTCCTCAACACAACAAGCTAGTACACCCTCTGGATCTTGTTTGTACATGCTTCCGGCCAATATTTGATACTTTTGTGATCTTACAATTTCTTCTTTGCTTGTTTTCACATTTTTATTTGCAGGTTCGAAGGTTAGGACTGGCACCAACTTATTTGCCCATTTAGGAACAACTTCTAAATTGAACAGATAAGCATCGGGCAACTCATCAGACACTCCTTGCGGTGGCTCTCCTGAAGTGATACGAGAAAGATGGTCTGCCCTAAGATGGGTTCTACCTTTCCTGACAACAACTTCAAAGTCGTATTCCATTAGTAAGAGGAACCATCTTACTAAGCGGCCTGTATTGCAAGGTTTATTGACCAAATATAGTAAAGCTTGATGATCAGTGAAAAACTTAAACTTATTGGCCAATAAATAGTGTCTAAACTTTTTCACAGCGTATACCATACCTAAGCCTTCTCTCTCCGTTGTGGTATAATTTCATTCAGCTGCATTTAATTGCCTACTAGCATATGCTATCGGCAAATCTAGGTTTCCTTCACCTGTGGGTTGTGCTAGCACACATCCTATTGCATGATTGGAGGCATCTACATGGACATGAAAGGGTTTGCTCCAATCCGGAGTAGTCAATATTGGTGTTGTGCACAAACGTCTTTTCAGCTCGTTGAAGGAATTCTCGCATTCCTCGTTCCACTCAAAATTTGTTAACAACCCATAAAGAGGTTTAGCTATGATGGCATACATGTGGATAAACCTACGGTAATATCCACAATGGCCCATAAAGGCCTGTACCTCTTTAACATTTCTTGGTCTTGGCAACTCTGCTATCGCTCTTACCTTGTCTTCATCTGTTGAAATTCCATTCTTAGAAACAATGTGACCTAAGATTTTACCTTGTCGTACCATGAACACACACTTCTCTGGGTTCAGACAAACTCGATAATCTCTACACTTGTTGAAGATTTGTCTGAGCTCAGGGATGTGGTAACTTCTCTGTTGGGAATGCGCACATAAATCATCCACATATACTTCTAAGCTCTTCCGCAAGAACTCCTTGAAGACATGACACATGAGCCTTTGGAATGTTGCAGGTGCATTGGTGAGCCCAAATGGCATCACACGAAATGCAAAGATTCCCCATTCTGTGGCAAAGGCCGTTTTGTGTTGATCTTCGGGGGCAATGGCTACTTGGTTGTAACCTAAAAATCCATCAAGGAAGCTATAAACTTCCTTGCCTGCAACACGCTCCAATAGATGTTCGGTGATTGGAAGTGGATAACTATCTCTGATCGTTGCGGCATTAACTTTTTTAAGGTTAATGCACACTCGCAATTTCCCATTCTTCTTGGGCACCACCACAATGGGGGACACCCATTCAGTGTGCTCAATCTCATAGATGAATCCAGCTTCAATCAGCCTGTCAATTTCCTCCTTTATTTTGGCTGCATAATTGTCATTATATGTGTAGGGCTTTTGTTTAGTGGGCTTGGCATCAGCGGTCATCGGAATCGTATGAGAGCAAATCTTTGGATCTACTCCTTTCAAGTCTCTATAGTGCCATGCGAATACATCCCTATATTCCCTTAATAGAGCTACAAGCTCTGCTTCTTCTTTTGCACTTAGGTCATCTCCTATGTACGTACATCGTTCTTCGTTCCCTTCAATGGTCACTACAATTTTTTTGGTCTTTTCTTTATTGTCATATGCTTCTCCTATAATGGCCTCTCTCTTAGGCATTCGTACCAAAATTTTTCGGTCTTCCACTTCATATTTCTTGAAATTTTCTGGTACTTCAAACAGTGATTCTTCCTCTTCTTGTTTCACTGCTTTTCTTTTCTTTTTCTTTTGACCTCCTTCACTTCCTTCCTTTGAATTTATCGTTTTAATACTCGTGAGGGGTTCTTTTTCTTTTTGGGTTAACACTCTTATGTCTTCTACATAGTGTTCCTCTGAGTCAAAGTAAGTATCCATCACAATGGATTCTAGATCATCGTCATTCTCTTCTTCTTCTATGAACTCACTAGGATCACACTCTTCCAACAGGGGCTGACACATGAACACTGAAATATCATAACCCTCCTCATCACAGTGAGGTGTCCATTGTTCTTCATTGACTGCTATGTCCATGGTAGCTAAGATTTCTGCCCAACCATGAGGCTCAAATTCCTCATCTGGAAATATCATCGATGTATAGGCTGGGTCTTTTATTGGTCTATCTCCTGGGGGAGTTCCTTCTTCTCTCGCTTTTAGGCGCTTTTCCTCTTCCTCTGCGACCTTGCACATCCACAAGTGAGTATCTTCATGCAGCCAGGATGGATCAGGTGAACTTCCAGAATGTACAGAGATTGAATCTTCTTTTGCTTTGTGGATAGGATTCCACTATAGGGGTGGTACATCTCTGAAGGTGTAATCCTTCAGATTGACCTTGGTGGTGACCCCTAAGTGCTGTAAGTACAAGGAGTTGGTTCCCCAATCCTGTACTATTTGCAATTGTCGTAGGAAGGGTCTTCCTAGGATCATCTCGTAGACATTATTTTTCTCAAAGTCACATATAGCAAATGTATGTTCAAACTCTACACCACAAGTGGTTAGAGTTATCCCCTCAAGCAATCCTAGAGGTCTTTCAAAATGACCATCTGCCATTTGAAGCTTCATTCTTGTTGGTCTTAATGTGGGTTTGCCCCATCGCTTCCACAAGGAGGTGGTCGCAATAGCAACACCAGCACCCGAATCTACAATTGCTTTGGTTGTGTAACCTTGATAGGTGATCGGAAGATAAGTGTTACCTTCTTCACCTTTGCTCGTGTCTCCTATCTTGTCGAGAGGTATCTCTGGAACTTTTTGCTTAGAGCCTACTTTTGGCATATTGGATTCAAGTTCTGGAACCTGATCCTTCACATGATTCCAGAGCTCCGGTTTTGCCTTGAGCAGCTCCTCTACGGTGAGATGACATTGAACTTTAGTGTTCTTCACAACATCAGTGTTTCTTGGAATCACTGAGTCTTCATTTCTTACCAATATTGTGGGAGCTCTGATCTGGAGAGATTCAGATTCCCAGGGGCCTGTGAAATGAGGCAACTCTTGTAAAGAATTAGATTCAAAATCTAATCTTTCATCTTCTTGTTGCTCTGCTTGGTCTCCATAGATAGACGGAATGTCTTGGGGAAATTGATCATGAAGATCATCAATCTCAGGAATAAGAGGGGAACTACCCTTCTCCTTGGCCCATTTCTCTTCCTGTATTTCCCGCAAGAACTCTTGAGAGTACTGTTGAATTGAAGGAGGTATTCCAGCATCCGTGGAATTAGGAACATAAGCTCCCATTGGTGGTGAGCTTCCTCTTTCAATAACTGGTTGAGTCTGTGGAGGTAAAGAAACTTGTGGTTTGTTTACCAACTGCTCTAATCTTTCTAGTAAGCTTTGGAAATGCAAATCCGGTTTGACAGAGTTTGTCTGATTGAACTTTTGACTAGTCTCAAGTATAGCTTGAGCTTGTTCTACCATTTTCATGCACATTTTCATTCGTTCAATCTCTAAATCTGCTCTAGGGTAACTCTTGTCTAGGTTTGCAGCTGTTGGCCCTTCTTGAAGACGAGCCTGGTAGGCCTTGAACATCATGTCCAAGCCTTCTGGGGTTGGATCTGCAAGAACAGACCCTGGTTGTGGGTTATTTACAATGGGTGGTGGGGTGGAATGAGGTGGAGTGGATGGAGCTTCGGCATGCGAGGGGCTTTGAGATGCAATGTCTTCTATTTTTGTTTTAGTATCCCTTAGGCTTTCTTCTAGCTCGGATAGCTTTTTGTTCCACTTGCGATTAGCCTTCTCTCTGGTATCCTTCCATGTTCTTGGTTTCCTCTTACTAGGTTCTCCTGCCTCACTTGACTCCGATTGCTCAGATGGTTTTGCTTGTTGTGCTGCCTGTGCCCTAGTAACTGCCTGTACAGGAGCCACATTATTGCTACTTGAACTTGAATCTGCCACTAAGCCTACCACGTTGATGGGTGTGACCTTGGGTGCACTAGAGGGATTCCTGGGACACTCTCTAGGAAGATGTTCCTTGCCGCACTCAGGACAAAAGCCTTGTATTGTGATGTTTTGTCCTAGCCCCAGAACTGGTTGGTGGGGACATTCACGAATGAAATGATCGCCCTGACATCTAAAGCATGGTCCTCTAGGGGCTTGTGGTCTTGCTTGTCTCACTGGGGGCCTAGGATTTGGATTCGTATACATGACATTGGAGTATTCTGGTTCCCAATTTTGTTCCATAGGTGGTGTCTCATATTGACACTGAGAAACCTCACTTTGCTCAGGTGACTCTATATAGTAAGCATGTGGACTATCTTCATGGACGTAGTCTGAACCATGAGCGTGAAAATCATTTTCTGGTATCAATGGGGTTAGTGGCACCAATGCTCTATTAGAGTTCTCCTCCGCCATCGTATATTTAACTGGGATCACATTGGCAGGAGCTGGCGGTTGGTTTCCAAGGACTGGTTGTGGCCTATATGGTGCCTGATAGTGCTGCTGGTATTGAGGTTGATATTGTTGTGGCCTATAATAGGGCTGTTGGTACTGATTCTGATACCTACCTTGCTGGTAAGGTTGCTGATAATTTTGTCTAACAGCCTGCCTGTTATAGGGACAATCTTGGGCCGTATGATTTGTGTATTTTCTCTCAATGGTGCAATACAGAGCATTAGGGTTTCCTTGGGGTTGAGTCGTCAATGGACAAACATTAGCCATGTGATCTCCTCCACACGTATAACATCGCTTCACTGAGGTGACCCTTGGCATTTGTCTATTTTGGACTCCTAGCTTTTTGGCCACTTGCTCAGCTATCTCATCTATCTCAGTGGAGGTTCTAGAGGTATGACTTGTAGAACTATCAGAGTCCTTATAGAGTTTGGATAGTCCTAACTCCTCACCCAAGTTGTCTTCTATGTCAATGCATATCCGTATACACTCTTCTATGGATCTAGGCTCCTTCAAGTATACATATGACCTTAATTTTGTGCTCAATAGGCCATCTAAAAACAGTGCCACCTGTTTGGCTGATGTGGGTAATTCTGGTACAGGGCATCTTTCCAAGTACTGTCTAAATCTTCTTCCTGCGAGTCGCACTGTTTCTTGGGGTGTCTGCTTGAAGCTGTGGATCAAGGATGATGTGTTATGCCTGATACCACTCTTGGAAAATTCTACAATGAATTCTTCTAGCAGCTGACCTATCTCTCTATAGATGCGACTGTTTAGAGGTTGAAACCAAGCTAAGGCAGTACCCTTAAGAGTCAAACCAAATGCCTCAAACTGGGTGAATAAGTCTTCAACCTGTTCAGCTCTTAGCACTTGTTTGAACTCCGCCACATGATCATAACGATCTCCAAATCCATCAAAGTAATTCTTCATTGTTTTAACCACTTGAGACGGTCTAAGGGTTCTTGAGTGCTCTCGTGGTCTAGGCAATGGGAAATCATGATCATCTCTTTGATGCCTATGAACTCTATGTCTCTCCCTTTCAAATCTTTCCGTTCCATATCCTGATCTGTCTCTGCCTACAGTGTCTGCAAAGCTTACCTCTGGTCTCTCTCTAGTTCTTTCCCTCTGGGTTTCATGAGCCTTGGATGATCCGGCTCCCTGGAGGCCCTGGGAAACATTAGATCTTGGTGGAGGGAAAATTGCTTCACCTTGCCAAGTGTAAGCATGTCTGTCATGATCTGATACTAAGAATAATTTCTGAGATGTGTGATCTAGATAGACAGCTTTCCCTGGTGTCTCTGGGTCCTTGAATTCATAGATGGTGACTACTGGGCTGGGTTGATCCGGCCTAAATCTCCAAAAGGCTTCCTCTGTTTCTCTATTCACGAATAGTTCTATGCTTTTATTATCTTGAGGAATCCATTCTGGAGTGAGCACTCTGGTTAAGACTGACTTACCTCTAGGGGTCTTGGGTTCTCCTCCTAGGTCTCCTTGCTCTAGGTCTCCTATCTCATTCTCAGGAATGATATTTCCAAACTCATCTATCCTATCTGGTAAGTTGGTAACCACATACATGGTTCCTTCCTTATCAATGTAAGCACCCTCTTCAAACTTGACCACTGGGTGTTCAAGTCCAAAGAGTAGGTCAGGATTTTTGAGTTGAACCACTGATCGCCTTAGACCATCCTCATAGATGCGAGCACCTAATTGGTTGGTCCTGATATACTCCAATTGGGTCTTATAGGGACCTTTTGGTGTCTGTAAATAGGCAGTGCCTGAGCTACGTGTGGGTCTTTCCATGCTAAAAGACATTTCCGAGTCACTGGTTTCTGAACTTCGTGAGTAAGGATAACCACTAAGCTGTTGAGCCCAAGACTTGGCTGTATGGTTGACACTAGCCTCAGATGATCTAATGCTTTGTCTATCCTTGCCTAAGTGTCTGCCAGATCTCAGGTTCATAAGCCTTGGTCTCTAGTCCCAAAGTTCTCTTCTATTGCTCAAAATCCTTTGGAACACCTTGGTTTTCCAATTTTCTTGAGGGTCAACTTCAAAATACCCTATCTAATAATCCTGGTATTAATTTAACAACAAAACCAACAAAACCACGAGCTTTCCAACAAAACCAAAATCACAGCAAACGGATTTCGTATGAGAAAGTTATGCCAGTTCAGGGTTTTGGGGGTTAAAACAGGGAAACAGGGTCTCTCAGAAAATGCTTCAAATCAGGCGATACATGACATTTGTAGGACACGATACTTGATACTTGAGGAACTCGATACACGATACTTGGTATGTATCGCGATACTTGAAGTAGGCGATACACGATGTTCAACAAGTATCGTGAGCAAACTCCACGATACACGATAGTTGAGAAATATCGCGATACTTGATGTCCACGATACTCGGGCAAAACGATACTTAGCTCAAGACGATACTCGATATTTGGAAGAAAACGATACACGATCTCTGACTTAAGCGATACCCGATCTTCGACCGAAACGATACCGATCTCTCATGCAAACGATACACGATCTATGAACCAAACGATACACGATCTATGAACCAAACGATCTTTGACACCAACGATACTCGATACTTGGCTCAAAACGATCGACGATACCTGAATCAAAACGATACGCGATCTTTGGTAAGTATCGCGATCTCTGAGAAGCGATACACGATACTTAAGCCAAACGATACACGATCTTTGATCCAGACGATACACGATCGCTAGTGAGTATCGCGATCTCTGATCAAAACGATCTCTGGACCAAACGATACCGAAAGGAGGGAAATATCGCGATACTCGACCACAGGAGTAAAACGATACTTGCTAAGTATCGCGATACTCGACCGCGGGAGCAAAACGATACTTGACCCTTTGACAAGTTTTGGGAGAGATTTTTTCTAAGTTCTGGTTGTACACATGCTCTATTCTTTCCTCTCTCCTGTCCTCACTCTCTGTATCACCCCAAATCACTCCTTTTCACCTCTGTCAGTACCAAACGATACCTGACGCAGATCGTTTCCCTTTCCAAACTTAGTTTACTGAGAAATTATAGATTAAATGTGTGTTTTCTCACCTTGAGAGTCTCTCTAACTTCTTAGTCACTTCCCCTTGCTCTGTGTAACCCCAGTTTGCCCGATTTCCCACTCACGATCTCTGGCGCAGCTTCCACGATACTTGGTGCAAGTTCGTCTTGTCCGGGGCTATTCACTCAGATTTTTAGTTATTTTTGGTGCTACTTCTTCAGCGCCTCTGTTCTGCACCCTCTCTAAGCTTCTTGCTCACAACCACAAGTAAAAACAAGGTGAATGTACTCTAAAGAATGGAGAAAAACTGAGAAGATGAAGGTGGGTGAAGATGGTGATGATGGTGAAGATGAAGAAGAAGGAAAATTCAAAAACTGAACTGAAAATGATGATTTTTTTACCTTCCAACGTCGCTACTCTACGTCTTACCGTCACACGCTCGTCCTCCAAGCTCTCTCCCCGGCAACGGCGCCAAAATTTGGTGTCACTCTAGCACAATGGTGAGTACCAACGTGAGGAGATACACCTCATAAATGTCAATCCGTGGAGACGTGAGGACTGGTATGAAGACCACGAGCAAGTGATGGCACAAGTGCGTGAGTGAAAGCACACAAACATGCACACACATACAAACACACGCGCACAAGGTAAGAGCAAAGAGTGGAACAATGGAAAGCTTTGATTATCAAAGAGCTCTCTTACAAAACTGAAATCTACAACAAGCTAACCTCAAAAATGAGCTCTCCAGCCCTTTTTATAGTTTTTGAGTGGTTTTGGCCCTGTCCAGACCTAGTGTCCAGCCTAGTTAAAAAATAGGTTCCAGGGCTTATTTGGGGGCTCAAACGGAGTCTAAAAATCATGAAAATTGGTAGGATGGTAGTTCTAATACTCCTCAAGCTTGAGGACTCCTCGGCTTGAACAAAATGGAGTTACAAAAATGGAAAATGGTATTTACAATGGTTTTTAGTGATAAAAATCACTATTTTTGTAGGGATTTCTTCTGAAAATTTGACAGGTGCTTCTTGGAGCTCCCTACTTGCTCCTTCTTCTTGTGTGTCCACCTCCTTGATGCACTTCCATTCTTTGTCCTTGATCTTGAGCTTCAACACTCACCAAGCTCAAGGACATGGTGGTCATGAAACCAAATATTGCGGTACACCTTCGGATGTGCATGCAGCACTTTGCTTTCCCCGCCTAAGACAGATTTACTATGCCACCCAAGAAAATATGGTTCAATTTGTATCTAGCAGAGACACAAAACCTCACCATCAACCTACCCCAGTGGATCATCGATCAGATACACTTGACTCACAAGAGATGGCCACAAAAATCAGTCTTGTATGGATGTTGCGTGTTGACTAGGATTATTTACAGATGTTTAGCTTATGACCTCCTGATCTAGACAGCCTTAATGTGGAATAGAGTATAGCAATTCAAGGGTAGGACATCTACAGGACCCCCCTCAAAAAGGATGAGAGGAGTAGTGCAAGTATTGTGTGCTCAACCACAAGGAACCACCTTGACAACAGACATCACTCCTCCACCCAGACGATATGACCATTTACACTACACCTCCCAAGATGAGTTTCTAAAGGACCCAATTTGATATTTCGCAAGTTCCCCACAGACCTTGAATTCCCCAAAGGAGCACCCTTGGAAGAACTCACCAATGAGGATTTTGAGCAAATTTTAAGAGAAGTGAATCTTGAGGCAGAAGAGGAACAACAAGTGGAAGGTGCTCAACCGGAAGCAACAACATCCCAAGTAATCATTTCCACTATTGACGTGGATGAAGAAGAGGAAGAAGATGACGAGGAAGATGAATCTAAAGAAGGCAAGGAGGGGCATGAAGAAAGACCTCATGAGCAGCAAGAAGTACTAGGACTAGTAGGTGCTCCTACATACATAGCCCAGTTGCAAAAGCTATACCACACAATCAGAGCAGTGCAAGAAAGGCACAGACTTTCATTTGCATCAGGCCAAGCCCTTATAGAACAGATGTTAGCAGACAAAGGAGTGGACTTGCAATTCATCACTACCCTCCAACTATTGTCTGAATCCTTGGGACTTCAAGAGGTCGTCCGCATAACAGTATGACAATCAATCCGATACAATAAACCTAGAGTGGATACAAGACCAAGGGCAGGCAAGAACATACGAATATCAGTATCTAAACTAGAGGCAACCATAGAACCAACAACTACCCCAACCACTACCATCAACCTTATAGCAGAAACTTTTGTACAACATCCCCAATTTCCCCCCCTAGAAACCCCCATCTCCTCCCTCTCCTCCGTCACCCCCACCTCCGCCACCAACCACTACTGAAACCACTGTACTAATAACAACCATGACCCAACCCTTAGCCTCTTCAACATCATTTTCCTTTCGTGAACCAACATCTCAAAGCACCCTCTTTTCTCCCATTATCAACCCACCTTTCAATTCTCCATTTTTGTCCATCGAACCCATCATTGGTGACCCACTAATACTTCACATCGCAAGGTACCCACAGCCTACCGCTGGTATTCTTAGTTTCCCCGCTTACCCCCCTTTGCACATACCTCTACCCCATGATCCTTACTTCCCATTCGTCTCCCCACTCTTTCACCACACCTCAGTCACAACCATTGCCCCACCCCATTATGTTTCATTCATGGAAGATTTCATTCGTGGACACAGCATGCAGATATTAGGACTGCACACACACACACACACTCACTTCCACTTCATTGTACACACACACCACCATCACTTCACCTACCATTCCCACATACATGGTAGCACCCGCATGCATCACACTATCCGATCCCATGGACATTTCATGACCCATAGCATCTCCCCCTTACCCCACTATACCACCATCTCCCATTCCCCTACTCAACTACACCTGCACCCATCTCTTTGTTCGACACTGCATCCACAATCCCCATCCCCCTCCCCATTCCCCCTACATTCCAACCCATTTCCCTTGCATCTCATAATGTAAATAATACATGCAATAGATTTAAAAAATTTAGTGTGCATATCAACTACAACACGAGTACCAACGATTGGAAGAGCGAAATGCTGCCTTCCAGGCAGAGTCGCAGTGACTACAAGAGAAAGTCACTGGCTTGGAAGCCGATAACCAAATGCTCCTAGTAGAATGCACCACCTTACAACACGCTCATTCAGAATTGGATTCCAAGATGTCTATTATGGATGCTCAAGCAATCAAAGAATTGGAAAGTGTACTCCAAGCGCAGACTCTCACCAACGCTAAATTACAATGAAATCTAGGTCTACTACAGAAGCACATGGTTGTGGCATTAGAAGAGAACAAGAGATTATAATAGTGAAACCAAGACAATCTTGAAGCAACTATGGAACGGACTACTGGCGCGGACATTTTCCCTACAAAGTATCGAGCAGTCCCATCAAAAGACATAAGGGTACTACTTGAGGAGCATGCCAACTTTTTAGAATCCTATGAAAAGCTGGAATCAGAATGTGCTAACCTAAAGAAGTACAAGCACGTCTATTATTATATGAGAGACCACCCTCTCCTATTGAAGAACCAGAACCTGAGACACTGTTGGAGATTCCAGTTAAAGAGAGTTTTGAAGAAACCATATGAGCTGATGCCAGTACTTGGCGGACGAGTCATTGAAGAGGGATGAGACACCCTCAAGATAGAAGTCCCAAATTGCCTCAAGCGAGTAGAGCTGATAGGAAAAACCCACGATGATCAAGTCATTGTACAGATCTAGTCGCTCTCCAAT
This sequence comes from Ceratopteris richardii, assembly GCA_020310875.1. Lineage (NCBI taxonomy): Eukaryota > Viridiplantae > Streptophyta > Polypodiopsida > Polypodiales > Pteridaceae > Ceratopteris > Ceratopteris richardii. The sequence goes on along the minus strand of CM035440.1, from coordinate 62,681,644 downwards.
CTGGAAGAAACTGTTCTAAAATCTTCTTATTTTCGGAGTCTCTCCCATCAACAGTTGATTACCACATCAGAAGCATAGTATAAGCCTTACTTTGTCTTGCTAGCTGATTATAATGCAGAGATTAAAAGGCATATAGGGAAAGACCCCACCTTCGCCACTTAGTTTGATCTCGATGACCTACTAGCAGAGGCAAAAAGAGGATCAATTTTTCAACCTAACTGGCATGAGAGACTGTTAACGAATTACCCTAAAATGATGCGCACATGGGCAACCATGCCATTTTATATTAAGTATAACTCATGTTATTGTCCAGTGGTCCGTTGCAGGTCCTATCAAGCTTTTGCCATCAAAGTCCGCAACAACAAAGGGTGCTCTGATTGGATAAATTATCCATACTTTGCTCTGCCCAGAGGGCCACCCACTATGGCTTATATTATCTCCACCATCTGCCATTGATCTACATGGTTAAAGAATGTACCAGACGTCACTGCACAAATGTATATGAAGATCTTCGAGCTCATGATGGTGGTATTCAAGACCTTTTGAAAGATTCAAGCTCCATACATTTCAGCCCCTGGATTTTATGAAGGCAACCGAGATTTAGTCTATAACATGAGCCAAACCCCCTCAATCAACACAATATATGCATGGCATGCACGAATCAAGTATCTACCTGCTTGCTACAAGTAGACTTTTGAACAAATGTTCTCTACTTGGTTCTAGGAATATCATTAGGAAATTTTCATTCCCAGACCAACACATTTGTTAAATCTCTTTGCGGTGGAACAATCCATACATGCGGATCAGTTACACTTTCCACATCTAGAGATTCTAGGTCCAATTGATTGGGATCACGTGATGACAGACTTGGCAAGAGTACTATGCATCCAAGAACATCACCTTGCCACTGATGTCCTCAAGTATGACATTAAGCACTCCCGACAACAAGGGTCTATCAGAGACAACAGATGCGAGAGAGGGGGGGGGGTCTTGGTAGTAGCTAGGGCAGTCAAGGGCTTACGAGACAAGGAAGCCACCAAAGGGATTTAGAACAAAGGGAGAGCCAAGCAGGATTAAGCAGGCAAAGCAGATCCAGCAAGTAGGCCACATAAATTTTTCATGAAGAAATATTTTCCAAATTGTAATTATAATCACTTCACACCATTGTAAATACCATTTTTTATCAACTTTCATAATTTTTAGAGCTTGTTTGAGCCTCCAAAATAGCCGAGGAACCTAACTTTTAACTAGGTCGGACACTAGGTCTAGACAGGGCCAAAAGCTAGTCATGAACTATAAAAAGAGCTAGAGAGCTCATTTTTTAGGTTAGCTTGTTAGAGTTTTGAGCTATTGTAAGAGAACTTTTTAGTAATACAAAGAACTCCATTATTCCTCTCTTTGTTCTTGCCGTGTGTGCACATGTGTGTGTATGTGTATGCATGCTTGTGTGCTTCTCACTCACACACTTGTGCTATAACTAGCTCATAGTCATCATACTAGTCCTCACGTCTCCACGGATTGACAATTATGAGATGGATCTCATCATGTTGGTACTTGCCATTGTGCTAGAGTGACACTATGCACCTATTGTTAGAAGACCTTGCATGCTTATTGGAAGATTATGATAAGTTAACAGAAGAACATCAGGTACTCAAAAGTGACAATGCAACTCTCCAACTCCAGACACCTGTTCAACCCACCATAATTCAAGAAGTCATGCCTCTAATGATATTGCAGGAATTAGCTACATCAAGGGCGTGTGTGCTAGAGCCCCAAGCTCAAATACTAGATACATCGGAGATGCCTAGACCAAATTCACCACCGGAGATCCTCGCCGTCAAAGAAACGATCCCCATCCCGATAGAGGCAACTTTCAAATAAGAATATGAGCCCCAGCCTGCCCTTGGTGGACATGTAACCGAAGATGGCCAAGACACATTTGAACTCGCCACACCAGCGTGGATGAAAAACTTGTAGAGGAGATGGGCAAAACTCATTCAGCCAGCGTAGAACCACAACTACATGCAATGGCAATGACCGAGGAAAAGATACTTCAATCTCCATATTTTTCACAATTAGCGCCACAAAGATATATCTCTATCCATGAACTTGAATACAAGCCATACTTTCTCTACATGGCTGAGTATAATTTGGTGATCAAGAAGGCCACGAGAAAGAAACCTACACATGCCACATAATTCGAACCTGAAGATCTCCCTCTCAAGGTTCAACAAGGTAAAATTTTCCAATCCAACTAGTGCAAGGATTCCACACATTATCAACTCCCACCACATAATGAACCCTTTGTTGTAGACTAACAAAAACTCAAAGCTGATTTAGCATGAGGTCTACACATCACTGAACAAACACTCACCCAGGATCTCTTGTAGACATGTATCACCAATGCCCTGCAACAAGGTTCTATCAGGGATGCCAAACGAAAGAGGGAGGGGGTGTTGGCAGTTCAGCAGGTAGTGGTCATAGGCATAGGCATAGAGGCAGTATGTAAAACAGGAATACAGCAAGTTTGTTCTTCACCTTGCATTGTGTCTCTCTTGTCTCTATGTCTATGTGTGTGTGCACTCGCGTGCTTCTCACCTTCACCTTCACGCACATCACTCATTCACGATCTTCACATCACCCTCTCTCTTCTGCGGATTGACAATTAAGGAGGTGGAGGTTCTTCAAGTGGTGCTTATCCTTGTCTAGAACAACACCTATCTGTCCTGATTGATAGAAAAAATGGGTATTTTTTGAAAATTGTTATATCCTTGTGATGCGCAAGATCTCTATTTCACTTTGGTGCACTTTGTCTTAAGAAATGGCCACTTTTACTATCTATCGTGATTGGCAAATCCTATCACCCTGGAGTGCATGAATATAGATTATGTACCTACTATAGCTGCTGCTATTGCTATGGATGTTGGTACCTGCCAAAAAGCTCAAGAAACACAAGACAATGTAGTACACACAATCGCTCTCTCTCTCTCTCTCTCTCTCTCTCTCTCTCTCTCTCTCTCTCTCTCTCTCTCTCTCTCTCTCTCTCTCTCTCTCTCTCTCTCTCTCTCTCTCAAATGAAATGAAAAGAATAACAAGAAGGTGGGAATGACCCAAAACGGTGAATTTCACATGGGTGGGAATGGAAGTAGGGGGAGAGTATGGATGGTAGGTATGATGATGAAGGAGAGATAAAAAAGTAAAAAATATGATTTTATCTACAATCCAACTTCACATCTCTACATCTTACCATCACACACTCGTCCTCAAAGCTCAATCCTCGACAACAGCACCAAATTTTAAGTCTCTCTAGCACACTGATGAGTATCAACGTGATGAAATCCACCTCATAATTTTCAATCTGATGAGACATGAGGGGGTATGATGACCATGAGCAAATGAGTACCCAAGTGCATGAGTTAGAAGCACACGAACATCCATACATACACACACATACACAGTAAGACAAACAGATGTTCCTACTACTCCTCAAGCTTGAGGATTCCTCGGCTTGGAAAAAATGGAGTTTGGGTTATCAAAAATGGGATTTACAATGGAGTGAAGTGACAAAGATCATTGTTTGTTACATGTTTGTTTTGTAAAAAGAAACTTGGCCTTATTCACCTGATCTGCATTGGCTCTCTTGCTTGCTTGATCATCTTTGGCCTCCTTTCTACCCTTGCTCCCTTTGGCTCATTCGCCTCATGCTTCCTTTCCATGTCAATCCTCCTGGGCTACTTACTTGGCTACCAACACATGCTCCTTGATTCCACTCTTTATATGCTCTTAACTCGTCCGTGGTCTGATTCCTCTCTAGTAGTTGTAGAGCATTTTCATTTTTTTCTTTGATGTACTTCCAGTAGCCTTTTCCCATCATGAAATTCATCATTCTAAATCTTCAAGAATGAAAGTTGGTCTTGTCCAACTTATCACTCATAAGCTGACTCATTCCATTAGTATTTGTCATTTTTGCAACAATTGACAACACCACAAAAACATAAGTAGTTTCTCTCCTTGAACACTATCACACTATGACATGACAGTTCGATCTCAAAAAACATAGCTTTTGTGTATCAACAGTATACAAAATCACTTGAAATTTTGGATCTCAAATATTTGAGTCTTGTCAAATAGAATGCAAGTTATAGTTTTGCAAGATGACCTATTTTCTCCATAGGCCCCACCTTGTAGGCTCAAAACAAAGTTCTAGATGGCTTTGAAATTGAAATCTGAGCAAAATAAGTGATCCAAAAAGTTAATTCACGAAAATATTTTGATGCCTTCTACCTTCACACCAAATTTCGTAGCAATCTGAGATCCTTTTATGAAGCATGTGTTCTTCATGCCTTCTCAGATACTCTTCATTGCTAGCCACACTTCATTTCAAGAGAAAGGAGACAACGAAGAGAGCTCTCACACACTCTCATACATAAAGAGTGGAGCACACACAGATTGAGGCAAGGAAGAATGATATTCTTCTTCTTCTTCTTGTATTACATAAAGAGAATATAAAAGAATGACATGATACAACAATACAACTAGTGTAATATATAAAGTGTAGTACATAAGGAAAATCCTAATGTTTGCAAACGAGTGAGTTGGCAAGAAACAAATTTGCTATCACTCTCGATATATAAATCTAGTAAAGCTCACTAAAGTATCCCTGACATATATCGTGGTGACCACTATACATATCAAATGAAAAAGTGATATGTGTCATCCTCAATCATCACATGTTAAGCTTGATATCTCAACATCTACACTGCCTTGTTGGTTGTCAGAACCTCAATGGATTCTCTGTGTCGTGTTCTAGTATCGGTATCTCTTGATCACTCAATCAGCAAGCTCAATACTCTGTACTCAGACTTCTTCACAATCCCAACCTTCTAGCAATCACAAACTCAGTGTGTTTGTCTACCTCGATAGCTATCTCTTCTATATAGCTCTCTATTTGCATATACAAATGTTTGTCTCACTCCTAATCTCTTTATCTATGCACATCTATATCCTTGCCCTTGTTCTTCATTCTTCTTATATCAAGGAAGAGGAACTTGGACTGTTGAGCATCTTCATGGATCTTGTTGATAGCACCCCATGTTGTACCATCATGATTCAAGGTGTCGCTTGCAAGGAACTAAAGTTATGCATGGTTGAGATGGTGAGAGAATATCCTTTGGGATTGGTGTGGCATTCCAAGGAGTCATAGTAGGTGAGAAGAAGATTATTGGCAATCCAAAGGATGGGTTATAGTTGAGAGGATGGATTTCACTGAGGGTAGCAAGATTGTAGATGTCATCACAATTTTTCGAGAAGGGAAGGTTTAATAAAAAATTTGATGAGGAGGGCCCATTTGTGCAAAGAGACACGTCAAGGGCTCTACAGATGCCCACCACCAATGGATGCTTCATCCCCGAGTGAACTAGAAAATGAGGCCCAAAAGGGAATCTTCGAGGAAAAGAGGTCCAAACTTTGTCCGATGACCAAAAGAAGGTTGGCCACCGAGGACTTAATAAATAGCAAAATCGAATGGTTGGCCACTACAGAAGAAGAACGAAATGAGGTGGAAAAAAAAACTTGAAGGCACACAACTCAAAATTTTCTCTATGAATGGGACAATCAAATATTATGCTATGGAAGGGATGTCCAAAAAAAATCTCTTTAATTTTACAAGAACATGAATATAACAGGGACATATAAAAATTTAATCAAAAACAAGGTGACAGAGTGTAGATTTTATAGGTTCGAGTCTAGAAACATTCACAAGCCAAAGGGGCTCATTCTATAGAGTAATGATGTGACATGCACCTTGACTTAACAGAGTAATGACCCTCTAGGGTCCTTCCCTAATTGGAGTGAACTTGTCACAGTTCTACGTTTTCTTGGCCGGCTTGTAAAGCACCACCAATGGACCGAATCAAACTTTGGAAGCCAATACCTTATACAAAAGGATCGGTTCCTACCACAACCAAGATGCCAGTAGGACCGAATTTGCTTCCCTTGAATCTCCCAAATTAACATCTTGGATTTTTCGTGTTGACTTATTATCATCCATTATGGAAGTGCCCCTCTGTGCATGGCTAGGACCTCTTTCCATATGCAGCTATTTGAGCATGTCTTGCTCATATAGCGACATGAAATTATGACCAATTCAAGAATCACCTTAGCATAACAAAGCCAAGGCCATCCTAGGAGTAGAGGAAATCCTCTTGGTGAGGAAAGAAGCCTAAGGACCACAAAGTCCAACATAAACTATGATTCCTACATAGTTAAGATGATGCTTTCAACTATTCCAATGGGTTTGACCTTACTCTGATCTCACATGGTCATCGTGAACAATGCATTTTTGGATCATTGGAGTCCTAATCTCTACACAATTGCTTTTCGCATGAGGTTGATACATGAACCGCCATCAATGATAACTCAAGCTATCTTCTCACTGGCCATCTTTATAGCTACCCATGGGCTAAAGTAGTCGATCAGTGGAGCTTGTGCCACAAAGCAAGTACCATAGCCACTACTTACCAAAGTTGGAACACCCAAGGGGTTTACCAGGTTCAGCATTTTTTCTTCAAAATTAGGCATCCATACTCAATAACTTCTCTTCAATATGTGTGACCGTTGATGGTTGTAGATGATCTTTGTGAGCCTAGCCGTTAGGTTAGGTAGGGCATAAACTTCCAGGCCATTGAGTTGCCATTTAAGGTGAAAATAAAGGCCCTGTGGCATCGCGCGGTTTCCCCATAGAACCTTAATGGGGGGAGTGCAGAGGGGGGCTTGCCCCCTTCTGCGGGGTCCGAGGGGAAATAGGGCCGAGACGATAGGACTTCTGGTCGTGGAGATATTGTCGGATCATATATTTTACCGACTATTTTGTATCTCCCCACTACGTTTATCTATACGGAACCGCCTTGTAAAAGCTATATAAGCATGGCCCAGGTTGAGCTTTATACAGCATTGCGCACTAGTAAGCCCTTCATCTAGAGTCTGTCTAGATCGCCATCTAAGCTCCACAGTGGGAGCGCACGGGTGGATAGCACCATCATTGTAATTGCATTATGCTCGGCAATCTGAGAATTTGAGTTCTCTATTTCTCAGTCTACGTCTATCTTTGTCTGTGTTTTTCTCTCAACTCTGTCTACAGGTCTATTCCGTGTGCTGTTATTTTCTTACATAACAAACACAAACTTAATGTTAAAGGGAACTAAATTTATGCATGGATGTGATGTTGAGGGAATATCCTTCGAGATTGGTGTGGCATTCCAAGGAGGCAAGAGGTGAGAAGAAAATTATTGGTGGAGGGAAGGACGGGATGTAGTTAAGAGGATGGATTTCGCCAGCTGTAGTGGGATTGTGGGTGTCATCACAGTTTTCTGAGAAGGGAAGGTGTAGTTGGAAAATTTGATTGGGGGGGCCATTTATGATCCATTTAATTTGTGAGTCTCTACTCCATAATGAATTGTTTTGTAATTTCAATCACAAAATCCAAGAAGGGAAACTTCATGAATTTAATGAGAGTTCCACAAAAATAGAATATCATATTACAAAGACTTATTGTACATTCAAGGAAAATTTAGGATCCAAGTACTAAACATCAAGAGATTTTTGGTGGCCCTGTGGCAATAAGTCAAACAATATATTAGGACTTGTGATACCTGCAATAGATCTAAGTTGCATCTCCATAAACCTCATGATCTCTTCCAATTGTTACCTATTCCAACACAATTGCGGTCTTTATTGTCTATGGATTTTATCTACCAAATTCAAACAAGTATGATTCCATTCTTGTTATAGTGGATAAATTCATTAAGATGGCACACTCATTGCAACCACCAAGACGATCATAAGTGCAACCACTCCTATACTTTTTCTAAGACATGTATTCAGGCTACATAGATTGATTGATGATATCGTCAATGATCGAGGCCCGAATTACATATCATGCTTTTGGAGGAACCTTTGCAAACTCCTTAATGTTGAAGTTAAATTATCTATAGCCAATCATCCATAGAATAATGATGAAACAAAACAAGTGAATTTAAGTCCCGAGGTACCTTCAATATATCATCAACTATTATCAAAATGATTCGTTCAAGCTTTTATCATTTGCAATGATTGACTATAATAATAGCATCCATACATCCACCAAGCAAACTCCCTTCTTTGCAAACTATGGACAACGCCCAAGAATGGATGTACATCTTTCAAATCATATAACGAACTCGACTGCAAAAGATAAAGCTAACTACCTCATAAATATTCATCAAGAACTCAAAAAAGAGATTCATCAAGCTCAAAAACAATATAAGTAGTATGCAAACCAACACTGCACTCAAAATCCATCTTATCGTATTGGAGATAAGGTGTATTGGAGATAAGGTGTGGTTACTCAGAAATAAATTGCAAAACTTCAAGTCCTTGTGCAAAGCTAGAATTAGAGATTTCATCTTTTTATTATCCTAACCAAGATTAATCGAGTCACTTTCAAGCTCTTGTTACCAAGTAGCACGAGAATATATTTAAGTTTACATGTATCCATATTGGAACCATATTTCACCATTGAGGGATGAGAGGCCCATCCCTTCAACACCCATTAAGATTGAAGATCATAATGAATTTGAAGTCGAGCATTGAACCCCTTGAGGAAGATTGGAATATCTCGTTCATTAGAAAGGGTATGACATCAGTGATCGTACTTGGAACCAATAAAAAATCTTCAAAGAACACCAATCGAAGTTCATGAATTCCACAATGAATCCAATGAAGCCCAAGACAGAGAACATGGCCGCTCCTTGTGGAACTTTGTTTCGTTGATAGTATGTATGGGATGTGAGCTAACTAAGCCAAGGTTCCTACCTAAGAGTTATCCTAAGGTATCTAAAGGGATAATGGAATGAGTGTGCATGATGTTGATATATCTACATTACAATAATTTAGAAACCATCTACTTGGGTAGAAGGGCAATAAGTAGATGGGAGGAGAGAGAGATACGTACACACAATTCCTTGCGAAGTTCTACAAAATAGTTCATGGCTAGACATGTGATAGAAGCAAATATTTCATGCTTTGGTATAGGAAGATAGTTTTAAATGATTGACAATAAGGATTCTCATGGATACAACACAAGTAATCATAATCATATTCAAGTAATCATAATCATATTCAAGCAGATGGGTCTAATGCTAAACATTAATAAATACCCTATTTGCAATACATGTAAATCATCAATAGCTATGTTCTTAGATAGTAACATAAAATAAATGAGTAAACATCAAATATAGTTATGAATGAAAGTGCTAAATACGTATCTACAAGTTTCTCCCTTATGAAGCTTCCAAGTTGGTTAAATTATGATTACAAAATTGAAACATTAAAATTTGTAATAAAATGAACTAACTTCATTGACAATTCAAATCCAATATACCAAAATTTATAAGATTTAGATATCAAACATGATGAATTTCCTTGCAAAAAAGAAACTCAAAAATAAGAAGGAAATGTCCTAAAATAGAGTATATACTACTTGATCGCCTCGCATTCAAAGAGCCCTAATGACAAAACGATGCTAAGTTTTGTATTATGATGCTACAGTTTAACTATCCTAGAATTCACTAGTTTTTTGATTCCGAAAAGCTAAGAAAATGCTATTTGTAACTTCATGCAAAAGTAATGTATAATCATGAATTCCATCAATTGCCGTTACATGTCGTGTCAATAACTAGTCACGTTTTTCACTTCAGATATCACATCAAAAAGCATCTTGGTAATGAATAATGAAATTCAAGAAAATGAAAATGAAGAAAGAAAAACTCTTCAAAAGAGATTTCTTAATTGAGTAGAAAACTAATGAAAGAAGTGATTGTTAATGATTAGGTAGGTTTGAAGTACACATCAAAGATGGATCTTATTATCACATAACAACCCCAGTAATAAACATATGGATCACAAACAATAATAATCTATGAGTAGTATGTACAAATTTTATAGGCTACATGTTTCCGATTTGTAAAATATGGTTTGTAAAATATGGTTGCACATTGATGTGCATTTTATTCTCTATGCATTTTTATAATTGTCATGTATAAAAAAGAACTATAATTTCAAGTCACAAGAATGTATTTTAATATTTTTTTAATGGGATTGCATCGGTTCATTTCACAACCAAGGACAACTAAGCAAACATAGAATTGCACTCATCCCACAAGGAAAGAGCTTGATGTATTCATCAATCTAGGCCTAGGATGTTCAAAACCCCCTCATATCACATTTGGATTTCGATACTCGCAAAGGCTCAATGTTCAGACAAATATATATGTACTAGTATATGTAAATACACACTCACTCATAAATATTAAAATTGTTAATAAATTTGTCTCAGGCTGCTGTCCGGGTGGTTGGGCCTCTCGCCTCTTGAGGCGGGGGTGAGGGTTCAACCCCCACCGGCAACATGTAAGGGACATATATAACTTGGAAAGATGTAGCATGTGGCTGATGTGCCACTGTTTTCTCAGCCCCGCAGTAGTTGTGACCGCGGTTTAACCCAACCCTGTAAAACCCCTTTCCTTGTGGGATAAGGGGGGTCCCATGGGTATTATGCCCTTCCTTGTACAGTTGCAATTTCAAAGTTAAAGCCCGGGGGAGTAGGCCTCAACCGAACCTCCATTTAAAAAAAAAAAAAAAAAAAAAATGTTAATAAAGTTGGAAATACTTTACGCAATGTGCGTAAATGCATATGTGAATGTGTGTGTGTGTGTGTGTGTGTGTGTGTGTGTGTGTGTGTGTGTGTGTGTGTGTGTGTGTGTGTGTGTGTGTGTGTGTGTGCACGCGTGCATGCAGGCACCGTATTTGAGCATAAGCAAGTGCACATTTATGGACAACTGCCTAACATGTGTGTTGTTCGAGAAGGATGGAAGTTAGAGAGAGAGAGAGAGAGAGAGAGAGAGAGAGAGAGAGACAGAGAGAGAGAGAGACAGAGAGACAGAGAGACACAGAGAGAGAGAGAGAGAGCGAGAGAGAGAGAGACTGCAAATACAGTGTCTTATGAAACCACAATCTAAATGATATGCCAGCCAAGACATGAAGCTACATCCACAACTCAATTTATGAGATGAACCAAAGCACTGGGAAAAGTTCCACCATGTGTTCATTTACATGCACCCCACAATAGGATAAAGGTTACACGACACCTGAGCAGAAACTATACAAACAATTCAGGTTAGAAAATGAAAAACATTATTGGGAAAAAAATGCATCATGTGTCATTTACGTGCAACCTTGACTATGCAAGGTAGAACTCGATTAAAATAACAACAGCATTATACACTCCACCGAAACCAAAATCCTCAGGATTTCAGAGCTCATCATGTTAAACTCAAATGGGACTATTTTGATTCAGTAACTGCATTTGGCATTCCTTCAAATCCACCTGCCCAACATGGTTCTAAATGCAGGAAGAAACATAGGAAGAAACTCTTACAACCATTCATTCTAGGATGACCCACAGACAAAAAAAATTCCCACAAATTCTCTTCATCTCACCTCATATTAAAAACTTAAATTTTCAGTAAATAGAAAATGAAAGCACATTCACATATTAACCTTCATCGAACATTATTATGACTGCTTTAGATCATTGGTTACAACTAGACAGATTGTCTGCCATGGATGTGTATGCATCATTCTATTTCGACTCGTATGATGTTAGGCCTCTGAAATACATTGTTACAAATTCTCTACATCATCTTGATGCATCTACAAAACATAAAAATAGACTATTCTGCAAGGTTATTGCTCATTCACACATGAACCTCCAATGTGAAGGTTTTATTTCCAAAGAATAAAATGTTAAGATACTTTGTGAGCTTTGGATGTTTTCACAACCATATGTATGCTACAAGCTATTACAACTTGATGTATGAGAACATTAAACTGCACCCCAATAACAACAAAATTTTGTTATCAACAGAACTGTGCAAAAGTAACACACCTCCATTGCAGCATTTATTTACATGCTGAGAAGAATGCTACTTATTTTTCTCAAATTTGTCAGCGCTTTGATAGCTGTCGACCGATCCTCAGCATTAAGGAAATCTTTCCTGCTAATCTGGGTGGTTTCACCATCTGAAATGCCTATCTTATAGTCTGTAAATATGCTGGCTACAGCATCCTCAAGCACCTACAATCCAGCACACAACATACAAAAGGTCAAAAATGGAACAGTCAGTAGCCAACATAAACAATAAACAGCCTTTCCAACTCTGTTTCCTTTGGAATCCAATATCAAAAGCTTTACAAGAGGGAATGAATCTCTCTTGTGGAATTTAACATCAAATGCTTTCCAAGAGGGAATCAATATCTAGATAAGAGTAAATAGATCAACACTTTGGCTGTAAGTAGTTAGAAATGTGACTAGACAACAAATGAAGCAATCTTTCTGCAAAAACTCGTTATGCTTTACAAATTCGAACCTATAGGAATCACACTAATAATTTGCCGGGAAACTTTTACAATCACATTAAGGCAATCAAGAGAATAGGAGATACCTGAATGCTTTCAACCATTGAATAGCCAAGCGCATGCAAACTGACTCTTGATTGTTTATCCCTGAAAGTTTTCACAACTGCTTTCATCTTAGGATCTTCCTCTGTGCAGATCGATTCAGATAACTCTTTGCTGGCTGAGACAAAGAGTTGATCATCACTTTGTCTTCTCTGATCCTTTACCTGCAACCCTATGTGCAAGCCAGTGCCACACAAATTACAACATTCTGTTGGAGAATCCACCCTGTTTGCATCTACAGCTCCATCCACTGCATGGATGCAAACATGTTCAACGTTATCCTTTTCCTTGTGCTCTCCTTCGGCATAACCTGGACAATTTCTTTCTGTATGGATAGTTTCTTTCTTTCTGTAGCTTGTATCTCCACTGGAAAATGATTCCATATTGTGTGTATCAGTGACAATTTGGCTGGTTTTCATACCTGCATCAGAGGGGCCCTTGAACAGGTCACCTCGTGTCACTATGTGGTCTGAGATATCAGAACTTGAGGCAAAAATTACATGCCTATCTCTAACCTCTGTGCTGCCTCCTGGCCCAGTATTTCTTAGCACTCCCTCTGGAAAGCTAGCACTCCGTGGCACAGTGGTTGAATCACAGCCACTGGGAGGAGCACTCTGCTCTGGTGTTGGTGTTGGAAGGATTGAGCTCATCCACTTCTCTTCCCAATATGATTCCGATGGTGAAGGCAAGCTCCTTTCTCGCAACCCAGAACTAACTTGTCGTAAACCCTTTCTACCAGAATATATCTGCATCTTAAAAGATGGAGAATGTGGCATGCACCTGTCGTTCCTAAAATTTGGACCAGAAATCTGGAAATATTTTGATCCTAAAGATCGAGACTCCAAAAGCTCATCTGAATGCACCAGCAGCACCTTTGCATTTTCTATCAGGAGCTTAATGTCCACAATTTTTGGGAAGCTCAGTAGTTTTTGCAAGCAGGTTGTAGCATTTGATGAAGCAAGCAAGATCGACCTCAAATGAAGGATCATGGAGACAGCAAAGCTTGTGATGAATGAACCTCGTGCTGAGCTCCTCCCAGCACCACCCAGGTCTCCACCCTCTTTGCACTTGGGAGACGCACTGAAAATTGCATCCCAGAGAAGTAGCAATTTCTCCAAATCAAACTCCCTGCCAAAAAGTACTCTCAACCACCGCAATGCAAAGAATTGAGGCTCTACGCCAAGTCCAACAAGATGTATGTACAATGATATGTCCATAGCAGCAAGAAAACGATATATTTCAGCTGAGGCTTCAAGAACAGGGGGCAACCCTGTCCTTCCTTCATTAACAGTGGAGAAATAATCTGCCAGTACAACTTCTCCCCCACTCCCTCTCATCAAAGAATCAAACATACTAAAAGCATCATGTTCTATGAATCTTCTAGACAGCAGGGCACCTAATTCTCCCTCAGCACCATAGCTGTCACTCCCTAGAACCATCGTTTTCAAGTTGAACCCAAAGTCATCCACCTCAACCAGGAGCAAGTCATCAGGATGAACTCCCTTGACCCAGTCATTACCAGTGAGGAAGTGATCTTCTGAGACATTCAATGAAGCTTGTGGAATTGGAGCGGATGCACCTTGTCTCCGCTCACTGTAGAAAGCAAATCTATTCTCATGAGGTGTGTCAAACCTGTCTTCAAAAGGATCCTGATACCTTTGCCGAACTTGCAAGAGATGTGTAACATCCCAATGAAGGACATAGATGAGAGGTGCAAGCACCTCATGCATTCCTGTAACAAGCAAATCAATGAGTTCATAGCATTCCTATAATAAGCAAATTAATGAGTTCTTAAAAAGAAAAAAATTGTAGAAAAAACTTATTGTGCCTTTAATGGAAAACAAACAGAGTTGTAGGACATGAAGTAAACCTTGTTTGTAGCCATACTCTGGATGAACCAAGGCCCACACCAACAAAATCCTCCTGAGCATAGTTTGACATCCATAGCTCTGAAAGAAGTTTCCATGCTCTGGATAGAGACGTGTCAAATCATTTTCAATTATCTTCTCAATCTCAGCATTTCTGAAATATCGTCCCCAGACACTTTCTATGACAGAAATTGGGCAGTTAAATAGAGTGATATATACCGCATCATACTAAATTGTTTCTGCAAATTTACCAGGGTCTTGGGATAAAGGGTTGCTAATAATCAAACTTTCACTCTTCTGAACATCTTCCAGGGAACGAGGATCTACAATCAGACTTCTCCGCAGCTCTGCATACCTAAATTATCCAAACGAGTTAAAATAAGCAGTTCTGTACATAATTGTATATGCTGTTACAAAACTCAAAGACAAGCACACCCATGTGTCTTGCTGTGTATGTAAATAAAGCTGCACATATTTGTCTACGCTGTTACAAAATTCACATGTATCTTGCTGTGGGTAATTTTCATACATATCACACATTTGCCCCCTACATGCATTATCAAGGTGGAACACAAAATATATGAATATATACTTTCCCAGTTGTAACTAAAAGTGCGACAAAGAAATGGCCAGGGAGCATAAGAGAAACATAAATACCACATCATGTATATATATATATATATATATATATATATATATATATATATATATATATATATATATATATATATATATATATATATATATATATATATATATATATATATAGAGAGAGAGAGAGAGAGAGATAAAGAGAGAGATACATACACACACACGCACTCGCACACACGTACATACATATATATATATATATATATATATATATATATATATATATATATATATATATATATATATATATATATATATATGTGTGTGTGTGTGCGCGTGTGTGTGCGTGTGTGTGTGTAGATATAGATAGAAAGATAGATAGATATATATAGATACTTACATACACACGTACGTACATACATAAGTGTGTGTAGATATAAATAGATAGATATATATAGATACTTACATACGTACGTACGTACATACATAAGTACATACATACATAAGTACATACATACATGTACACATACATACATATATACATATACATATATATGGTATGTACTAGTTGATATACATGTTTTCTGTCCAGGAAACTGATTGATTAAGCACGTTATAATGGATTCCGGGTAAGGAAGTGGGCGAGAAGGCATGAATTGATCAGTTTCAGGGACCGAAAACATGTATATCAACTAGTACATGCCATACATAGTGAATGCCTAATGAGTTTGGCCATGCATTATATTGTCCCCATAAGCAAGGGACATAGTGTGATAACGATACATTTTAAGGGAAAAGACAGAGGACCTTCTGCGACCGTTTGCTGCAGCACGACGAAGAGAGTCGATAGGAGCTGGGCAAGGTGGAAGAACACCTAGCAGCACACGCCAACGGAGTCCCCGCAGACGAGATTCAGCTGGCCAGTGAGATCCTGATATTGAAGCATTGTTTAGCCGAGGGGATTCTGGATCAAAGTCCCTCGCTTGGGAACTTGGAAGCATGCTTCCAAGGATTGATCACTCAACAACGCAAAGGGGGCGCACTAATCAGGGAAATACGGATGTGAAGAGCAGTGGAAACCAGAAGATGAAAGCAAGCGGACTGCATCGCTCCCATCCTTGGGCGTTCTCGTTATCACAACGCTCCCTGAAGTCCACATTTCGTGGCTCTCTCTCTCTCTCTCTCTCTCTCTCTCTCTCTCTCTCTCTCTCTCTCTCTCTCTCTCTCTCTCTCTCTCTCTCTGATCGACACAGAAATTAATTCGAATGATCAATGAACAAAGGTCTGTGATCGAGGTATGCAGACTAGAAAGTGATTGAGGAACATCCAGTCGTGGACAGATGAAGAGAAAGAGCGACGGATACTTCGGTTCAGAAATCGCAAGAAATCAAACAGAACGTCAGCACAACGCATAATGTCTCTGCCTTCTCTCTCCAGACTCCCACACACAGTCCGCAGATACGTCCTCCCTCTACTTTCTGTAATAAAATTATCAAGATGTCCATGGGTATATCTGTCAAATAAAACTACCTGCTTTACAAAGTCTGCATGCGGGAAAGTAAACTGAAGTTTTTTGTTGAAGGAGGGTCGATCATTGAGATCAAGTGAAAGTGAAGTTGAGAGGAACAATCGAAAGTCCGTTAACTTGGTTAGTCAATGGAGCGCACGGCCTCATCGGAGCCCGGGTGAAACGAGATCATCATTCTTCTTCTTTATCGCTTTTTTCCTTTTCGCATTTCTTTGCATATGCTTAGGTTTTCCTTCTATATGCTGAGATTGGGTTCACACGGAGTGGCAATATACTCTCTGTTATCACATGGGTAAATTTTATCCGCTGTTGAAAAACACTAAATGTTTCAAGTCCACTATCTTTTGAGACGACCTATCCCCCTCGAAACAAAAGTCTTCCGGCCTGATAATTGACTTTGATTACATGTAAATTTTCCAACCAATGAACACAACGCCTGAACTTGCTTTTTAGAAAGAGTTGTCACAATGTGTGAACTGAGAGGGGAATGTGACTAAGGGTGAGTCAATAAATTTGTACCGCTCTGTTTGAACTCACCCTTACTTTCACATAGACTCGATAGGGTGGGGTGTTTGAACTCACCCTTACTTTCACATAGACTCGATAGGGTGGGGGAACAAACTCAAAACTTGTTTGAGGTCCACTTCCAAATGGAAAATATCATATAAAGGTAGAAGAGTGACACATAAATATTCACATAAGTATTCAAATAAATATTCATATAAATGGAAAATATTCGCATATAAAGGTAGAAGAATGACCCTTATAATAAAGGTTGTGGAGGTTGACATAGATAAATTTTAAGATAGATTGAAGTGGGATTGGACATGTAGTTCATCTTCGTCAGTTGCATTTCCTAATCAAAACTTGTCCAAATTAAGTCATTCATAGCTTGTTAGAAAGCTCTCTTTGTCTACTTTGATCGACTAAAGGCATAGGTCCATTTGAGTTTTGTATTGAGAGCAACAAGATATCTAAGGTGCAACTGTTTGTCCAAGTGTTGGACATACAAGGGTTCACTACACGTGTTCGTTGCGCATAGGAGAACTCATTCTCCACAGTTGGTATTAGATCAAACTTGGTGTTGAAGCTTCATTAAGAGAGCTGGAGTTAAAGCAAAGCAAAAGAGGAGCTACAAAACAAGGGGGAGCTTCACAAACACAAGAGCAAAGGACAATATAACTATTCGAGGTAACTCTCAAAGTTCTTAATAGACTTCAATGGTTGACTTGGGTCAACAAGTAGAGAAATTGAATAAGGATAACTATCCCGTGAATGACCAACTACCTAATGGGCAAAAGGCTTGTGGGGTATTGTGAGCGGCAATGATGCTCAACCTCAAATTAATCAAGCTATGGCCACCGAAGTCCAAAGGAGGCAAGCAAAAGAATGGGAAGAGAGGAATAGGAGAGTCATGTTTCCTCATTTCACAAGTCATTACTAATGCCATGGTAGGGAATATTCAACATCTAGAGAAAGCTAAGGATGCTTGGGAAGCTCTTGAAAGGATGTATTCAACAAATACCAAAGCTAGGAAACTTCAACTCAAGAATGAGTTGAACACAATCAAGAAAAGTTCGAGTCAATCCATAGCTGAATATACTTGAAGATTAAGGAGCTAAGTGATACTTTAGCTTCTATTGGCACAACGGTTGAAGACGAAGATCTTGTGTGCTATACTCTCAATGAATTGAGAGAAGATGAAATATGGAAGCCATTTATAACTTCCATTAACTTGAAAGATGCATATCCAGGTTTTGAATAACTAATATCTCATTTTGTCAAAGAAGAGCTTAGCTTTGGTGGCCACAAAGGAAAGGACAGCCACAACCAAATGTTATATGCAGATTGAGGTAAAGGAAGGAACTCAAGAGGAGGCTCAAGAGGAAAATGAAGAGGTCACAACAACTCCAACTATAATCAAAACAATTCGGAAGACAACAAGGATGCATCAAATGGCAACGCACAAGGAAGAGGTCGAGGTAGAAGTAGAGGAAGAGGTTGAGGCTCCTACAATTCTCATAAAGGTATAACATGCTATCATTGTGGTAAAGTAGGACACTATGCTAGTGATTGTTGGCTGAAGAATGGAAGACCAAATGGAGGCAATCAAAGGAGCCAAAGCAACTATGCAAACACTCAAGTGAAGGAAGCAAGGACACACCACTTGCAATGAGACATGAGTATAGAAGCTCTTGTGAAGATGACCAAAAATGGTACATTGATTCAGGTTGTAGTAACCATATGTCATGCCAAGGAAGTTTGTTCACTAATCTATAGGTACTAAGTGGAAACGGTTGTGTTGAAACAGGTGATGATACTCAACACATGATTGAACAAAGGTACTATCTAATTTTCTCATATTCCTATAGTTTCAAAGAACTTGATTTTAGAAGGACAAATGGTAGAGAAGGGTTACCATGTCATATTCAATGAGAATGGGTGTTTCATAAAGAATCCAAAGGAAGGCTTCAAGGTCATTGCTTGAGGTAGAAGGGAAGGGAGGATGTTCACTTTGGATGTCCAACATCCACATGGAAAGGTCATGTACATTCAATGTGGGAACAAGAAGATTTCAGAGCTGGACTTATGGCACAAAAGAATAGGACACATCAACATTCCAAAGCTGAAGGACATGAGCAAACATGAAGTGGTAAGAGGTCTTCCAAAATCTAATAGCATTGGACTACATGAGTTATGTGAAGCTTGTCAATTAGGAAAGCAAACGAGGCAGCCATTCAAGAGGAGCAATTATGTTGACCCAAATCTCTTGGACTTGATACATATGGATGTATGGGGACCAACCTAAGAGGCATCAATGGCTGGTAATAGATTTTTTTTTCACCTTCATTGATGATCACTCAAGAAGGTATGGTTGTTTTGTATGAAGCAAAAATCAAAGAAGTTTTCTATATTCAAAAGATTTAAAGTTGAAGCTGAAAAAGAAACAGGAAGGTCTCTCAAAACCTTAAGGTCCGATGGTGGAGGACAATACTTCTCCAAAGAATTTTCAGATTTTCTACAAGAGAATGGGATCAAAAGGCAATTTACTTGTAGATATACACCACAACAAAACGGAGTAGCTCAAAAGAAAAATAGGCAAATTGCTGAAATTGCAAGATGCATGCTCAATGAGATGAAGGTACCATTGTACTATTGGGATGAAGCTACGGCAACCGCCATTTACTTGATGAATAGGTGCACAACATCGAGAATACATCACTTGACTCCAAAGGAGGTATATTCTGGTAAGAAACCTGATCTTACACACCTCAAAGTGTTAAGATGTGTTTGCTTTGTTCACATTCCACAATAATTTAGAACAAAGATGGAATCAGGGTTAGAAAAATGCATTTTCATCGGCTACTCGACGGAGCAAAAAGGATACAAGTGTTACAATCGTAGAACAAAGGAAGTAAGAGTATCGCGAGATGTGGTCTTTGATGAACTAAGACCATGGTATGAAGATAAAGGAAAGGAAAAGATTCTTGAAGAAGATTGTGATGATTATGCAAGAACAAATCAAAGAGAAGTTCAACAATCAAGCACAAAGGTTTCAGGTCCAGAGGCATCTACATCAAATGAAGAATGTTCAACATGGAGGGGGAGTCACTCTTTGTCTCCAAATTTAGCTCATAGTAGAGCCGAAGAAGCACGTGCCACTCCAAACAGTGAGATAGATGCAAGTGAAGAAGAATATGAAGAGGTAATTACTCCGAAGGTAAAGCTGAATAGGTTAAAGAAGCAACTTTCTAAAGTCAATGAAAGAAGATCTTCAAGGACAAGGTATCCAACTCAAAGGTTGAGTTATGATAGTTTCATGGCGAAACATTTTGCATACATGATGCAGGTTATCAAAGACAAAGAGCCTGAGACATATGAAGAAGCTTGCACACAAAAGGAATGGAAGCAAGCTATGAAAGAGGAGATCAAAGCTCTCAAAGATAATCACACATGGGGGCTAGTGCCAAAGAAAGGAGGTATGAAGATTGTTCCAAACAAATGGCTGTTTAAAGTAAAGAGGAATGCAGATGGTTCACTAGCTAGATATAAAGCTAGATTAGTTGCCAAAGGATTTAAACAAACACAAGGCATAGATTATGATGAAGTTTTTCACCCTGTTGCAAAGGTGGGAACAATCAAAACATTAATAGCAATTGGTGTTTCAAGGAGATGGCCATTATCAACTTGACATCAAAAATGCTTTTCTCAATGGAGAACTACAAGAAGAGGTATACATGAGTGACTTTGTTTCTAGGTTGAAAAAGGCACTTTATGGCCTGAAGCAAGCACCAAGAGCATGGAATCAGAGATTGGTAGAATCTTTAACTAAGTGTGGATACAACCCAAGTAGTGCAGATCCTTCATTGTACATGAAGAAGGAAGAAAATAGAGAGGTATATATTTGCATATACGTCGATGACTTCATCATAACAGAAAATGATGTTACAGGGATTAAAGATATCAAAAGGAAGCTTGGTAAGGATTTTAAAATTTCAGATCTTGGAGAGCTGAAATATTTTTTAGGAATTGAAGTTGTTTATCGAAAAAGTGGCATCTACTTGATGCAAAGGAAGTACTTGTTGGATGTTCTTTTCAGATTTGCAATGAGTGAATCAAACCACTCACTCAACCCATCGACACAAACACAAAGATTTGCTCAATGATGGAAAACTATTGGAAGATGTAACGACATACATAAGCATTGTAGGATCATTAATCTATGCAAACATTACAAGACGTGATTTATCTTATGTTGTTGGTGTACTTTCTCAGTTTATGCAAGCCCTAACAAGTGAACATTTAAATTCAGCCAAGAGAGTGTTGTGATACATAAAGCATACAGTTAATCATGCTTTGTTTTACAAGTTTGATGAAGAATTGCAGGTCAAAGCCTTTAGCGATGTTGATTGGGAAGGTTCAAAGGAGGATAGGAGATCAACCTCAGGTTATGTGTTCATGATAGGAAGCAAACCTATCACATGGAGCTCAAAGAAACAACCTACTATTGCACTTTCATCCATGGAGGATGAATATAGAGGACTAGCATTTGCCACATGTGAAGCAATGTGGATTAAAAAGTTTTTGGCTGATCTTGAAGTGCAAGTTGGAACCATCCCTACATACGGTGATAACATGTCAAGTATTTACTTTGCAAGCAATCCTATGTTTCATGCAAGGAGCAAGCACATAGAGGTCCACTACCATTATGTAAGGGAGAAGGTATTGAGCAAAGATGTGGAGATAAAGTTCATCAAAACCAAAGAGCAGGTTGCTTAAACTCAAAGGTTTCAAGGATGTGATAAATTTGCAGGACATGGTTGAAGATAACTCCCAAATGAGCTTGAAGGGGAGTGTTGAAGATAAATGTACAAGATCATTTTCACATGAGCTATGCTTGGATATAAAGAAGAGAAAATAAAAAAAGAAAAGAAAAAAAGTCTAGTCAAAATTTATGATGAGTAAAAGATACAATATCTGCCTTGTAGTCAATAGCATGTAGTGGGCAAAGTGGTGAGTTAAGAAGGAGGCACAAACTTCTTCACATGCTCATTGGTTATAAAAGTGGAGTGGGAGCATGTTCTAAGCAAGGAGAGAAAGAGGCAAGAGCTCCCAGTAGTCAGATCTAGTCATTTTGTCATTTTGTCTTTCCATAGACTAATTCTAGCTGCATGTCATTTTGTACATAGCTCTGTTGTGAAGCTCATATCTCAGTATATATGTAACCATTTCTCGATTTTAAACACTCATTGGAAAGCTTATCTTGTTTAATTTCTCTATCTTAAATATCTCCTTCAAAGTTTATGTATTCTGTTAGATATCAGTCAAAGAGTGAAGTCCAGTTTTTTAGCATACCTGTGTAGACAAGTAGTCTATTTTGGCGAGTTAACTTTCCCAAGTAAAACTTATTCAAATTGCTTGATTTTTATCTTGTTGGAAAGCTCTTTGCATTTAATTTTTCTTTACCAAATATCACATTCAAAGGATTTAAATTATGGGAGATATCTATCAGAGAGTGAAGTCTAGTTTTTTAGTGTACTTATGTGCGTAGGTGGTCTATCTTGATCAGTTGACTTTCTTGAACAAAATGCATCCAAATTACTTGATTTTTAGCTTGTCGGAAATCTATTTGTCTTTACTTTCTTTGTCTCAAATATCTTCCTCAGTGGTTATATATTCAGGGAGTTATCAGTCAGAGATTGAAGTTCAATTCTTCAGCATACTTGTGTGGACAGGTAGTTCATCTTTGACAGTTGTGTTTCCTAATCAAAACTTGTCCAAATTAAGTCATTTATAGGTTGTTAGAAAGCTCTCTTTGTCTACTTTGATTAAGTAAAGGCACAGGTCCACTTGAGTTTTTTATTAGCAGCAATTTATCTAAGGTGCAGCTGCTTGTCCAAGTGTTGGACATATACGGGCTCATTACACGTGTTCGTTGCACATAGGAGAACTCATTCTCCACAATTAGGAGTTCAAAAAAGCTTTGCTATGTGGTGTTGAAATCACAATTTGAGCTCATTTCAGCCTCCAAACAACTATCACAGTGCCTATGAAGGTAATTTTATCCTTTTGTGCCAAACATATATACAAGTTTTGGTTTGCTAGTATGAGCACCTCGAAGTCTGATATAGATCTAGTAGAGCTCGACAGGGTAGTTCTATTCAACTTTTTGAGATACAGTCATTTTCTGCATCAGGATATTTTATTAAGTGGCCATGGCTGAAAGCAATGATGTATTCCATATGTTGGTTGTTGAGGATATATTGGATGATACTAATTATCGGTTATGGGCATATATGATGCATCATGTATTGGCTGTGAAAGGACTGTCGAATATTGTGCAGGGTGTTGAGAAACGACCTCCTACACTTGCAAATAGAGTTATTGAAGGTGATGCAAATGACATTGAAGATGATGATCTTCAAATTCATGTTCGTGTTGTGCTTTTTGCTACACCTAGTACAAAGCAACTTCATCGGGATAACAGAGATGCTCAGACACATGCATTGATAGCTTTGTTTATCAAATGTGCCATTATCCCTCACATTGCCTCACAATGCAGCTCCTTTAATTCACTTGAGCCTTCTCCTACAAGGAATATTGTCACATGCACCAACAACTCCTCTTATCTTGTAATGGGATTTGGTAAGATCATTTTGACTATTGTTGATAGTAGTTCTTTTATATTTTCAGATGCTTTATTTATACCAGGGATGAAGAAAAATATGTTGTCAGTTTTGACATTAGCCAAGATTGGCTTGGTGGTCAAATTTAATGATGATAGATGCACAATCCATGATCTCTCAAATGGTGATGTTATTATTGCTTTTGGCATTTTATGTTGTGGGTTGTATAAGCTCATAGACTATGAAAAATATGTGAATGATTCAACATGTGCATTACATGATTCTCAGGTGATCTCAGATGCAAAGCTTTGACATGCACACTTTGGTCATCTAACATTTGCTAGTTTGCTATGCCTACAAAAATTTGAAATGGTGTCCTCTCTGCCCAAACTTGAGGCACGTAGTAAACATGTTTGTGAAGGCTGTATTTTGGGCAAACTGTGGTGTTTCTCATTCCCAAAAGATAGTTCAGTTCGAGCTACTAAGAAATTGCAGCTTGTTCACAATGATGTTTGTGGTTCTATGCAACACCCTCTTTTGGGAACTACCTTTACTTTGTGACTTTCATTGATGAGTTTTACAAGCATGCATGGGTGTATCCATTGAAAGCAAGTCCAAAGTATTTATGTGCTTCAAACAATTTGTGGCTTTGGCTGAAAATCTATTAGCATGCAAAATGGGCACCCTCCATTTTGATCAAGGGAGGAATACATGTCTTCTCATTTCAATGCATTTCTGGTTGAACATGGGATAAAACATCAGTGTACATCATCATATACACCTCAAAAAAATGGAGTTGCTGAAAGAAAGAATAGGTCAATCATGGAGATGGCAAGGTGTATGGTCAAAAGTCATGCTTTACCGCATAGCTTCTAGATTGATATTGTTATGTGTGCGGCATATGCAAATGATGTGCTTCGGATCATTGTTTTCTATGATGATGGCATGCTACTGACTGGTCCTAATGAGAAGCATGTTGTTGATTTTAAGGCTGATCTGTATGCCTCATTTGAGATGTCACATTTGCATCATTATTTGGACATTCAATTTATGCAAGTTGATGGCGGAATAGCTTTGTGTAAAAGAAAATTTATTGACACATTATTGCAGCATTTTGGCCTTGCAGACTACAAACCTATTGTCACTCCTATAGAAATAGGTTTACGATTGAGTCTTCATGATGTTAGAGCTGCATTTGATGTTGTTCTCTATCAATAGGTTGTTGGGTGCTTAATTTACTTATGCATTACTCAGTGTGATAGTCAGTTTGCTATCTCACAAATGAGCAGATTTATGCATTGCCTAGGTGTCAAGCATTGGTAGGCGGTTAAGCGCATCTTTTGCTACTTGAGTGGTACTTGGTTACTCAGATTGTTTTATCCCAAGGAGGGATCACTACCGCCAAATTCGCATGCTTTTTCTAACTCTGACTAGGCTAGGTACTACGAAACGTGTGTGTCCACCGGTGGTTTTTGCTTCATGCTTGGTAGCTCATGCATATCTTGGTTGAGCAAGAAGAAGCCTACTGTGGACACTTCTAGTTGTGGGGCTGAGTATAGGATAGCTTTCATAGCGACTATTCAATGCATGTGGCCCATATGCCTTATGGCTGATTTGGGTGTTGGTCATTCTACTGCCACGTCCATCTTCACTGACAGTCAGAGTGCATTGCTAGTTGCGAGGAACCATGTGTTCCATGCTTGCACTAAGCACATTGAGGTGCAGTATCATTATGTCAAGGAGAGGTTCTCTGCTAGAGAGATCAATTTGGCATATGTGCCCACATAGGAGAATAATGGAGACCTTTTCACAAAGGCTCTACCTAGAGAGAAGTTTGAAGCTTTCATGAAGCTTTGGGATTACTTCCTTTTATGGATTGATTCCACATAGCTTGGAACTTCCTTATACATGAGTGCCTGGTCCTTGTTCACTGCTCACTCCCAAGGGGGATTTGTTGATATATTTTGGTAGTGATGTGTGTGAACACACTAGGAGAACCGAAGCACTTTTTTCCCTCTTTAGGAGGTTTTTGCCCAGGCTTGTATATATGCATATACCCTAATAGGTCACATACCTTTGTACATTCTCTTGGTAATAGATTCAATATTGTGTGTTGTGCTCCGAGCTTCTTCTTCTTTTCCTTGTGTTGTTTGCATGCTCCCGTAGACCTCAAACTCCAACAATCCCCATGTACGAATTTCTTTCGGACTAGGGATCGGAATTGTAAAAGGATCCCCAAAATAAGTTGGAATGTGTGTTGCCTCTCTGAAGTTCATGAAAGTTTAAGGATCCTTAATATGACAACATCTTTATTTCAAGTGGATGACTAGGGTTTCATTCGCCCAATGAGAGCCTTGGGCCCAATTTTATGCTTAGAAACAAGGATGATATCTCCCTTGTCGATGTCCCCCTTTGGAAAAAACATGACATCACTACTCTTCTAATGTCCCCCATCAAAGTTTTTCCTAAGGGATCGGATATGATACGATCTATGTTGAAAGAATGGAACAATTGAAAGATGTTGTGTCACCTTAATTCTTATTGGAATTGGGTTGTTGGCATAAGAAAAAATGATTCCATTTGGTTTTCCATCAGTAGCATATGCCTCATTAGAAAAGAGGAGATCTCTAGTTTTAAGAGATTATGTAAGAAAGGACTTTGTTATTGGAAGATGTTGTATCCTCACAACATAAACTAAAGAATAATTTAGCTAGCAAGACTTCATACAACATTCTAAACCCACTGAGGGGTGAGAGATGCATGTATTCACCCACCAACTCCACCCATATATATAACTCTAGACCAAGGGGTTGAATGTCTTTAGACACTTCCAAGTGTCCCTCATGTGGACACTTCCTAAAATCCAACCACATGATATCAACTGGTATCACATGGATACTTAATCAAATGAGGCTTCTCCTCTCACATACACCCCAAGCTCGAATTTGGAGAAGCTTCTCCAAAAACCAAGATCTCCGAGCCATAGAGAAAATTATTCTAAGGTTCAACACTTCAAATGGAAGCTAAATTTATTCAAATAACTCAAGGGGGACACTTTCCCAAGGGTTTCTCAATAAACTTCAAGAGTTTTTCAAGGGATCGTAGACCCTTAAACCCATGTCATTTGCCTCTTGGACTTATAAATATACACCATTCTTCACACCCCAATACATTTTTGTCTACAAAAATGTGTAGAACCATACTATGTGGAGTATTTCCCCATGCCCATGATCATTCTCATTGATCATGGCCTTCATCTCTCTAATTTGCCTCTTTATCATAGGGATATTCTATTCTAGCTAGATTTGAAAAGAAGATGTGATCGCTAACAGATAGCACCTCCAGCAAAACGAAAAATGTACCTTGATGTAGACTTATGATTGTCTACACAACAAGCATAGTCAGAATCTGCATAACAATTAATGGATACCTTTCCTCTACCTAAGCATAGACACTTGTGCTTAGTGCCACTCAGATATCTCAAAATCATCTTGACTGCTTCCCAATCCTTTCTTCCAGGATTAGGCATATATCAACTCATAGTTCCCACTGCAAATGCAATGTCTGGTCTCGTAGCTACCATAGCATACATGAGACTACCAACAATAGACTAAAAAGGAATTTTGGTCATGAATTCCTTTTTGTCATCTGATTTGGGGCAATCATCCTTGCTCAATTTCACATATGTGGGTAAAGGTGTACTCAATGTCTTTCCACCCTGCATATTGAACATGTGAAGTACTTTGGATATGTACTCACATTGAGACAATTATATGCATCTTTTACTCCTATCATGAGTAATGTGCATGCCAAGAATATGTTTATCATCCTTCAAATCCTTCATATCAAATGTCTCGCGCACCTTTGTTTTGAGAAATGAAAACTCATGAGAGGACTTCTTAGCAATGAACATATAGTTTCAAGCATATCAAGCTTCCATTTGAGCATCTCTTTGTGTAGAGGAATGATCTGCATCATCACATGAAACCTGCAAAGGCTGAGAAGTTTCCTCATGAGGACCAGCACTAGACTATCCACCTGTAAAAAGAGGCAACAAAGTATCATACATGTCTTTGGAGCTAACAAATGTCTCCTTCGTACATGAAAGTAAAGGCCGAATAGCATCTTCCACAAAAACAACATCATGGCTAACCAAAATGCATTTAGTATGTGGATGATACAGATGATAGCCTTTGCTTTCAAAATTGTACTCAACGAAAATACATTTTACTGCTTTATCATCCAATTTCGTGCGATGTTGTTCATGCACTAGTGCATATGCCAGACAACCAAAAACATGCAGATGAGCAACAGATGGCTTGGGACCATGCCAAGCCTCATATGGAGTGATAGAATGTAGTGCTTTAGTGGGATACCTGTTAAGTACATATGTTGCACACATAACACCCTCAAGCCAGAAAGTATGTGGTAAAGCCTCACTCTTGACCATACACCTCACCATCTCCATGAATGACATGTTCTTCCGTTTAGCAACTCCATTCTGTTGAGGTGTATATGGCACTGTACACTAATGTTTTATCCCACATTCAACTAGAAATGCATTAAATGCAGAAGACATATATTTCCCCCCTCGATCAGAATGGAGTGTGCCCATTTTACTTGCTGACAGATTTTGAGCCAAAACCAAAATTTTTTGAAGCACATAAACACTTCGGACTTTGCTTTCAGTGGATATACCCATGCATGCATGGAAAAATCATCAATGAAAGTCACGAAGTAAAGATAGTTTTCAAAAGAGGGTGTCTACATAGGACCACAAACATCACTGTGAACAAGCAGCAATTTCTGAGTAGCTCGAACTGAACTATCTTTTGGAAAGGAGCAACACTGCATTTTGTCCAAAATACAGCCTTCAGAGACATGTTTACCAAGTTCCTCAAGTTTGGGCAAAGAAGACACCATTTTAGATTTTTGCAGGCGTAGCAAACTAGCAAAATTCAGATGACCAAAGCATGCATGCCAAAGCTTTGCATCTGACATAGCCTGAGAATCATGCACTGCACATGCTGAATCATTCACAAATTTTCCATAGTCTATGAGCTTATATAGCCCACACCATAAAATGCCAGAAGCAATAATCACGTCACCATTTGACAAATCATGAACTATACATTTGTCATCAACAAATTTCACAACCAAGCCAATCTTGGCTAAAGTTGAAACTGATAACATATTCTTCTTGATCCCTGGCACAAATAAAGCATCTTACAATGTGAAAGAACTACCATCAACAGTAGTCAGAATGATCTTACCAACCACGATGACAAGATAAGAGGAGTTGTTGGCGCATATGATAGTATTCCATGTAGGGGCAAGCTCAAGTGAAGCGAAGAAACTGCGCTACAAGGTAATATGTTTGGTTGCCCCACTATCAAAGTACCAAACATATGAGTCTATTATAGACATACATTAATCATGAGAAGATGGGTATAAACTGCAAATATTAGTAAACGCCCATTCTTCATTCTGCACAAGATTAGCAGACTCTGTTTTTGGTGTAGAGGCCTTTGTAACAACCATTCCAACCTCTTTTTTTTTGCCTCTTTTGCAACCAGCTTTGGACAATTCTTTATGACATGATCATTTGATTTACAGTACTTGCAAAACAATTTCCGTGTTTCTGTTTTCTTATCATCTCTGTCATCCTTCTTTAATTGTGCAGAATTAGCAGATTTCTCCTATCTAGTAGAAGAGCTCCATTTACCTTTGCCCTTCTGACTAGCCAAGAAAGCTTGATCTACAACATGTGTAATGGACATGTTCTGCCTAGATTGATCTTCATGCAACAAAACAAAGACTAACTCCTCAAATGATAAGGCATTTGGATTGCCTTTCATCATCAAATGAAGAGTAGAAGCAAAACTCTAGTATGAATTGGGAAGACCATTCAAAACAGTTTACACAAGTGAATTGTTAGGCAAGACTTCATCAGTAAAAATTATTTGTTCCTTCAAATCTTTGATCTTTGTTAGAAAACTTTCCATAGAATCACTTTCATTCATATGCTCACTTTCCAACTATTTTTGAGGTAAGAAACATGAGCCTCATTCCTAGCCTGATACAATGTGGTAAGTATATCCCAATCATCCTTAGGTATTCTACAAGAGTGAATGTGAGAAATAATGGCATGTTTGATAGAGAAGGCTATCAATGCATGTACCTGAGCATCAATATATGCAGTAAAATGGCACTGAAAGGCTAAATTTACATCCCAAACACTAGCCAAAAACACCTGCAAATGTTTGTCAACTCTGTATTTGAGCTCAAAAACCTACACAAACTTGCGGTAGCTGCTCCTACCACAACTGAAAACCTTTCAAGAAACTTGTAGATTTACTAGTCTGCCTAAAAACATAGCCCCAAAGCTAAATATTTGTTGGCAAAGAAGTATAAAGAAAACTCTTCTTGATGTTCTTGATCATATGTAAAGAGATCTATGCATGAAAATACTCCAAAATGGCTCTAAGAATCATCCCAAAAATGTTTCAAAGCAGGCCTTAAAAGAAAGGAATGAGGCTTTGAGGGCCCAAAACATGTTCAAGGTAATGTGAATCTTATTCTTTCCCCTTCGTCAAGCACCACAAGAGTGTAGCTTAATGGCAAGGGATTGCCAATTAAGCGAGCCTCGAGGGAAACAAACTAGGATGGATGACATCCTAGGAAGTACCGGGAACCTCCATCTTCCTTTATCGTTAAGGTCCTCCCTCACATGTAGCCAACAACACCAAGGTGACGTCGTTGGCTCAGACGACAAGGTATGTCAAGGTCTATGCCTTGGTCATTGCCTTGGTCATAAGCCTTGGAGAATTCCATGGGTGGGTGTGTAGGTGTGCACTTCGGTTGCACAAAAGCAACAAAGCTTTTGCCTCGAAATTCTCTAATACCAGTGAATTGTTGCGATGGTGATACACCATAATGGACACTCCTTCTTAAGAGATCCACGACAATACTCTCATAGTAGAAAACTGAGCTCCTAATGCCGCACACATTACCTTGTATAGAATACATAGAAAACACAATGTATACACAAGGAGCACAGACACAGATTTCTTAGGTGTTACAAATGTGGTAGAATTTATAGTCTATGATTGACCAGGACACTATATGTTTTATTTAAGAACATATAGAAAAGTGTTCAACAACCATTTTTGCTTTGACATGGACACTAATGGTAACACATGTGTGGGTTCATCCCTACCAAAATCATTCTAAACAACACCTAGATCTACATGTGAATAGTTAAATTAGATGAAAAGTATGAAAAGTATGAAAATAATGAAAATGGGAGATCTAAAACATCCATGGCTTAATTCAATGTTTAACTATGTTCGAGCTAGGCATCCATAACACAAACATATGAAGTAGATGGATTCTAAGTATTTTTAGCTTAATTGCTATATGGGTCTAATTTTTGCACTACTTGTGTATGGACCTAAAATAGTTGGATCTTTGACTTTAAGAAATCCCCTCAATTTCAATTTTGAGACAATGAAGATGAGCCTTGTTACTATATGAGAAGGGCCGAATGGTCGTGGACACTTTTGTATATGTTCTTTAATAAAACATATAGTAGTCTGGGCAAACACAGACTCTATGTTCAATCACATTTGTACAACCTAAGAAATCTATGTTTGTGGTCTTTATACAATGTGTTTAGCTATGTATTATGCACCCCTTGTACAGAATACAATGTGCGACAACAGAGTTTGGGTTTCTACAGCAAGGGTATCATTGTGGAGCTATCAATAAGGAGGTTCTACCATCATGCATCATCAAAGAGTTACTTCATTGGTATCAGAGTATTTTGATGCAAAAGCTTTGTTTCTTTTGTGCGAGAAAAGCAAGCACCCGCCTGTCCACCCAAGGCTTTTGACCAAGGTAGTGACCAAGGCATAGACCTTTGCATACATAGACATCCGAGTCAACAAAGTCATCATTGGCTATGCACGAGGGAGGATCTCAACGACCAAGGAAGATAGAGGTTCCTAGTACTTCCCTAGAGGTCACCCATCCTAGTATTGTTCCCCTAAAGCTCACGTAATCGGCAATCTTTTGCCATTAAGCTACACCCTTGTGGTGTTTGAAGAAGGGGAAAGACTAAGCTTAACATTATCTTGAGCATGTTTTGGGCCCTCAAAGCTTCATTCTTTGCTTTCAAAGCCTATTTTGAAGCATTTTTGGGGTGATTCTTGGAGGCATTTGGAGTACTTTTGTGCATAGTTCTCTTTACAAATTTCAAGAACATCAACAAGCGTGCACTTTGTACTTCTTTGAGAAACAATGTTCACCTTTTGGGGCTGTGTTTTCAGCCACACCAGTAAATCTACAGGTTTCTTGAAAAGTTTCTAGTTGTGGTGGGAGCAGCCACTACAAGTCTATGCAAGTTTTTGAGCCTAAAGAACTAAGTTGAGAGACACTTGCAGGTGTTGTTGGCCAGTGTTTGGGCTGTGAATGCAGCCTTTCAGTGCCGTTTTGCTACATATATTGAGCACATACACACTATGTATGCTTCTGTGAATATCTCTTATGTACTCCATTTGGTCATTGATATAGCGGTTACGTTTTTTGCATGAAGCCTTTTATGTTTGATAAAGAGGGTCGTCGTGAGGTTTTCTTCATTGGGAGACACCCAAATGATAGGATCTCTTCGATGATGCAGGTGGAAGACTTACCCAACCTCACCATAGGAGATTTATGATAGTTCTTCATAGGTTCTCGATAAGCCTAGTTGGCTTCGTTCGGATAATTGATTATATGCAGTAGAGGCAATGATTCATTATGCAAGTTTACATGTTGGTACTTGTAGTTTTATGAGATTTTGACACTACTCATATGCTCATTTTGCAGAGGAGACTCTAGTAAAAATTTTCCAAATTTTTTGGTTTTGCCAACTATATAGTGGTCGATTTAGTCCTTGATACACTTATTGATGTGATCACATTCACTATCACATAATCCTTTTGGTTGGTCATTGTTGTTCATTAATCCATTTTTTTGGGGAGATTGTTGATTTTTTTCCCAAAATCTGACACTTGGTTCTCATTTCATGAGCCTTAGTGGTGCCTAGACTATTCTAGCTCCATTTTAATTCTAGTCAGTTATCTATCATCATGGCATTAGAAATCTCAGGCACATTTGGTGGATTTGGGTCTAATTCCAGTGCTCCCAAGAGGAGCTATAACGTGCAAGGCAAAGACCATGTTGAGATCCAAAAATTTGATGGCACAAACTCTGCTCTATGGGAGAATCAGATTAAAGATGTGTTGATTCAGAGGAGACAATGGAAGCCAGTAAATGGAATATCAAAGAAGCCTATTGATATGGATAATGATGATTGGGATGAGTTGGATGAAATGGCAAGGTCTACCATTCAATTACACCTGGCAGATAATGTTTATTTTATAGTATTAGACTGTGAAAGTGTAGAGGAGCTTTGGAAGAAGTTATGCAATACATATGAAAAAGAAATGACATCAAATAAAGTGGATTCGATTATTGGAGTTTGAGGTCTATGGAAGCACGTGAACAATACAAGGAAGAAGAAGAGCTTGGAGCACACCACACAATACTCAATGTATTACCACTAAAATGTACAAAGATCAAAATAGCCCGTTAGGGTTATAAGCTTATATACAAGCCAGGGGAAAAAAACCTCCTAAAAAAGAGCAAAAAAGTTTCCTTGATGGTTCTAGTGTGTTCACACACATCACTACCTAAATATATCAACAAATCCCCCCTGAGAGTGATGCAGTGAACAAGGGGTTGGCACTCACGTATAAGGAAGTGCTAAGCTATGTGGAATCAATCCACAAAAGGAAGTAAGCCCAAAGCTTTCAGGAAAGCTTCAAACTTCTCCCTAGGCAAAGACTTTGTGAAAAGGTCTACAATGTTCTCCTATGTTGGCACATATGCCAAACCGATCTCTTCAACAGAGAACCCCTCCCTGACATAATAATAGTGCACCTCAATGTGCTTAGTGAAGACATGGAACACATGGTTCCTCCCAACTGCCAATGTGCTCTAACTGTCAAAGAAGATGGTGGTGGCAGAAGAATGACCAACACCCAAATAAACCATAAGGTGTTTGAGCCACACACACTCATCAGTCATTTTGAAAGCTGCCCTATACTCAGCTTCACAACTAGAAGTAGCCATAGTAGGCTGCTTCTGCTCAAGCAAGATATACATGATCTACCAAGCATGAAGAAAAAGCCACTAATGGACACACGAGTGTCATAGCAACCAACCCAATCAAAGTAAAAAAAGCATGTAAATTTGGCGGTAGTGGTCTCCCCTTGGGATAAAACAATCCAAGTAATTGGGTACCACTTAAGTAGCAAAAGATGCACTTAACCACCTGCCAATGCTTGACATTTGGACAATGCAAAAACCTGCTCATATGTGAGATAGCAAACTGAATATGTGGCCAAGCAATGCATAAGTAAATCAAGCATCCAACAACCTTCTGATAGAGAATGGCATCAAATGGATCTCCATCATCATGAAAACTCAATCGTACACCTGTGTCCATGGGATTGGCAATAAGTTTGTAGTCTTCAAGGCCAAAATGTTGCAATAATGTGTCAATATATTTTGTTTGACACAAAGCTATTCCACCATCAACTTGCATAAATTGAGTGCCCAAATAATGATGAAAATGCCCCAAATCTGACATCTCAAATGAGGCATGTAAGTTAGCCTTAAAATCAGCAATATGCTTCTCATGAGGACCAGTGAGCAACATCTCATCAACATACACAACAATGATCAGAAGCACATCATTAGCATGCTTAACATATAAGGTGCTCTCTATTGGGTTGTTCTCAAAACCACTTGCAATCAAGTAGGCATGTATCTTTTCATATCAAGCACGTGGTTCTTGCTTCAAACCATATAATGCCTTTTTCAACCTGCACACTTGGTTTTCATGCCCTTTCTGCACAAAGCCATGGGGCTAAAAACCATACACTTCTTCATGCAAATCACCATTTAGAAATGGAGTTTTAATGTCCAACTCATGTACATTCCAACCATCATGAGCTTCAAGTTCACAAATGCTACGAACAGTAGTCATTCGACATGTAGGAGCAAAGGTCTCATCAAAATCAATGCCTCTTTCCTAACCATAACCCTTTGCAACAAGCCTAGCCTTATACCTGTCAATTGTTCCATCAGGATTACACTTCAGCTTGTATACCCACTTAGTGTCAATGTCCTTTTTTCCAGGAGGCAAGTCACATAAAGAACATGTACCATTCTTCATTATAGCATCATATTCAGATTGCATAGCAACCATCCAATTTTTTGAATTTTGTGCTTCATAAAAAAAAATAGACTAATTCTAATCACAAAGACTAGAAGCAGCCATAGCATAGCAATCTGATGCAAAAGAAGCACTATGAGAGCCAAAACGAGTACAATATGACAGAGATGCATCTAATTTGTTGTCACACAAAGTTTGCACCAACCATTTTGGCATAGTTTTTGCCTCTTCAGTATCAACTCTCTCATCAACAAGTGCATCATGTAAATTTGCATAAATGGAATGATTTGCATCATCACATCGAACCTATAAAGGCTGAGAAGTTTCCTCATTTGAATCAACACTAGACTCCTCACCTTTGAAAAGAGACAGTAAAGTATCATACATGTCTTTGGAGCTAACAGATGTCTCCTTAGTACATGAAAGTAATGGCTAAATATAATCTTCCACAAAAACAACATCACAGATAACCAAAATGCAATTAGTCTATGGATGATACATACGATAGCCTTTGCTTTCAGAACTATACCCAAAAAAAATACATTTCACTGCTTTATCATCCAATTTCTTGCATTCTTGTTCAAGCACAAAGGCATATGCTAGACAACCAAAAACATGTAGGTGAGCAACAGATGGCTTGCGATCATGCCAAGCCTCATATGGAGTGATATGTCACAATGCTTTAGTGGGACATCTGTTAAGTACATATGTTGCACACATAATAGCCTCAAGCCAGAGACTATGTGGTAAAGCCTGACTCTTGACCATACACCTCACTATCTCCATGAGTGACCTATTCTTTTGTTTGGAAACTCCATTTTGTTGAGGTGTATATAGCACTGTACACTAATGTTTTATCCCATGTTCAGCCAGAAATGCATTAAAATCAGTAGACATATATTCCTCCCCTCGATCAGAATGGAGGGTGCCCATTTTACATGTTGACAGATTTTCAGCCAAAACCAAAAACTGTTTGAAGCACCTAAGCACTTCAGACTTTACTTTCAATGGATATACCCATGCATGCTTGGAAGAATCAACGATGAAAGTCACAAAGTAAAGATAGCTTTCAAAAGAGGGAGTATGCATAGGACCACAAACATCACTGTGAGCAAGCTGCAATTTCTGAGTAGCTCGAATAGAACCATCTTTTGGGAATGAGGAGCACTGCATTTTGCCCTTCAGAGTTCCTCAGGCATAAAAAACATCATTTTAGAGTTCTTCAGGCATAAAAAACTAGCAAAATTTAGATGAACAAAGCATGCATGCCAAAGCTTTGCATCTGGCATAGCCTGAGAATCATGTACTACATATGTTGAATCATCCACACATTTTTCATAGTCTATGAGCTCATACAACCCACAACATAGAATTCTAGAAGCAATAATGACATAGCCATTTGACACATCATGAACAATAAATCTGTCATCAATAAATTTCACAACCAATCCAATCTTGGCTATAGCTAAAACTAATAACATATTCTTCTTGATCCCTCACACAAATAAAGCATCAAACAATGTAAAAGAACTACCATCAGCAATAGTCAAAATGATCTTACCAACTCCCATAACACGATAAGAGGAGTTGTTGGCGCATGTGATAGTATTCCCTATAGGGACAAGTGTGAGTGAAGTGAAGAAACTACACTACAAGGTAATATGTTTGGTTGCCCCACTATCAAAAGTACCAAACATCTAAGTCCACTGCAGACATACACTGTTCATGAGAAGATGGGTCATAATTGCAAACAGTGGTAAATGCCCATTTTTTATTATGTACAACATTAGAAACTCAGTTTTGGGTGTAGAGGCCTCTGCAACAACCATTCGAGCCTCTTTCTTCCTTGCCTCTTTAGCAGCCAATTTTGGATAGCTTTTTATGACATGATCATTTCCTTTACAGTATTTGCAAAATAATTTCTACTTTTTTGTTTCCTTCTCGGCTTTTTCATCATTCTTTCATTGTGCAGAATTAGTAGATTTTTGCTTACTAATAGAAGATCTCCATTTACCTTTGCCCTTCTCACTAGCCAGGAAAGTTTGATCTGCAACACGCATAATGGACCTATTCTGCCTAGAATGATCTTCTTGCAATATAACAGAGACAAAATCCTCAAATGTTAAGGCATTTGGATTGCCTTTCATCATCAAACAAAGAGTAGAAGCAAAACTCTGATATGAATCAGGGGTCCATAAAGGGTGATTGGTACTGTCCAACTTATCCTCAATAGCCAACATACGGAATACATCACTACTTTCAGCCATGGCCATTGACTAAGATACCTTGATGCAAAAAAATGATTGTATCTAAAAAATTTGAATAGATACCATGTCAAGTTCTACTAGACATGTAGCAGACTTTGAGATGCTTATATTGGCAATCCAAAACTTGTATATATCTTTGGCACAAAAAGATGAAATTGCCTGCATAAGCACTATGATAGTGCATTCGGAGGCCAAAACGAGCTCAGATCACGATTTCAGCACCACAAAATGAAGCTATTTTGAAATCCTAATCACCCTGAGTATGCTCACCAAATTTTGTGTGATTCTAAGACTGTGATCGATGAGGTGTCTAGAATGCCCTAGATGAAGCGATGATATGCTCTGATACCAATTGTTGGAGTTTGAGGTCTGTGGAAGCACACAAACAACACAAGGAAGAAGAAGCTTGGAGGACAACACACAATACTCAATGTATTACCACTAGAATGCACAAAGATCAAAATGACCCATTAGGGTTATAGGCATATATACAAGCTGGGGGAAGAAAACCTCCTAAAGAGGGAAAAAAGTGCCCTTGATGGTTCTAGTGTGTCCATACATTCACTACCTAAATATATCAACACTGATGAAAAAGTTATATGACCTTTGCATGAAGGACACAGATAGTGTTGCTACTCATCCAAATGAGTTTGATGCTATATTCTCCCAGTTATAGGCTCAGAAAATGGATATGAATAATGAAATGAAATGCACCTTGCCATCGTCAGGGGATAAATTTTGCACAACTATTAGCAATAGTGCACCTAGTGGTAAACTGGTATATGATGACATATGTGGAGCACTCTTGAGTGAGGAGATCCATAGAAAATCTATGGTTGGCACTCAGAGTGGAGATGCATATAATGTTCATGATTCTTACCAAGGAAAGAATCAACAATGTGGTAGGAGCAAGAACAAGGAAAATAATGGTCAACGAAATCAAAATAGAAGTAAATCAAGGAACAGAGATATCGAATGCCATTATTGTCACAAGAAAGAACACATGAAGAAAGATTGATATGCATTAAAGAATGCTAAAGGTAAAGGACAAAATGTTGATGGGCATGTTAAATAGCTACTTACACCATCTTCTTCTACTCTGAAGATGGAAGAAATTAATGTTGTTTTTGATGATGGTGATGTGTTGTCACTTGATAGTACTGTGCCCACTGAGGCTCTTATGGTTGATTCTCTTTCCCACATGTGGCTGTTAGATTCTGGTGATGCTTTCCATGTGAAACCACATAGAGATTGAATCTCTAATTATGCAGCAAACTCTCTTGGTACCGTGAGACTTGGTGACTCTTACTAGTGTGACATTGTGGGGATTGGAGATGTGGTTGTGCAGTTCATTGATGGTTTAAAATTTACTATGCATAATGTATGCCACGTATCTCAATTATCATGTAGTTTGATGTGAGTTGGTAAACTTGATTACCTTGGTTATAAGGTGGTTTTCTATGCTCAGTCCCTTTGCATATCAAAGTGAAATATGGTTATTGCAAAAGGAAGCAAAGTTGGCTCACTTTATCCTTTATTTATAACATGGAAAGAACACTTGTTAGCTATTACTGAAGAGCCTATGGCTTCTATTTGGCATGGCTACTAGAATGGAAAATCTTTCTCCTTCTGGCTACTTACCTGTGTTATGTTTCTTTGATTTTTCATTTTGTGAGCATTGTCAATATGAAAAGCAAACTAGGAATGTGCATAAAATGATGTTGACTCTTCAATTCAAGCTTTGAATCTCATTCATACAGATGTGTGTGGTCCTATGCCCACAAGGTCATTAGGTGGTTCTATTTACTTTGTCACTTTCATAAATGATGCTACTAGAAAAGTTTGGGTATATCCTATCAAATTGAAGGATGAGATGTTCCCTATTTTCAAAAAAATGGTTTGCTTCAGTTGAGACTGAAAAAGTAACTAAGCTCAAAGCTTTATGTTCAAATAATGGGGGTGAGAATATCTCACATGAATTCAGCCTTTTCAGTCAGTCGAGAGGAATTTCTAGAGATTTTATAGCTCTTTATACCTCGGTACAGAATTGTGTAGATAAAAGGATGAATAGAACTATTCAGAATCGATTACTTTCTATGCTGCATCATTGTAACCTTTCACAAGGCTTTTGGCCATAAGCAATATTGATTGAAGTTCACATGATTAACCTTTCACCTAGTACTGCCAAAGGTTTGAAAGTGGCACAAGAGTTATGGATAGGGAAGCCACCATATTATGATCATCTTCGAGTTTTTGGGTGTCAAGCATATGTTCATATACCCAAGAATCTTAGACAAAAGCTAGACCATACATCAAAGAAATGAATTTCTCTTGGATATGGTCAAGATGGACAATTTGGATCAGATTCTATTCACAAGAATGGTACTTGGGATTTAGCACCTTTGCCAAAGGGTAGGCAAGCTTTACCATAGAAATGGGTATATAAGCTGAAATTCACATTAGATAGTGCTTCTCCAAAGTATAAAGCATGACTTGTTGCAAGGGGTTTTAAGCAGCAACATGGTGTTGATTTCAAGGAAATCTTCTCCCCTGTGGTCAAGATGACTACATTATGAATGTTGCTTGGATTCGTTGCAATGGAGGACTTAGAGCTAGTTCAAATGGATGTGAAAACTACTTTCTTGGATGGAGATCTTACAAATGAGATCTATATGGAACAACTAGAGGGTTATGTAGTTACTGGCAAGGGAAGTCTAGTTTATAAGCTGAAGAAGAGCCTATATGGACTTAAACAATCCCCTACACAATGGTACCAAAATTTTGATGCTTTTATGATGTCTTAAGGCTATTCATGAAGCAATGAGGATCATTGTATCTACACAAAGAGATGCTCAAATGGCAGCTTAATATGCTTGATAATTTATGCTGATGATATGTTGATTGTTGGGAAGTCCTCTTATGAATTGTCTATTCTCAAAAAGAAGTTGAGCCAAACATTTAATATGAAGGATTTGGGGGATGCCAAACATATTCTTGGCATGCACATTACTTTTCATAGGAGTAAAAGATGCATATACCTGTCTCAAAGTGAGTACATATCCAAAGTACTTCACACGTTCAATATGTAGGGTGGAAAGACATTGAGTACACACATATGTGATATTGAGCAAGGATGATTTCCCCATATCAAATGAGGAAAAGGAATTCATGACCAAATTCCTTATCAGTATGCTATTGGTAGTCTTATGTATGCTATGATAGCTATGAGACCAAAAATTGCATTTGCAGTGGGAGTTGTGAGAAGATACATGTCTAATCCTAGCAAGAAGCATTGGGAAGTGGTCAAGATGATTTTGAGATATCTGAGTGGCGCTAAGGACAAGTGTATATGCTTAATAGAGGGAAAACATCCATTATTGGTTACACAATTTCTGACTATGCTAGTTGTGTAGACAATCATAAGTCTACATCAGGGTACATTTTTCATTTTGTTGGAGGTGCCATCTCTCGGAGATCTTGTCTTCAAGAATGTAAGTTGTTTCCACCACAGAAGTAGAGTATGTTGCAGCAAGTGAGGCATGTAAGAAAGCATTATGGCTTTCTCATCTTGCTTGTGATATGGGTTTAGTTTAGCATGTACCTCGTTCACTTAGTGATAGTCAGAGTGCCATTGCATTGGCCAAGAATCCGGTCTATAATGCAAATACCAAGCACATTGAGCTGCAGTATCACTTCATTAGAGACTGCTTAGCCATTGAGCACATTATTCTTGAGAAGATTCTTATTCGAGATAATGTTGCAGATGCTTTGACCAAAGCTCTACCACATGATAGCTTTTGTCATTGTTGCCACTTGATGGAGGTTACTTGATTCATGATCTTACGTAGTTACTTTTATACTATGTAACATGCCCATCAGGTGGGAGGTATAGTTTGTATACT
Source organism: Ceratopteris richardii (assembly GCA_020310875.1). Classification (NCBI taxonomy): domain Eukaryota; kingdom Viridiplantae; phylum Streptophyta; class Polypodiopsida; order Polypodiales; family Pteridaceae; genus Ceratopteris; species Ceratopteris richardii. The sequence continues at coordinate 62,640,525 of CM035440.1, read as the reverse complement.
TACACTCAGGTATTGTTTATCATTCTTTATTTTTCTCCCATAGTCACTTTGTCCTTATCGACCTTTAGTGGGAGATTGTTACCGTTAGTGTCCATATGAAAGGCCAAATAGCCATTGGACACTTTTGTATATGTTCTTTAATAAAACATATAGAGGACTAGTCAAGCACAAACTCTATGTTTGATTGCATTTGTACTACCTAATGTGTGTTCATGGTATGTATACACTGTGTTTTTTTGTGTATTCTACACCCCTTGTGAGGAGTACTGTGTGTGGTGTTGGAGCTCGGGCTTTTATAGCAAGGGTATCATTGCGGAGCTCTCGAGAAGGAGAGTCTACCATCATGCATCACCAAAGAATTACTTCAAGGCCAACAAAAATGATGTTTCTATTATGTTCCACGTTGTAACCCTTTTTCCCAAGCACAACACTATTATGTCCAATTGGGTTTCAAAGTCCAAGGAAGAAAATAGAAAAGAAGTATTCCATTCACTTCTTGGGCAACTAACTTCAAACAAAATGAATTATCCTAGGGTACTTTCTCAAAGAATTAACATCTTTGGAATTGTTAAGAATAGAACAATTCCTAACTCTTTTATTGCCGAGAGTTTTACTCAAAATCTTTCAAAGAGCTTTAGAATCTTTCTTCATCCCATGTAGTTTGCTATGAGTACTACTTTTAAAGCAATAATGAATGGATGAATGATTCCTCTCAGATAGGTGTTTTCTAAGATTGAATGGGTTTTACACAAAACATCTATCTATGATGTTTCAATTCAATTACTTATTGAATCTTCATACAAATGACTTGAATACCCTATGAAAGTCATCTCCAAGGTTTGATAAACGGGAAGGATGAAGTAGCAACTCTTTGTAACCAATTTGAACCTGTAAGACATTAACAATGATTTGAGTCAGATCCTACGAGACTCATAAATTTAAGTCTTCATAGATATGTTCAAATCAATCTTTAAAGCTATTCTCATAAAGGCTCTTTGAGTCAAGTTAAAATATCATCAAGCCACCGAACTTCTTTATGGTATCCAAAATCAGTGTCTCTAGCCAGTAAATCTTTCAATCTATTGCTGATGCTTATCCTTTACTAAAAAACAATAATAAAAGTTTGGAAACATTTGCATCTTATTGAAGGGAAGAAAACATTGATCCTTTGGAAAATGATCCACCGGGATATGTGGACAAACGCCAAAGTCCACAAAATGATAATTTCTCCCATTTGTGTAAGAAACACCACAAAGAAGTGGAGAACATTGCCCAGGTCAAAGAAAGTGGACCCAAAAATTATTTCTAAAGCCCCCTCTTATAATGCAATGCCCAATTTGCAATAATCCTTGTAAATCTCCACTAGGGAGAGTCCTCTAGTGTCACCTTCACACTTTTATATCAAAGAAAACTAATTTCAAGAGTTTTAAGAACCATTTTTGCAAATGCTCATCCAAATGTGTGAATGGAAATGAGTTTGGGCACATGCATAGAAGTCAATTTCTATTCGTTTCTTTGGAGACTTCTTGTTATTTTGTCATAGATAATTAAATTGAAGAATTGAAATCACATAAGTCCTCTTTCTTGTCCTCGTATCTCCTTATTCATGAGCCTTTGTGCATGTACATGTCTTGGAAACCGTGCTTAGGTGATTCATCTACCCCCTCCCTACCTCGTTTTACTGTTTTCTTGTTTGTATGAGGTGAATATAGCAATGGAGTAGAAGTAGGTATTTCCTGTCACCTAGTTTTTTTCCATAAATTTGCATAGGAGACTTATTGCACACTTCAAATGGATGCATCTCATCAAGAATTTTGAAACAAATCCACTATTGATCCAATTTGAACCACTGAGCTGAAAAAATGTCCATTTTTGGTGTTTATTATTGTTGTCTGTTAGTTTGCAAGTCTTGTGTGTAAGAGTTGGTCGTGTGTGTGGTTACTCATTTTCATATCCTATTGACCTATTCATGCATTAGCCATCATGTGAACACATGATTCTATGTACTTGATTCGGACTACTCTGAATTTGATAATTTAGTGTGTCATGTCAAGCCACCAATTGATCATAATCATAGGACAGGTGATAACTAGCTATGATCAGTTGTTGATAGGTCTTACATGTTTTTAGCGTTCTGAATGTTCTTCCCAATTCATATCATAGTTTGTCTTCTACTCTTTGTTTGATGATGAAAGGCAATCCAAATGCCTTAGCATTTGAGGAGTTAGTCTTTGTTTTGTTGTAGGAAGATCAGTCTAGGCAAAATAGGTCCATTATGCATGCTGCAGATCAAGATTTCCTGGCTAGTCAGAAGGGCAAATGTAAATGAAGCTCTTCTACTAGTAAGCAAAAATCTGCTAATTTTGCACAATCAAAGAAGGATGACATAGACGACAAGAAAATAGAAAAGCTCTTCTACTAGTAAGCAAAAATTTGCTAATTTTGCACAATCAAAGAAGGATGACAGAGACAACAAGAAAATAAAAAAGGAGAAATTGTTTTGCAAGTACTATAAAGAAAATGATCATGTCATAAAGAATTATCCAAAATTGGCTGCAAAAGAGGTTGGAATGGTTGTTGTAGAGACCTCTACACCGAAAACACAGTCTGCTAATCTAGTGTAGAATGAAGAATGGGTGTTTACTATTGTTTGCAGTTTTGACCCACCTTCTCATGAACATTGTATGTCTGCAGTAGACTTAAATGTTTGGTACTTTGATAGTGGCACTACCAAACATATTACCTTGCATCACAATTTCTTCACTTCACTCGAGCGTGCCCCTACAAGCAATACTGTCACATGCACCAACAACTCCTCTTATCCTGTCATGGGAGTTGCTAAGGTCATTGTGACTACTGCTGATGGTAGTTCTTTTACATTGTCGGATGCTTTATTTGTGCTAGGGATCAAGAAGCATCTGTTATCAATTTCAGCTTTAGCCAAGATTGGATTGGTTGTGAAATTTGTTGATCACAGATGTATAGTTCATGATCTGTCAAATGGCAACACAATTATTTCTTCTGGCATTTTATGTCATGGTCTATATAAGCTCATAGACTATGAAAGATCTGTGAATGATTCAACATGTGCAGTGCATGATTCTCAAGCTATGTCATATGCAAATTTTTTGCATGTGCGCTTTGGTCATCTGAATTTTGCTAATTTGCTACACCTATAGAAATTTGAAATGGTGTTCTCTTTGCCCAAACTTGAGGCACTCGATAAACATGTCTGTAAAGGTTGTATTTTGGGCAAAATGCAGCATTCCTCCTTTCCAAAAGATGGTTTAGTTCGAGCTACTCAGAAATTGTAGCTTGTTCACAGTGATGTCTATGGTCCTATGTAGACACCCTCTTTGGAAATTATCTTTACTTCATGACTTTCATTGATGATTTTTCCCGGCATGCATGGGTATATACATTGAAAGAAAAGTATGAAGTTTTTTTGTGCTTCAAACAATTTTTGGTTTGGATGAAAATATGTCAGCATGTAAAATGGCCACGCTCCATCCTCATCAAGGGGGAGAATATATGTCTTCTAACTTTAATGCATTTTTGGAAGAATGTAGGATAAAACATCAGTGCATAGGGCCATATACACCTCAACAAAATGGATTTGCTTAATGAAAGAACAGGTCACTCATGAAGATGGAGAGGTGTATGTTCAAGAGTTAGGCTTTACCACGTAGTTTCTGGCTTGAGGCTGTTCTGTGTGCAACATATGTAGGTGTCCCACTAAAGCATTGCAATCTATCACTCCATATGAGGTTTGGCATGGTCGCAAGTCATCTGTTGCTCACTTGTGTGTTTTTGGTTGTCTGGCATATGCATTAGTGCTTGAACAACAACACAGGAAATTGGATGATAAAGTAGTGAAATGTAATTTTGTTGGGTACGGTTTTGAAAGCAAAGGCTATCGTCTGTATCATGCATAGATTAAATGCATTTTGGTTAGCCGTGATGTTGGTTTTGTGGAAGATGCCATTCAGTCATTACTTTCATGTACCAAGGAGACATGTGTTAGCTCCAAAGACATGTATGATACTTTGCTTCCTCTTTTTATAGGTGGACAATCTAGTGCTAGTCCTAATGAGGCAACTTCTCAGCCTTTGCAGGTTTCATGTGATGATGTGTTACCATTAGTCTCCATGTGAAAGGCCAAATGGATACCGGACACTTCTTTGTATATGTTCTTTAATAAAACATATAGTGGCCTGGTCAGTCATAGATTGTAAGTTTGACCGCATTTGTAAGACCTAAGAAGTCTGTCTTCATGCTTCTTGTGTACTGTGGTTTTTTGTGTATTCTGTAGCCTCTATGTGGAGTACCGTGTGTTGAACTAGTAGCTCAATTTTCTACTCTAAGGATATCATCGCGGAGCTCTCGAGAAGGAGAGTGCAGCGTGGTGCATCGCCATCAAATTACTTCACTGGTATCATAGCGGTTTGATGCAAAAGCTTTGTTCCTTTTGTGTGAGCGAAGTGAGCACCCCCCTCGGCTTTCTCTAAGGCGTACGACTAAGGCGACGACCAAGGCATAGACCTTGGCATACCTTGTCATCCGAGTCACCAAATTCTCGATTGGTGTCATTGGTTGCGCACGAGGGAGGACCTCAACGATCAAGGAAGATAGAGGTTCCCGATACTTCCCGGGAGGTCACCCATCCCAGTACTATTCCACCCGGAGCCCACTTAACCATGGCAATCTCTTGCCACTAAGCTGCACTCTTGTGGTGTTTGAACAAGGGGAAAGACTAAGATTAACATTATCTTGAACATGTTTTGGTCCCTCAAAGCTTCATTCTCTACTTTCAAAGCCTGTTTTTGAAGCATATTTGGGTATCTTTTGGAGCCATTTTGGAGTACTTTCACACACATTTCTCTTCACATAGGTCCAAGAACATCAAGAAGAGTGTTCTTTATACTTCTTTAACTATAAATATCAACCTTTGGGGCTGTGTTTTCAAACACACTTGTAAAACTACAGGTTTCTCGAAAGGTTTTCAGCTTTGGTGGGAGTAGTCGCTGCAAATTTATGTAGGTTTTTGAGCCTAAAGCATTAGAATTGACAGACACTTGCAAGTGTTGTTGGCTAGTTTTTTGGCCTATGCATTCAGCCTTTTAGTGTCATTTTACTACATATATTGAGCACATACACACCATGTACGCTTCTGTGGATACCGCTTATGTACATCCATGTGGTCATTGATATAGTAGCGCACAAATCCTTTTATGTTTGATTAAAGAGGGTTGTGGTGAGGTTTTTTTAACTAGGAGACACCCAGATGTCAGGGTCTCTTCGTTGATGCAGGTGGACGACTTACCCAACCTTGCCATAGGAGATGTATGATAGTTGTTCATAGGTACTCGATAAGCCTAGTTGGCTTCTATTGGGTAAATGATTATGTGCAGTGGAGTTAGTGATTCACTATGCAGGTAAAAATGTCAGTACTTGCAGTTTTATGATATTTTGACACTAGTCATATGCTCATTTTGTAGAGGATACTCTCACAATTTTTTTCTAGATTTTTGGTTTAGTCAATTATACAGTGGTTGATTTACTCCTTGATACACTTATTCATTGGTGCTTTGACTCTTCTAGCTCCACTATCATTCTATTCAGTTCTCTACCATCATGGCATCAGAGGTCTCAGGCACATCTGGTGGATCAGGGTCTAGTGCCAACATTATGAGGAGGAGCTATAACTTGCAGGGCAAAGACCATTTTGAGATCCTAAAATTTGATGGCACAAACTTTTCACTATGGAAGAATCATATTAAAGATGTGCTGTTTCAAAGGAGGCAATGGAAGCCAGTAAATGGGATTTCAAAGAACCCTGCTGACAAGATGATTGGGATGAGTTAGATGAAATGGCCAGGTCTACCATTCGTTTGCACTTGGCAGATAATGTTTACTTTACAGTATTAGACTGTGAAAGTGCAGAGGATCTTTGTAAGAAGTTATGCAATACATATGAAAAAGAGATGGCATCAAATAAAGTGTATCTGATGAGAAAATTATATGAACTTCACATGAAGGACACAGATAGTGTTGCTGCTGATCTAAATGAGTTTGATGCTATATTCTCCCAATTACAGGCTCAGAAAATGGATATGGATAATGAAATGAAAGCAGTATTGTTGTTATGCACTCTACCATCATCATGGGATACTTTTTGCACAACTACTAGCAATAGTGCACCTGGTGGTAAAGTTGTCTATGATGACATATGTGGAGCACTCTTGAGTGAGGAGATTCGTAGAAAATCTATGATTGGCACTCAGAGTGGAGAAGCATATAATGTTCATGATTCTTACCAAGGAAAGAATCAGCGATGTGGTAGGAGCAAGAAGAAGGAAAAGAATGGTCAAAGGAATAAGAGTAGAAGTAAATCAAACAAGATGGATATCAAATTCCATTATTGTCATAAGAAAGGACATCAGAAGAAAGATTATTATGCATTAAAGAATGCTAAAGGTAAAGGACAAAATGTTGATGGGCATATTAAACACCTACCTGCACCATCTACTTTGACTGTGAAGATTGAAGAAATTAATGCTATTTCTGATGATGCTGATGTGTGGACACGATAGTATTGTGCCAATTGAGGCTCTTATGGCTGATTCTCTTTCCCACATGTGGCTGCTAGATTCTAGTGCTTCTTTCCATGTGACACCACACAGAGAATGGTTCTCTAAGTATGCAGCAAAGTCTCTTGGTATCGTGAGACTTGGTGACTCTTACCAATGTGACGTTGTGGGGATTGGAGATGTGGTTGTGCAATTCATTGATGGTTCAAAATTTACTATGCATAATGTATGCCATGTACCTCAGTTATCACGTAGTTTGATGTCAGTTAGTCAACTTGATGACCTTGGTTACAAGGTGGTCTTTTATGCTCAATCTTTTCATATATCAAAGGGCAGTATGGTTATTGCAAAAGGAAGCAAAGTTGCCTCACTTTATCCTTTATTTGTATCACAAAAAGAACACTTGTTAGCTATTACTGAACAACATATGGCTTGTATTTGGCATGGTCGTTTGGGCCATATATCTTGTAGTGGAATGGAAAACCTTTCTCGTTCTGGCTACTTACTTGTGTTATCTTTCTTTGATTTTTCATTTTGTGAGCATTGTCAATATGGAAAGCAAACCAGAAATGTGCATAGAATGCACATTGACTCTTCAATTCAGCCTTTAGATCTCGTTCATACAGATGTGTGTGTTCCTATGCCCACTAGGTCGTTAGGTGGTTCTCATCACTTTTTCACTTTCATAGATGATGCTACTAGAAAAGTTTGGGTATATCCTATCAAATCAAAGGATGAGGTATTCCCTACTCTTTGAAAATGGCTTGCTTCAATTGAGACTGAAAAAGGAACTAAGCTTAAGGCTTTATGTTTAGATAATGGGGGTGAGTATACCTCACATGAATTCAAGCTTTTCTGTCAGTCTAGAGGGGTTCGTAGAGAGTTTACAACTCCTTATACCCCAATACAGAATGTGTAGCTAAAAGTATGAATAGAACTCTTCAAGATAGAGTAGTTTCTATGTTGCATCATGCAAACCTCTCACAAGGATTTTGGGTAGAAGCAGTATTGACTGCAATTCATGTGATTAACCTTTCACCTAGTACTACCAAAGGTCTGAAAGTGGCCCAAGAGTTATGGACAGGGAACCCACCATATTATGATCATCTTCCAGTTTTTGGGTGTGAAGCATATGTCCATATACCCAAGAATCTTATACAAAAGTTGCACCATAAGTCAAAGAAATGCATTTTTCTTGGATATGGTCAAGAAGGACGATTTGGATATCGCTTATGAGATCCTAAAACACGATCAATGATTAGAAGTAGTGATGTCATTTTCAATGAGTCTAAGATGCATAAAAAGCCCATTAAGGAGGTTGAAATGAGAAGAGTGGTGTTTGAGGATACTAATCCTCCAGTTAGCATGCACAAAAATGTTGCACATAGGGACATTCAAGAGAATGTCCTATCGGATCAGTCTGCATATGTTCCTGTTCAGCAACCATTGAGACACTCTGCATGTGTCTCACATCCACATGATAGATATGTTCCAGGTTTAGATTTTGTTATGCTAACAGATGCCAGTGAGCCTTCTTGCCACAAAGAGGCTATGCAGATAGAGGATCATGTCAAGTGGGAGCGTGCCATGAAGAGTGAGTTGGATTCTATTCACAAGAATGTTACTTGGGATTTAGTACCTTTGCCAAAGGGTAGGTAAGCTTTACCATGTAAATGGGTATATAAGCTCAAATTCACATCAGATAGTGCTTCTCCAAAGCATAAAGCATGACTTGTTGCAAAGGGTTTTAAGCAACAACATGGTGTTGATTTCAAGGAAATCTTCTCTCTAGTAGTCAAGATGACTACCTTGTGCATGTTGCTTGGATTCGTTGCAATGGAGGACTTAGAGCTAGTCCATGGATGTGAAAACTACTTTCTTGCATGAAGATCTTACAGATGAGATCTACATGGAACAACCAGAGGGTTATGTAGTTCGTGGCAAGGAAATTCTAGTTTGTAAGCTGAAGAAGAGCTTGTATGGACTTAAACAGTCCCCTAGACAATGGTACCAAAAGTTTCATGCCTTTATGAAGTCTCAAGGCTATTCTCAAAGCAATGAGGATCATTGTCTCTACACAAAGAGAAGCTTAGATGGCAGCTTGATATGCTTGATACTTTATGTCGATGATATGTTGATTGCTGGGAAGTCCTCTTATGACTTGTCAATTCTCAAAAAGAAGTTGAATCAGAGATTTTATATGTAGGATTTGGGGGATGCCAAACATATTCTTGGCATGCGCATTACCTGTGATAGGAATAAAAGATGCATATCCTTGTCTCAAAGTGAGTACATATCCAAAGTACTTCACAGGTTCAATATGCAGGGTGGAAAGGCATTGAGTACACCTTTACCCACATATGTGAAATTGATCAAGGATGATTGCCCCAAATCGGATGAGGAAAAGGAATGCATGACCAATATTCCTTATCAATCTGCTGTTGGTAGTCTCGTGTATGCTATGGTAGCTATGAGACCAGACATTGCATTTGTAGTGGGAGTTGTGAGCAGATATATGTCTAATCCTGGCAAGAAACATTGGGAAGTGGTCAAGATGATTTTGAGATATCTGAGTGGCACTAAGGACAGGTGTCTATGCTTAAGTAAAGGGAAAGCATCCATTATTGATTACATAGATTCTGACTATGTTGTTTGTGTAGACAATTGTAAGTCTACATCAGGGTACATTTTTCATTTTGCTAGAGGTGCTATCTCTTGTTCTGTAGACCTCAACAAGTAGGATTTGTGTAGAAAGAGTGGGGGAGGAATTAACATAGATCATTCACCAAGATAGGATTTTTTTTTTTTTTTTTTGAGTGTAGGGGATCATATGCCCCAACGCCCACCTCATTTCTCATTTGTGAGAGTGAGAATTGAGAGAAAGATAGAGTGATAGAGAGCAAGTATCATAGAATTATTTGATCCTTTTTAGATTTTCAAAAACAAAACTTGACTATGCATCATTCTTCAATGCCATGGAGGAAATTTTGTACTTTTAAAGGGTATTATTGAGGATTTCAGCACATATCGGGTAGAGGAGAATGATGGCATCATAGTGATACAAAATTTTTTCAATTTAGACTTAAAAAAGCTCAATTATCACAACACTTGGGTTGAGTAATGTATCAAGGCACCTGATTACTCGAGCATCACAACACTTGTTTAGGTGTGTGGCAACACTCTATGAGTGTCATTGACACTTGGGTAGGTATCATGTCATGTCAACTATCACTAATACTCCACAAGTATTGCTAAAATCCCTTAGGTATTGCAATACACCTACCAATATCATTATGTGAAAGTATCACTTACACCTACTAGATGTCATATACTCTAAGTATCATCAATACTTGTTGAGTATCATGACATTTGTCTAGTGTCATGTGAATCCATTGTCATCAACACTTTCTTGATATCACAACATCAACTAGGTATCATGACATTCAATGAGAGTCATGTGTTAAGGGCAATTGAGTATTGCATGTCATTTCCTCAAGTGTCAGCGAGACTGGCCACATACTAATGTGTCAAGTGTTATTAGGACCAAGCATCACTAGAGTCGAATATCACAAATACCTTTTAGGTTTCATATTTCATGGCATGTGAGTGTTTTCTAGCTTAAGTGCCATTAATACCTCACATGTTTCATGCATTGAGTATCATCTAGTTGAAGTGATGTATATTATTTGTTCAAGTTTCATGGGTCGACTATCATCAGTACTTACTAGGTATCATGTGTCATCAACACCATCAAGATTTGTGTATTAATTATCATTTTTTTACAAGCCATGCATGTCATCTTGTTGAAGTATTGTGTATTTGACATCAATTCTCATCGACACTAAGTGTCATCTATAGCAAGTGTAGCTAGAATCCATGACGCTTAAAAACAACGAAGAAAAAAGCCTTTGAAGACTAATTTTTAGCAATGTTTGGGGTGCCTATTTTGTAAAAAATGCCATAGAAGGTCCTATGGAGCACAAGAAAGTTCAGCAAGTGTTAGGATTCTCAAAGCATTAGATAGATCGGTACACTAAGAGAAAAGCTAAAGGAGGAATTAGGCTCTAGAGGAGTGTACTTTAGGTCATACAACTACTAAAGAGTGAAAATGGATTAAGATACCAATATTAAGATGCTTCCATTGGATCCACGTTTGGCATTCTTGCCATGTTTTTTCTAACTATGCAAAAAGAAAACATCAATTCTATATATTCAATTCAATCCACATCATTCAATTTAATCCACATCATTCACATCATTCAATCCACATCATTGGCATAATTCGATCTACATCATTGACAAAATTCCACACCATTGACATCATTCAATTGAATCCACATCATTGAATCCAATCCATATCACTACATAGAGAGATAAAGAGATATGTAGATAAATAGATATATAATCATATGGATAGATAAGTAGATAGATAGGTAGATAAATAGATAGATAGATAAGTAGATAAATAGATTGATTGATTAATTGATAAATAGATAGATAAATATACATATGTAGATCAATATATAGATAAATAAATGAGTAGATGGATAGATGAATAATTGAATGGATAGATAAATGACTAGATAGATAGATAGATAGATAGATGTGTATATAGATATATGAATAAGTGAATGGATAGATAGATGAATAGGTGCATAGATGGATATATAGATAGATGAATAAATAAATGGAAAAATAGATAAATATATAGGTGGATAGATGGACATTTAGAGAGATGAATAAACATATGGATAGATACTTGAATAGATATATATGAAATGATGCAATGACAATGCACCATGGTGGACTCTCCTTCTCAAGATCTCCATGACGATACTCTTGTAGTAGAAAATTGAGATCCATATTCTACAAAGGGCACCTAGAATATGAAAAAACACATAGTACACAGCAAAGCACGAACACAAATTTCTTAGGTGTTACAAATGCAGTCGAGATTACAATCTGTAGCTGAACAAGCCACTATATGTTTTATTGAAGAACATATACGAAAAGTGTCCTGCATCCATTTGACCTTTCACATGGACATTAACAGTAACAATCTCGCACTAAAGACCAACATGGCCAAAGTTACTATGGGAGAAAAATAAAGAATGATAAAGAATACCTGAGCACAAACTATACCCTGAGTACAGACTATACCTCCCACCTGATGAGTATGTTACACACTATACAAGTAACTTTGTAAGAACAAGAATCAAGTAACCCCCATCAAGTGACAACATTGTGGAAAGCTATCATGCGGTAGATCTTTGATCAAAGCATCTACAACATTAACTTGAGTATGAAGCTTCTCAAGAATAATGCACTCAGTGGCAAAGAAATCTGTAATGAAGTGATATCTCACCTCAATGTGCTTTGTGTTTGCATGATAGACCGGATTCTTAGCCAAAGCAATGGCGCTCTGACTATCACTGAGCAAATGAGGTACATGTGGTAGATCCATATCATAGGCAAGATGAGAAAGCCACAATGCTTCCTTACATGCCTCACTTGTTGTAGCATACTCTACTTCTATGGTCGAAATAGTTGTACATTCTTGAAGGTGAGATCTCCAAGAGATAGCACCCCCAACAAAATAGAAAATGTAGACATTCGATTGTCTACACAACTAGCATAATCAAAATCTATGTAACTAATAATGGATGTGTTTCCTCTACCTAAGCATAGGAGCTTATCCTTAGTACCACTCAAATATCGCAAAATCATCTTGACCTCTTCTCAATGCTTCTTGCTAGGATTGTACATATATCTTTCTCACAACTCCCACTATAAATGGAATGTCTGGTCTCGAATCTACCATAGCATACATGAGACAACAAAAAATAGACTAATAAGGAATTTTGTTCATGAATTCCTTTTCCTCATCTAATTTGGGGGAATCACCCTTGCTCAATTTCATATATGTGGATAAAGGTGTATTCAATGCCTTTCCACCGTGCATATTGAACATGTGATGTAAGGGTTTCCTCATCTGATTTGGGGAAATCATCCTTGCTCAATTTCACATATGTGGGTAAAGGTGTATTCAATGCATTTCCACCTTGCATATTCAAAGATGTACTTTAGATATGCACTAACTTTGAGGAAATTATATGCATCTTTTACTCCTCTCACGAGTAATGCACATGCCAAGGGTATATTTGCCATCCCCAAAATCCTTCATATCAAATGTCTCACTCAACTTCTTTTTGGGAAATGACAACTCATAAGAAGACTTTTCAGCAATCAACATATCATCGGCATAATGTATCAAGCATATCAAGCTACCTTTTGAACAACTCTTTGTGTAGATACAGTGACCCTCATTAATGCAAGAAATAGCCTTGAGACTTCATAAAAGCATCGAACTTTGCTACATTTATCTAGGGGACTGTTTAGGTCCATATAAGCTCTTCTTTAGCTTTTAAACTAGACCCTTTTTGCCAAGAACTACATAACCCTCTGGTTGTTCCATATAGATCTCATCCGTAAGATCTCCATGCAAGAAAACAATTTTCACATCCATTTGGACTAGCCCTAAGGCCTCCATTGCAACGAATCCAAGCAACATGCATAGGGTAGTCATCTTTAGTACTAGAGAGAATATGACCTCAAAATCAATGCCATGTTGTTGCTTATAACCCTTTGCAACAATTCATACTTTATACTTTGGAGAAGCACTATCTGATGTGAATTTTACCTTATATACCCATTCACATTGTAAATATTTCTTGCCCTTTGGAAAAGATATTAAATCCCAAGTACCAATCTTGTGAATAGAATCCAATTCACTCCTTGTGACATAGTCCCACTTTGCACGATCCTCTTTTTGCACAACCTCTTTGTATGAAGAAGTCTCACCAGCATCTCATAGCATAACAAAACTCAAACATTGGACATATCTATCAAGTGGATGTGAGACACGTGCAAAACATCTCAATGGTTTCTGAACACAAACATTTACAAACTGATTTGATTGGACATTCTCTTGAACGCCCATGTGTGTAGCATTTTTATGCATGATAACTAGAGGACTAGTATCCTCAAACACACTTGTCTCACTTAAACCTCCTTAATTATTTGTTTATGCATCTTTAGACTCATTGAAAATGACATTACTACTTCTGATCATTGATTGTGTTTTAGGATCCCATAAGTGATATCAAAATTGGCCTTCTCGACCATATCCAAGAAAAATGCATTTCTTTGACTTATGGTCTAGCTTTTATCTAAGATTCTTGTCTATATGAAGATATGCTTCACACCTAAAAACTCTTAGATGATCATAATATGGCGGCTTCCTTGTCCATAACTCTTGTGCTAGTTTCACATCTTTGGCCAATATTAGGTGAAAGCCTTTAATCACATGAAATGTAGGAAATACTCCTTCTTCCTAAAAGCCTTGTGTAGGATTTTTATGATGCAGCATAGAAGCTACTCTATCCTAAATAGTTCTAATCATCCTTTCAAGTACACCATTCTATACTTGGGCATAAGGAGCTATAAACTCTCTACAGATTCCTCTAGACTCACATTAAAGGTTGAATTCATGTGATGTATACTTACCCCCATTATCTGAAGGTAAAGCCTTGAGCTTAGTTTCTTTTTCCATCTCAATGGAAGCAACCCATTTTTTGAATGCAGGGAATACCTCATCCTTCGATATGATAGGATATACCCAAACTTTTCTAGTAACATTATTATGAAACTGAAAGCATAAAGAGAACCACCTAATGACCTTGTGGGCATAGGACCACACACATCTGTATGAATAAGATCTAAAGGCTGAATTGAAGAGTCAACATGTTTTCTTATGAACATTCCTAGTTTTCTTTTCATATTGAAAATGCTTACAAAATGAAAAATTGGAGAAAAATAACACAAGTAGCCAAAATGAGAAAGATTTTCCAATCCACTATGAGATATGTGGCCCAAATGGCCATCCCAAATACAACCCATAGGCTATTCAGTAACATCTAACAAGTGTTCTTTTTATGATACAAATAAAGGATAAAGAGAGCCAACTTTGCTTTCTTTTGCAATAACCATATTTCACTTTGATATGCAAAAGGAGTGAGCATAGAAAACCACCTTGTCACCACAGTCATCAAGTTGACCAATTGACACCAAACTACAATGTCATGATAATTGAGGTACATGGCGTAGATTATGCATAGTAAATTTTGAACCATGAATGAGCTACACTATCATGTCTCCAATCCCCACAATGTCACGCTAGTAAGAGTCACCAAGTCTTATGGTACCAAGAGAATTTGCTACATAATTAGAGAATCATTCTCTATGTGGTGTACATGGAAAGATGCACCAGAATCTAGTAGCCACGTGTGGGAAAGAGAATTAACCATAAGAGAACAATGGGCACAATATTGTCAAGTGTCAACACATCAACATCATCACAAATAACATTAATTGTCAAAGTAGATGGTGTAGGGGGCTACTTAGCACACCCATCAACATTCTATCATTTACCTTTACCTTCTTTAATGCATGGCATTCTTTCTTCATGTGTCCTTTATTAAGAAATTAATGGCATTCAAGATCCCTCTTCCTTGATTTACTTCTACTTTAATTCCATTGGCCATTCTTTTCCTTGTTCTTACTCCTACCACGTTGTTAATTCTTTCCTTGGTATGAATCATGAACATTATATGCATCTCCACTTTGAGTGCCAACCATAGACTTTTTGTGCATCTCCTCACTCAATACTGCTCCACATATGTCATCATAGGCCACTTTACCACGATGTGCACTATTTCTAATAACTGTGAAAAACATATCCTTGGATGATGGCAAGGTACATAAAAATAGGATTGCTTTCATTTCATTATCCATATCCATTTTTGAGCCTATAATTGAGATAATATAGCATCACACTCGTTTAAGTGAGTAGCAACACTATTTATGTCCTTTATGCGAAGGTCATATAACATTTTCATCAATTACTCTTTATTTGATGCCATTTCTTTTTCATATGTATTGTGTAACTTCTTCCAAATCTATTGTCCATTGTCATAGTCCAAGAGCCTAAAATATAAATTATCTATCATGTGCAATCGAATGGTAGACCCAACCATTTCATCCAACTTATCTCAATCATCTTCATCCATGTCATCATGCTTCTTTGAGGTTCTCTTTACTGGCCTCCATTTCCTCTTATGAATCAACACCTCTTTAATCTGATTCTTCCGTAGAGCAAAGTTTGTGCCATCAAATTTTTTAATCTCAAAATGGTTTTTCCCTTGCGAGTTATAGCTCCTCCTTGAAACACTAGCACTAGACCCTGATCCTCCAGACATGCCTGATATCTCTGATGCCATGACAATAGAGAACTGACTAGAATGATAATGGAGCTAGAAGAGTCCAAACACCACTAAGGCTCAAAAAGGGATGACCAAGTGTCAGATGTTTGGGAAAATTTCAACAAAGTCTTCCCACCCACATGATGTCATAGATGTTGATGTAGAGGTGGGTGTGCCTATGGATACTTTTCTGCATCTCTTTGAGCAATCCACTCAAGGAACTCATCTTTAATATCCTTTACCATCACCTATTTACATCCAAAAATGCCTAGGTTCATGTACCTCAATAGGTGGTATTTAAGTCAATCGACCCTAGCACCTCCTTTGTAACAGTTACATGTCCATTTCTCTGATGTTGCAATCCCAAATTTACATAAAGCAGTCACATACTTGCAACATTTTTTTTTTGTCTTAGGCATGATGTCGTAACTTAGAAGTGAGATTTGGAGGTTGTGATGATGGTAGATAGGTTGAGATGCACAATTTTCTAATGTCATGGAGCAAGGGGTGACCAAAGAAGAGAGCAAGGAGGGATCAAGGAGGGCCAATGAATCTTCACAACACTCTCTTCATAGCACGAAAACATTGTTCAATAAAGTTAAAATGTAAAATAGGGCCATTTGGGTCATTTTGGCCCACAAGGGATCTTTTTTTTTATGATCACAACAGATTGTGAACATACGAAACACATCACGTTGCGATGGAAACATTGTGAAAAAGTTGCAACATGTTGTGATGAAAATATGGGTCAATCATGATAAAAATCTTTGATCATGGTGATAAAAAGTTCTAATCAAGGAGAACATGATAAAAAGTTAATCTTCACCATTATCTTCATCTTGCAAGCCGGGCTCACACAAGCAATAAAAAAGAGATAGTTAGTCATTAAAATGGCCATATCTCCTTTGTTACTTGTCCAAATTGAGTATGTGATGGGTCCTTTCAAAGTTGTACAAGTTACATGAAACACAATCATAAAAAAAATGATATTTATAGCTTTGTATATAGCCAAAAATAGTTATGGCCTATTAATAGACACAAAAAATTAGCACACAACCACTTGTAATCATGAGAAAAGACAAAAATATTTAGCCTATTGATAGCAAATATCAAGTGTCATACATAAAAAATAAAGCAAGAATAATTCACAAAAAATCCATGGAAGTTTATGCATATTTTTTGTTAAAAGAAGATCTTTCTTACACACACTAGCAAAAGGTCTTTACAAATGAGGACTTTGGTCTTTACATAGTGCTTTTATTATAAGCATTCTACTTTTATTTTGAAAACTCTAAAAATAAAAAAGAACCTCCTCAAAATTTCTCTCCTTAAATTTTTTGAGAGAATAATCTTCTTCCAAAGAAACTCTTCAACATAAAAAAATTGCTAAAAAGAATTAAAAACTTGAAAGTTTGTATGGACTCTACCACAGAGTGTAATATTCTGCAAAAGGAAATTTTCATATCCTTGGTGATACTGTGACCCCACCACATTGATCATGACTATTACAACACTCTTCTTGAGATTAAAGAGGAGGTGTCATAGGTAACCACCTTTATACATATCACTACAAGTATAGGTACACCACCCATCTCCCTTTCTACTACATTTGGAATGGACCCTCTCCCACCAACCCCACTTCCTCCATATCCATTATGATGGTAAAACTTTTGGTTGGTATCTTTGCTAAACCCATGAATTCTACTATTATCACATATGCACCCACATCTACCACACACACCAATGCACAATCATGCACTCACACTCTCATCTCACCTATGCACATCTCAACCACATAAGAAACACTCATTTTATCTTAACCTTATTAGCTTCATCACCATCACCCATTTTGTCATTTACCGAATCTCATGTCATCTTTTCATTTTTGTTTTCATTAGCTTCTGTAGCCCTAGCATGATCACCACCTCCTTTACTTGTCAATCCACAGAGACTTGAGGAGGTTATGAAGATTGTGAGCAAATGTGGTAAGGAAATGTGAGTGACAAGCACATACATGCACACACACACATGCACACAAGGCATGATAACAAAGATAGAACAATGGAAGATTCGATTCTCAATAACTCTATTACACTCTTCAAGAAGCTCTTCCGCTAACTTACTAACCCTAAAAATGAGCTTTCTAGCTCTTTTCATAGTTGTTCAATAGAATTGGCTGTTGGAACATGTTCGTGGCAAGTCCAAGTGATGGCTTGAGTCATCAAAAGACCTAGAGACTTGAAGGAAATGTCTAGTCTTTGTAAAGTTCACTTATGAATGACCTCTTGTAATTTTTGATGCCTAGAAAAATCATCGATAAAATTCATGAAGTAAAGGTAGTTCCCAAAGGAGGGTGTTTGCATAGGACCACAAACATCACTGTGAACAAGTTGCAATTTCTGAGTAGCTCAAAATGAACCATCTTTTGGGAATGAGGAATGCTGCATTTTGCACAAAATACAACCTTCACAAACATGTTTACTAGGTGCCTCAAGTTTGTGTAGAGAGGACACCATTTCAAATTTCCGCACAAGTAGCAAATCAACAAAATTCAGATGACCAAAGCATCCATGTCAAAGCTTTGCATCTGACATAGCCTGAGAATCATGTACTGCACATGTTGAATCATTCAGAGATTTTTCATAGTTTATGAGCTTATACAGCCCACAACATAAAATGCTAGAAACAATAATGAGATCACCATTTGATAAATCATGAATTGTACATCTATCATCAACAAATTTCACAACCAAGACGATCTTGGCTAATGTTGAAACTGATTAACAAATTTTTCTTGATCTCTCACACAAATAAAGCATCCGATAATATAAAAGAACTACCATCAGTAGTAGTAAAAATGATCTTACCAACTTCCATGAAGGGATAAGAGGAGTTGTTAATGCATGTGATAGTATTCCCTATAGGGGCAGGCTCAAGTGAAGTGAAGAAACTAAACTATGAGGTAATAGGTTTGGTTGCCCCACTATCAAAGTACCAAACATCTAAGTCTACTACAGACATACACTGTTCATGGGAAGACGGTTCATAACTACAAAAAGTAGTAAATGCCCATGCTTCATTCTACACAAGATTAGCATAATTTGTTTTGGGTGTAGAGGCCTCTGTCTTCTTTGCCTCTTTTGTAGCCACTTTAAGAGAACTCTTTATGGCATGATCATTTCCTTTACAATATTTGCAAAACAATTTTTGCTTTTCTATTTTCTTCTCATCACTGTCATCCTTCTTTGATTGTGCAGAATTAGTAGATTTCTGCTTACTAGTAGATAAGCTCCATTTACCTTTGCCCTTCAGACTAGCCAAGAAAGCTTGATCTACAACATGTATAATGGACATGTTCTGCCTAGACTGATCTTTGTGCAATAAAACAGAGACTAACTCCTCAAATGTTAAGGCTTTTAGATTTCCTTTCATCATCAATTGAAGAGTAGAAGCAAAACTATGATATGAATATGGAATACCATTCAGAGCAGTTTGCACAAGTGAATTATCAGGCAAGACTTCATCAACACAAATCAACTGCACCTTTAAATCTTATTTGCATGAAATTGGTAGAACTAGCTCAAGCTATGCTCGAGGCCAATCAATTGTCGATTTAGAAAAATTCTATCAAATCAGTTTGCATTTTCAAGGCTTACTAGAAAGACTAGAGCAATTGGTAAACAAGCCACATGTTTTTTTACCTCCATAGGCTCAACTAATTGTTGAATGAGAAAGCTCACCACCAATGAAAGTTTATGTTCGTGATTCCACGGATGTTGGAACACCTCTTTCAATTCAACAGTACTCTCAAGAGTTCCTTTAGGGAATAAAAGAAGAGAAATGGGCCAAGACTGCCTAGATTTAAATTTTGTAACTACATTCAGCACACATTTAGTTTTGTAGTCATCTGCATACTTCGTAATTTGACATTTTGGTGTACTATTACACTTTGATAAGTTGTGTATTCTCTCTCTACTTCTCATTCATCTATCAATTTCCCCAAGACATTCCATCTATTTATAGAGACCAAGCAGAGCAACAAGAAGATAAAAGATTAGATTTTGAATCTAATTCTTTACAAGAGTTGCCACAATCCATAGGCCCATGGGAATTTGAATCTCATCAGATCAGAGCTCCCACAATATTGATAAGAAATGAAGACTCAGTGGTTCCAAGAAGCACTAAAGTCGTGAAGAACACAAAGGTGAAGTGTCATATCACCTTAGAAAATTTGCTCAAAGTAAAACCTAAGCTGTGGAAACATGTGGCGAATCAGGTTCTAGAACTTGGTTCCAATATGTCAAAAGCAGGCTCTAAGCTAAAAGTCCCAAAGATACCTCTAGAAAAAATAGGAGACATGAGTGAAGGTGAAGAAGGTAATACTTATCTTCCAATCACCTACCAAGGTTACACAACCAGAGCTATCCTATATTCGGGTGATGGTGTTGTGATTGCGACCACCTCCTTGTGGAAGCAATGGGGCAACCCCGCATGAAGAACAACTAGAATGAAGCTTCGAATGGTCGACAATCATTTTGAAAGACCTCAAGGATTTCTAGAAGGGATAACTCTAACTACTTGTGGTGTAGAGTTTGAATACACCTTTGTTATATATGACTTCTACAAAAATAACATCTATGAAATGATCCTAAGAAGAACCTTCCTACAAAAACTGCAATTAGTACAAGATTGGGGAACCAACTCCTTGTACTTGCAGCACTTAAGTGTCACAGCCAAGGTCAATTTGAAGGATTATACCTTCAAAGATGTACCACCCCTACAGTGGAATCCTATCCACAAGGTGCAAGAAGATTCAGTCTCTCTGCATTCTGTATGTTCTTTTGATCCATCTTGGATGCATGAAGATACTCACTTGTGGATGTGCAAGCTTGCAGAAGAAGAGGAAAGAAACCTAAAAGTGAGAGAAGAAGGAAATTCGCAAGGAGGTAGACTGGTTAGAGATCCAGCCTAAATGATCTTTCCAAGTGAGGAATTTGAGCCTCATGGTTGGGCAAAAATCTTATCCACCATGGACATCGCTGCCAATGAAGAATGATGGATGCCTCATTGTGATGAGGAGGGTTATAATATTTGTTTGTCCATGTGTGAACCCTTGCTAGAATGGTGTGACTCTAATGAGCTCATAGAAGAAGACGAGGGTGACACTAGAGTCCATTGTGATGGATAGTTGCTTTGACTCAGAGGGGCACTATCTAGAAAATGTAGGAGTATTTAGCCAAAAAGAAGAAGAACCTCTCACAAACATGAAAATTGTAAATTCAATGGATGAAAGTGAAGGCATTCAAAAGAAAAAAAAATAAAAGTAGTGAAACAAATAGAGGAATCATTGTTGGAAGTACTATATAATTTCAAGAAATATGAAGTTGAAGACCGAAAAATTTTGGTACAAATGCCTAAGAGAAAGGTTATCACAGGAGAAGCATATGATAATAAAGAAAAAACCAAAAAATTTGTAGTAACCATTGAAGAGAACAAAGAGCGATGTACGTACACATGAGAAGACCTAAATGCAAAAGAAGAAGTAGAGCTTGTAGCAGAGACTTGAAGGGAGTAGATCCGAAAATATGATCTGATACGATCCCCATGATGGTTGATGCCAAGCCCACCAAACATAAGCCCTACACATATAATGACACTTATGTAGCCAAAATAAAGAAGAAATTGATAGACTAATTGAAGCTGGATTTATCTTTGAGATTGAGCATATTGAACGGTTGTCCCCCATCATAGTGGTGCCCAAGAAGAATGGAAAGTTATGGGTGTGTATTAACCTTAAAAACTTAACATCGCTATCATCAGAGATATTTATTCCCTTCCAATCACCAAACATTTATTGGAGCATGTTGCAAGAAAGGAAGTTTATAACTTCCTTGATGGATTTTCACATTACGACCAAGTAGCCATTGGCCCAGAAGATCAACACAAAATGGACTTTGCCACATAGTGGGGAATCTTTGCATTTCGTGTGATGGCATTTGGTCTCACCAATGCACCTTCAACATTCCAAAGGCTCATGTGTCATGTCTTCAAAGAGTTCTTGAGAAAGAGCTTAGAAGTATATGTGGATGATTTATGTGCTCATTCCCAAGAAAGAAGACACCACATCCTAGAGCTCAGACATATCTTCAACAAGTGTAGAGAATATCAAGTTTGTACGAACCTAGAAAAGTGTGTGTTCATGGTACATCAAGATACGATCTTAGATCATATTGTTTCCCATGAGAGGATTAAGAATTGTCTAGGGTACCAGAAGATACCCCCAATGGAGTATGATACCCTTTATCAAGTGTCATTAATTCTAGAATGGAGTACTCCATTGGTAGAATTTATGAGATCAGGAACACTACCCAGTGAGGCTAGTCTAAGAAGAAAATGAAGCATGGAGCAAGAAGCTCAAGACTATGCATAAGTAGGAGACAACCTATAACAAAGAGGAAAAGATGTTCACTTAAGATTGTGCATTCATGAATCAGACGATTTGAAAATCTTAGAAACTGCACATAGCGGTTTTGTAGGTGGACACTTCGAGCTTGACCGAGTAATCAAGAACATTCTATTCTCAAGAAGTTGGTGGCCCACTCTTCATATGGATGCACATACCTATGCAAAGAGATGCGAAAAATTACAACGTGCACAATATTTGATTAGAAAAAATGAGATGCCTTTGATGCCAATGATGGGAGTGTCACGAGGAAGGAGATAAGGAAGAGAGCTCACACACACACTCTCACTCTCAAGAAGAAGCACACACACAGATTGAGGCAAGGAAGAATGATCATCTTCTTCTTCTTCTTCTATTACATAAAAGGAATGTACAAGAATTGTTGGTGTAACACAAGCCTTCACATTTGGGCTGGATATCTACGTTGAAGACTATACATGACGCGAAGACCATAGGAACTTATGCCTATGAGTTCTTACCAGTTTACCTATTGTAAAAATATAAATGATCTGACGCATCATTATGCAATCACGCCGAATTGTTTGGAAGTCGTGAAAAGGCGGTTGATTGATCGAAAGAATATCTCAATCAATTTTTTTAGGTGAAAGATTTTAGGAGATTGATTTGAATTCTAATTCAAGTCATCACTCAATTCCTATAAAAGCTACAAGAAAAAATGTCGCGGTGTGTTCTTCAATCATCCCTGAGGCGCTCCCATAACCTCGAGGTATCACTGTATCAATCACTGAGGTTGCGAGGTCTACTTGATAGCCTACACCTCTGAATACCATTGAGCTATGTTTATCATGCCAGTGGAAATGTACATTTACATGATCTAATACAAATACTTACATTCATTTACTCTGTGATTCTCTGAGTCATTATCTTCAAGTCTGTCAACCTTGAAGAAGTATATCTTAGAATCTACTGAACCAAATCAAGTGATTCAAAGCTTGATAGATTCAGCTCTATGCATATCACAAACATACAAAGTCTGAAGCAACTTGATTCAGTCAATTTCAAGAAATTACAGTCAAAGTGCTCACAGTTGCAGTTCTTACGGTAAACGAGTGATTTTCCGGTAGAAGAACGAAGTAGATCTTTCAGAGTAATGTGAAGCTTTGTATGAGAGATAGCTCACTCTATAGCTAGACATCTCTACTTTTAGCTGATCCATCTTTCCGGTGGAAAAGATATCTATACACTGCACAAAGTCTGACCGAAAAGAGACTGTCTGAACTAGAGGAATTTTTTATTAAACTTCAGAAAAAGTTCTGTCAGTTAAGAGAGTTCATGTGTCACTTACTTACTTCATGTATGTTCACTTGAAGTAATTATAAACAAAATTATAGTTCATTCCGGTACAATTCTGGTACAATTACGGTGGCAGTCCAGTGGCAGTCTGGTGAAATTTCGGTCCAGTGAAATTTCGGTGAATTTTTTAGAAAAGTTAGAGCACTGTCTTATATTTTTCCGCAAGGCTCAATCCTCATCGCATCATCAAGGAGTAGAAACAAAGGAAAAGATCAAGAGGGCTGGTACAAAGCAGGATTAGCAGTACCAACTCAATCTTCTGAGTGCATCCAACCATCACTTCCAACAGTGGTATCAGAGCAGATAAGGTAATCATGGGTGATGGTTTCCCTTCCTTCATTGACAAATTGGACAGAAACAATTATCAAGCTTGGTCTCTAAGGATGAAGACCTATTTACAAGGGAGAAGCTTATTTGGATACATATCAGGAGATGAGGAATTGCCCTCATTTAAGACTAGAGGACTACCCACAAAGGATGAACATGAGAGACTCAACCAATGGTGTGCAAAAGATGCTTTGGCAAGGTCTTACCTTCTTAACTCTATATCTGACTTTCTTTTACCGCATGTAAGGAATTGTAAGACTTCCCAAGAGACTTGGGAAATCTTGTCAAATTATTTTTCTTCCAACACAAGGGCCAGGAAGAATCAACTATGGATTGAATTCACCACTCTTAGGAAGCAATCAAAACAATCAGTTTCAGATTTTGTCACTAGGGTCAAAGATATTGCAGACCAACTGGCAAGTATTGGAGAAGAGATTGAAGAGGAACAAATAGTCAGACAGGTAATCAATGGACTAAAGGCTGATGACAAGTGGGAGAGCTTTACCACAGCAATGGACTTGTACATGGACATCCAAGCACCTGATCTAACAACCCTGATTGGTCAACTCTTCACACATGAAGCAAAGCTTACAAAGAATGGAGAACAATCAAAAGGTAACAACTCCTCTGCCTTATACACTGATAAAAGGGTTAAAGATAAAGGTAAAAATAAGAAGGTTGATGAAGAAGGCTCTACCTCCCTAGCAAACTATGCAGGGAGAGGTAGATCATATAGAGGTAGGGGCAGAGGAGGTAAGTCAGGTAGGGGGAGACCCTACAATCAATCACCATGCAATATCTGTGGCTTGTCTAATCATACTACAGATGAATGCTACAAAAATTACAAGAACCAAAGAGGAAGAGGTCACCAAAGAGGAGGATACTCTCAAGGCAGAGGCAGATTCAACCAATCTCAAGGCTACCATGGCTACAACAATAATTATAACAACAACTACAATCACAATAGCAACTATCAAGGTGGATACAGAAATAGGAAAGACTACAACAATTATGCAGAGGAGCAAGATGATTCCCTGTTGATCATGAACATGACATCTAAGTCAGGTATCAATGATGATCACTTATTCTATATTGATTCAGGTTGCTCTAACCATGTAGCTGGAAATGTTGCATTACTTTCTGATTTGGAAGAACCCACGGGCAAACATCAAGTGCAGACAGGTGATGACACTAAACATTCAGTTATTAAAGTAGGAAATGTCAAAACAAGTGATGGTAATCAGAATTTATTAAGCAGAGTGTTGTATGTTCCAACAATCACCAAAAATCTGATGAGTGTAGGTCAGATTGTGGAAAAAGGTCTACAGGTCAGGTTCACTCAACATGGTGCATATGTGGAGGATCCAAGACATGGATTCAGAAGAATAGCAAAGGGAGAAAAATCAGGTAGATTATTTATTTTTGAACTTGAAGACACCAAAAACATTGCTCTGTACAATTACAAGGATCAGACGCTATCGGAATTAGAAATATGGCACAAGAGGTTAGGTCACATTGGTGAAAGGACCTTAAAGCAAATGTGCAGGGATCAATGTGTGCTTGGGATACCTAATATATCCAAGCAACACATGATATACAAGTGTGGAGCTTGTCAATTCGGTAAGTCACACAGGTTGCCCTATACCAAGAAAAGTTTCATGCATAAAGATTATCTGGAATTAGTGCATACAGATGTTTGGGGACCTAGCAAGGAGCCATCCTTATCTGGATCGAGGTACTATGTGTCCTTTATTGATGACTATAGCAGGTGGACTGTCTTGTACTTCATGAAACATAAAGATGAAGTGTTTAGTTGTTTCAAGAAGTATCTTGCACTGGTTGAAAACCAAACAGGAAGAAACTTGAAGAAGCTAAGGTCAGATGGAGGAGGAGAATACTTCTCAAATGAGTTTGAAGACTTCTTGCAGGAAAGAGGCATCAAGAGAGAGATTACTACAAGGTACTCACCTGAACAAAATGGGGTAGCTGAAAGAAGGAATAGACTCATTGTAGAAACAGCGAGGTCTATGCTTAATGAAAAGAAGCTGCCAAATTATCTTTGGGCAGAGAGTGTATCTACTGCCACATACCTTATCAACAGGTTGCCATCAAAGACACTTGATGGAATGACACCCTATGAGGCTTGGCATGGTAAGAGACCATCTCTGGATCATTGCAAAATCTTTGGTTGTATTGCATATGTGCATATACCTTCACAGATAAGGGGAAAGCTAGACCCTAAAGCTGAAAAATGTATCTTCATTGGTTATGATTTGAATCAGAAGGGATACAGATTCTACAACCCCTCAAACAAAGGTTTCAAGGTAAGCAGAGATGTTATCTTTGATGAGAATGACTCATGGTATGAAAATGAGTGCAGGAAAGTTAGCCTACCTTATGACATGGAAGAAGACTTTCCCAAGCTTATCAGGCAAGAATCAATTCAGAAAGAGGACACAAGCTCAGATGATGAAGACACCATCAACATTGAAGAGTTCAAGGCCTGGAAATCCAAAGGGAAGATGAAGATGAAGCAACTAGAAGACAATCCAGAATCCTCAACTCAAGCTATGAGGAGATCTCAAAGAGAAAAGAAGAAACCTATTAGGTATGGGTATGATACTTCACTGGTAACTAAGCACTCTGTATATCTTGCAAAGGATCTATTGAATGAAGAACCAGGTTCATTTGAAGAAGCAATTACTAAACCAGAATGGAAGGAAGCAATGGATGAAGAAATGGAGGCTCTCAAGGAGAGTGATACTTGGGACTTGGTACCCAAGAAGGACTCCATGAAGGTGATAGGATCCAGATGGATCTACAAACTCAAAAGGAATTCAGATGGTACAATAAACAGGTATAAAGCTAGGTTGGTAGCCAAAGGTTTTGCACAAACCCAAGGCATTGATTATGAGGAGACATTTTCTCCGGTGGCTAAGATGCCAACTATCAGAGTTATGGTGAGTGTAGCTGCATCCAAGAATTGGAACATGTACCAATTGGATGTGAAGAATGCATTCTTGAATGGATGGATATCTGAAGAAGTCTACATGGCACAACCACCTGGCTATGAAAATCCCAATAAGGTAAATCATGTTTGTAAATTAAAAAAGGCTCTGTATGGTTTAAAGCAGGCACCTAGAGCATGGAATTACAGGTTGACAACATATCTCCAAGATCAAGGATTTGTGATGAGTAAAGCAGACACTTCTCTGTTCATAAAGAGGAGTAGTACAGAAGCAATATATTTATGTGTCTATGTTGATGACATCATTATTACAGGCAATGATGTTCAGGGAATTAGACATATCAAAGGACAGATGATGAAGGAATTCAAGATCAATGATCTTGGATTATTAAAGTATTTCTTAGGTCTTGAGTTAGTCTACACCAACTCAGGTATATATATCACTCAAAAGAAGTATGTACAGGATATGGTCAAGAAGTTTGGCTTGCAGGAAGCTAAAGTCTCAAACATTCCTATGGAGGTCAACCACAAACTCAGTGCACATGAAGGAGAAGAACTCAAAGATATTACAGGTTACCAAAGTTTGGTAGGTAGTTTAAATTATGCTACCTTAACCAGGATTGATATATCATATGGGGTTAGTGTACTTAGCCAATTTATGCATAAACCAAGAATACCACATTTGGAGGCAGCAAAGAAGATAGTAAAGTACCTAAAGGGAACTCAGAACCATGGTTTATACTTTCCTTATACATCAGATATTGATATTAAAGTGTATTCAGATGCGGATTGGGCAGGTTGTAAGGATGACAGGAGGAGTACATCTGGTTACATATGTTTTGCAGGAGATAAACCAATTTCTTGGTCTTCCAAGAAACAACCCACAGTAGCTTTGTCATCTACAGAGGCAGAGTACAGAGGACTAGCAAATGCCACTCAAGAAGCTATCTGGTTGAAGCTTTTGTATACAGAGCTAGGCTTATATACAAGGCCTCCAGTTATCTTTGGAGATAATACAAGTTCTCTTCACCTTGCAGCGAATCCAATATATCATGCTAGAACTAAACACATAGAGGTTCATTACCACTATGTAAGAGAGAAGTTGCTTAGTAAAGATATTCAGTTGACTTATGTGTCTACTGATATACAATGTGCAGATTTACTTACTAAAGCTCTGGATGGAAGCAAGCTATGCAGATTTAAATCCATGATTGGATTGCAGGAAATAATTGAAGACTAAAGATAAAGACTTGAGCCAAAGTGTTTGGCTTGAGGGGGAGCTGTTGGTGTAACACAAGCCTTCACATTTGGGCTGGATATCTACGTTGAAGACTATACATGACGCGAAGACCATAGGAACTTATGCCTATGAGTTCTTACCAGTTTACCTATTGTAAAAATATAAATGATCTGACGCATCATTATGCAATCACGCCGAATTGTTTGGAAGTCGTGAAAAGGCGGTTGATTGATCGAAAGAATATCTCAATCAATTTTTTTAGGTGAAAGATTTTAGGAGATTGATTTGAATTCTAATTCAAGTCATCACTCAATTCCTATAAAAGCTACAAGAAAAAATGTCGCGGTGTGTTCTTCAATCATCCCTGAGGCGCTCCCATAACCTCGAGGTATCACTGTATCAATCACTGAGGTTGCGAGGTCTACTTGATAGCCTACACCTCTGAATACCATTGAGCTATGTTTATCATGCCAGTGGAAATGTACATTTACATGATCTAATACAAATACTTACATTCATTTACTCTGTGATTCTCTGAGTCATTATCTTCAAGTCTGTCAACCTTGAAGAAGTATATCTTAGAATCTACTGAACCAAATCAAGTGATTCAAAGCTTGATAGATTCAGCTCTATGCATATCACAAACATACAAAGTCTGAAGCAACTTGATTCAGTCAATTTCAAGAAATTACAGTCAAAGTGCTCACAGTTGCAGTTCTTACGGTAAACGAGTGATTTTCCGGTAGAAGAACGAAGTAGATCTTTCAGAGTAATGTGAAGCTTTGTATGAGAGATAGCTCACTCTATAGCTAGACATCTCTACTTTTAGCTGATCCATCTTTCCGGTGGAAAAGATATCTATACACTGCACAAAGTCTGACCGAAAAGAGACTGTCTGAACTAGAGGAATTTTTTATTAAACTTCAGAAAAAGTTCTGTCAGTTAAGAGAGTTCATGTGTCACTTACTTACTTCATGTATGTTCACTTGAAGTAATTATAAACAAAATTATAGTTCATTCCGGTACAATTCTGGTACAATTACGGTGGCAGTCCAGTGGCAGTCTGGTGAAATTTCGGTCCAGTGAAATTTCGGTGAATTTTTTAGAAAAGTTAGAGCACTGTCTTATATTTTTCCGCAAGGCTCAATCCTCATCGCATCATCAAGGAGTAGAAACAAAGGAAAAGATCAAGAGGGCTGGTACAAAGCAGGATTAGCAGTACCAACTCAATCTTCTGAGTGCATCCAACCATCACTTCCAACAAGAATGACCTAAAAAACAAGAATACAACCAGTGCAATATATAAAGACCAGTACATAAGGAAAAACCTAATGTCCGCGAATGAGTGAGCTGGCAAGAAACAGATGTGCCATCACTCTCGGTAGATAAATCTAATAAAGCTCAATGAAGTATCCTTGACATATATTGACGTGACCACTATACATGTCAGAGAAACAAAAAACTGGTACGTGTCATCCTGGATCATCACATATTGAGCTTGATATCTCAACACTCCCCCTCAAGCTCAATGCCATATCCTGTAATCCAAGCATCTTCCGAAACTTCTTCAACTTCTCAGCTCCAAGTGCTTTGGTGAAAATATCAGCAACCTGCTCATCTGTTCTCACATAAACAAGATCAATATCACCTGCTAATACCTTCTCTCTGATGAAGTGATAATGTACCTCGATATGCTTTGTTCTAGCATGGAAAACAAGGTTCCGTGCTAACTGTATGCTGCTAAGATTATCACAATAGATAGTGATAGGCTTTTGCACTTCCACACCTAAATCTGCAAGTAACATCTCCAGCCATGATGCCTCACATGCTGCCATTACAGCACCTCTATACTCAGCCTCTGTACTCGACAAAGCAACAGTGGGTTGCTTCTTACTGCTCCATGTAATAGCTGCACCTCCAAGTGAGAAAAGAAAGCCACTAGTAGATCTTCTATCTGGAGTACTACCAGCCCAATCTGCATTGGTGTATCCATGAACCTGCAAATCTACACCAACTTCATAAAACAATGCATAATCCAAAGTAGCACTCACATAACGTAGAGTGCGCCTCAGAGCATCCAAATGTGGCTTCCTCGGAACCTGCATAAACTGACTTTCAAGTCCAATAGTGTAGCTTAAATCAGGCCTTGTAATTGTAAGATATATAAGACTTCCCATAATTTTCCTGTACATAGTAGCATTTTCCAATGCTTCACCTGATGTAGTATCCAATTTCAAATTCTGATCTAAAGGCATAGAAATCGGCTTACAATCAGCCATACCATACTTTTGCAGCATATTCAAGGCATATTGCCTTTGTGACATCCATATACCTGTTTCTGTACGTATAAACTCAATGCCCAAGAACTAGCGCAGCACACTAAGATCTTTCATGTCAAATTCCTGCATAAGAAGTTTCTTTACCTCTTTGATGCTTTCTTCATTATCACCACCTACAATCAGATCATCAACATAAATAGCCACAATAGTGATGCCACTCCTCAACCTTCCTTGCATATAGTGAGTGATCTGCATCACACATAGAAAACCCAATGCTGGTTAAGTAATCAGCAATCCTTGCATGCCATGCACGCGGAGCCTGCTTCAGCCCATACAAAGCCTTTTGCAACCTGCAAACATATTCTGGATGTTTTGAATCTTCATATCCTTGTGGCTGGTCCATATATACTTCTTCCTGTAACTCACCATGTAGGAAAGCATTCTTCACATCCATCTGATGCAAAGTCCATCCTTTTGTTGTAGCTAATGCAACAAGTGTTCTGACAGTAGACATTTTAGCTATAGGGCTGAATGTTTCCTCATAATCAATGCCATATGTCTGTGCATAACCTTTAGCTACCAATCGTGCTTTATACCTGCTTATGCTACCATCAGCATTATGCTTTACCTTGTAAACCCATTTGCAGCCTATGGATTTCTTTCCTTGCGGCAATGGAACCAGCTTCCATGTATCATTTCCATAAAGTGCAGCCATCTCCTCATCCATAGCTTTTTCCCAATCTGCATTACCAATTGCATCTTCAAAACAAGAAGGTTCAGCATCTTGTATTACCTTTGTCATGTAGGCACAATGGCGAGCCGTGTAACTATCATATGTCAATCGTTGCACTGAATTACGCATCCTCCCAGATCTTCTTGGTCCTGGGTCACTTCTTCTTGTATCATTTGCATGTGCCCTTCTTACTCCTGGAGTCTTCACAGAGGGCAATCCAAGTTCCTCATCAAGACTCTTTTCTGAACCACTTGAATCTCCATCAACGTCTTCAAAGCCTGCACCTGTTTTACTACTAGCAGAAAAGCTTTTCTTTACCTTTCTTAGATGTATTTGATGAATTTGCAGGACTGAAATTTCCACGCAATCTTCCACTCCATGGATTTGAGTTGGAACTATTGCTTGGTGATGCATCCGGTCTACTCAAAACTTGAGATTCTGCACTATGTTTTTTAGCATTTTCTTTGTCATTTGGTTCAAGATTCAGTCCTTCTTTGGCATCTGCATAGAAGCTTGACATTTCATCAAATACCACATCTCTACTCACCTTCACCTATCCTGTGAGTGGGTTATAACATTTATACCCCTTTTGCTCAAGGGAATATCCAATGAAGTCACATTTTTCTGCTTTCGGATCAAGCTTCGTCCTCAACTCATCTGGAACATGTACATATGCAATACAGCCAAAAACTTTCAGATGTGATAAGTTTGGCTTTTTACCTATAAAGTTCTCTTCAGGTGTAACTTGATGTATAGCAGCAGTCAGAGTTCTGTTCATGATGTATATAGTAGTATGCACAGCTTCTTCCCAATAACAATGAGGCATATTCTTCTCAGCCATCAAGGCTCTTGCTATTTCTGCAATATGTCTATGTTTATGTTCAGCAACACCATTCTGTTGTGGTGTGTACCTGCAAGAAAACGGATGCCGAATTCCATGATTTTTTAGAAAACTGCTGAACTCATTTGACATGTATTCACCTCCTCCATCAGATCTTAATGTTTGAATGTACTTCCCTGTCTGCTTTTCCACATAACTTTAAAATTCTAGAAGTGAGTAAACACCTCGCTCTTCTCTTTCATGAAATATACCCATACTTTGCGTGTATGGTCATCAATGAAAGTAACATAAAACCTACAACTACCCATAGATGTGGTCTTTGCTGGACCCCAAACATCTGTATGTACTACTTCTAGTACATTCTCACTAACATGCTTGTCATGTGGAAATGATGCTCTTGATTGTTTACCAAATT
Organism: Ceratopteris richardii; assembly: GCA_020310875.1. Lineage (NCBI taxonomy): Eukaryota > Viridiplantae > Streptophyta > Polypodiopsida > Polypodiales > Pteridaceae > Ceratopteris > Ceratopteris richardii. The sequence continues at coordinate 62,608,035 of CM035440.1, read as the reverse complement.
GACATGTTGCACATACCTTTTGCATTTCTGCAACTTTGAAATTTGGTAGTCCATGGACAATCTCCTTTGACTGCATCAATTTCAGCCTTTGCAAGTTTGCATGTCCAATCCGTTTGTGCCATATCTCTATATCTGCAATAACTCCTGCACCTTTCGCAAACATGGCTGCATTCATTTCAAGAATCTTCACATTTAAGGTGAACATCCTACCCACTTTGTTTCCTTTGGCAACCAATCGTCCATCCTGCTTGTACTCTTCTACATATAATCCATCAGCATTGAACCTGACTTGTAATCCCTGGTCAACCATTTGTCCAACAGAAAACCAGATTCTTCGTTATATTTGAAACATGCAGCACATCAGCGAGATGTTTTACCTTTCCGTCCTCCATAGACAATGCTATGTTTCCTGTATGCTCAATAGGATGCGATGTGTCATCACCTATTTCAACATATCCAGGAACTGGCATTTTCTACAAACTACTAAACCATTCTGCATGACTGGTCATGTGATTTGAAGCACCTGAATCAACATACCAGACATTATCATTCGATTTTGAAACACGAGCAGACATCGTATTCATCATGTGATGTTGAACCATAAACAACTTCTCAGAATCATCTGCACTTGTGGATGCATAGTTGTTTTGCTGCCTTCTGTTATTTTGATTCTTTAACCTGCAATCACGTTCAAAAAGTCCAGGTTTACCACAATTCCAGCATCCTTTACTATCATTACCTGAATCATTTCTTTGGAAATTTCTGCGACCTCTTTGGCTCCCCCTGCCTCGAAACTGTCCTCTTCCTCCTGCATGATTCTGTTGTTGACCTTGGTCTTGGTTACTGTTTCCTCTTCCACTTCCAAAACCTCTACCTCTGCCTCTTCCTCTGCCAGAGTAGAATACCTACTCAGAACTGGGATTTCCTTGGGAGTTTGAATCCTCACCAAGATTGTTTTCTTCAATGATCAGCATAGAGACCAAATCAGCAAAATTCGGAATATTTTCCCTGGTCTGTATAGAAGTCCTGAACTGCTTATATGCAGCTCCTAAACCACGAAGGCACACTTCCACCTTATCATCATCATCTACATTCACGCCAATAGATGCAAGTGACTCACATGTGCTTTTGATTTTTAGAGTGTAGTCACTTACCGACATGCTCTTTTTCTCCAATGTATGCAGCTCGTTCTTGAGTTGCAATTTCCGTGCCTTTGTATTGGTCTCGTACAAAGTGACCAAACTGTTCCAAGCCTCTTTTCGAGTCTTGGCATCCTGTATGTGTCCAATCATGCTACCCTGTATGCTAACAGATAGCCAATACATTATCTTTCGTGCTCCTTGATTCCATTCCTCATATGCTCTTAACAGTTCTGCAGTCCGATTCCTTTCTGGTAACTGCGGAGCATTTTCATTCTCTCCTTCGATGTACTTCCAGTAGCCTTTTCCCATCAGGAAATTTGTCATTCTGAATCTCCAAGCATGGAAATTGTTCTTGTCCAGCTTATCGCTCATAAGCTGACTCATTCCATTTGCGTTTGCCATTTCTGCAACAATTCACAACACCGCAACACACTACAAGCAGCACTTCTGCTTGAACACTGTCGCACTATGACGTGATAGTTCAATCTCAAAAAAACACAGTTTTCGTGTATCAACAGTACACAGAATCGCTTGAAATTCTGAATCTAGAATATATGAGTATCGCTGAACACAACGCAAGTTACAGTTCCTGAAACTGACCTAGTTTTTCTGTGGGCCCCACCTTGCGGGCTCGAAACGGAGGTCGAGATGGCTCCGAAACTTCGATCTAACAAAAACAAGTGACCCTAAAGGGAGAACACTCGAAAATATTTTGAGGTCTTCTACCTTCACGGTGATTTTCATAGCAAACGGAGGCCGTTTGTGAAATCGTGTTTTCTCCACGCCTTGCCGCATAGTCTTCACCGTCGCCTTCTCCACGAGCTCTCTACAGCCACGCTGGCTCTGATACCATGTCACGAGGAAGGAGATAAGGAAGAGAGCTCACACACACACTCTCACTCTCAAGGAGAAGCACACACACAGATTGAGGCAAGGAAGAATGATCTTCTTCTTCTTCTTCTATTACATAAAAGGAATGTACAAGAATGACCTAAAAAACAAGAATACAACCAGTGCAATATATAAAGACCAGTACATAAGGAAAAACCTAATGTCCGCGAATGAGTGAGCTGGCAAGAAACAAATGTGCCATCACTCTCGGTAGATAAATCTAATAAAGCTCAATGAAGTATCCCTGACATATACCGGCGTGACCACTATACATGTCAGAGAAACGAAAAACTGGTACGTGTCATCCTGGATCATCACATGTTGAGCTTGATATCTCAACAGGGAGGATGCACATTCTCAAAGTGGGGTATAGACCTTGTAGGTTCTATTAACCCCCTAGCTAGAAACTCCCATGTAGAGCACATTATTGTAGCCATAGATTACCTTACAAAGTGGGTAGAAGTAAAATCCATGACAAAAAATGATGCTAAAACAATGGCTAAGTTTTTATTCGAGAATGTGTTTACCAGATACAGGCTACCAATAGAATTAGTAAGTGACAGAGGTACAGATTTCTTAAAAGAAGTCATTGAAAACCTTCTCCAAGAATTCTTGGTGATACATAAGAAGTCTGCCTCATATCATCCACAAGCTAACAGACAAGCTGAGAGCACAAATAAGATCCTATGTAATGTATTGACAAAATTGGTAAATAATAAATGCTCTAATTGGGATAAACAACTTCATCATGTTGTTTGGGCTTACCAAGTTGCCTACAAAATGGTACTCAATGCCATCCCATTTCAAATGGTCTTTGGACAGGATGTTGTGTTACCATTAAACTTCTTGATTCTGACTTTAAAAATAGCACAAAGAGCATGAGTGGAATGGACACGAGTTGTCCTCCAGGATATTTGATCTAGAATGCTTATGTGAAACTAGGCTACGAGCGACAGTATGCATATACGCTACAAAGAAAAACAAAATGCATAATTCTATGCACACATCAAGGATAAAGGATTGAAAGAGGGAGACCTAGTGTTGACTTATACAGTAAAGCAGCATGCCCATAAATTGGAAAAATGAGGATATGGAACCATGGTCATTAATAGAATTTCCACTAGCAGTGGATTCAATTGGGCACTCTAGAAGCTGACATATTTCCAAGCTATATTAGTGGATGTCGAGTCAAGCCATATCAAGAATCTCTTATAGAGGATATGCTAATGAGACCCAACATTGCTAAGAAGCAAAAAGAAGAAGATGTTGGAGTTTAAGGTCTGCACAATCATGCAAACAACAAAAGAAGAAGGAGAATCTTGGAATACACACAACACTAAATGTATTACCAAGAGAATGTACAAAGATAAGTGTCCCAGTAGGGTTATAGGCATATATACAAGCTGAGGGGAAAAAACTCCTATAGAGGGAAAATAGTGCCCCAATAGTCTTAGTGTGTTCACACACATCACTACCTAAATATATCAACAAATTCCTCTTGGGAGTGATGCGGTGAACAAGGAGCTGGCACTCATGTATAAGGAAGTGCCAAGCTATGTGGAATCAATCCACAAAAGGAAGTAAGCCCAAAGCTTTGCGAAAAGCTTGAAACTTCTCCCTAGGTAGAACCTTTGTGAAAAGATATTCTCCTATGTGTGCACATATGCCAAATTGATCTCTTTAGTAGAGAACTTCTTCCTGACATATTTAGGTAGTGATGTCTGTGAACACACTAGGACCGCCGGGGCACTTTTTTCCCTCTTTAGGAGGTTTTTTTCCCTCGGCTTGTATATATGCCTATTGCCCTAATGGGCTACTTATCTTTGTACATTCTCTAGTAATACATTCAGTATTGTGTGTTTGTGCTCCAAGCTTCTTCTTCTTCCTTGTGTTGTTCACGTGCTTCCGCAGACGTCTAACTCCAACAATTGGTATCAAAGCAGGTCCTCGCTTCATCTAGGGCACCGTCGACACTCCTCCGTTTGCAGTCTCAGAATTGTACGAATTTTGGTGAGCATACTCAAGGTGTTTCCGAGATCAAAACGGCTTCGCTCTGTGGCGCCGAAATCGCGATCTGAGCTCGTTTTGGCCTCCGAACGCACTATCGCAGTGCTTGTGTAGGCTATTTCGTCTTTTTGTGCCAAAGGTATATACCAGTTTCTGTTCACCAGTTTAAGCGTCTCGAAGTCTGCTACAGGTCTAGCAGAACTCATCTGGGCAGTTCTGTTCAACTTTTTGAGATACAGTCAATTTTCTGCATCAAGGTATTTTAGTCACCGGCCATGGCTGAAAGCAGTGATGTATTCCGCATGTTGGCTGTTGAGGATAAGTTGGATGGTACCAACTACCCATTATGGGCTTATATGATGCGACATGTCTTGGTTGCAAAAGGATTATGGAACATTGTGCAGGGTGTTGAAAGATCTCCTGTTACACCTGTAACGACAGGTACTACAAAGACAGGTGCTGGAGCTGATGAAGATGGTGTCGAAGATGATATTCCACAGATTCCTGTTCATGCTGTTGTTTTTGTTGCACCTACTGCAGAGCAGATTCGTTGGGATGGCAGAGATGCCCAGGCACATGCATTGATAGCTTTGTCTGTCAAACGTGCCATTATTCCTCATATTCGCTCTTGCAGAACAGCTAGGGATGCTTGGGATACACTTACCACATTGTACCAAGCTAGGAATGAGCCTCGTGTTGCTTACCTCCGAAAACAGTTGGAGAGTGAGCACATGAATGAAGGTGATTCTATGGACAGTTTCCTAATGAAGATCAAAGATTTGAAGGAACAGTTGATTTCTGCTGATGAGGTTATACCAGATAGCTCACTTGTGCAAACCGTTCTGAATGGTCTTCCTGATTCATATCAGAGTTTTGCTTCTACTCTTCGATTGATGATGAAAGGCAATCCGAATGCCTTATCATTTGAGGAGTTAGTCTCTGTTCTGTTGCAGGAAGATCAGTCCATGTAGAACAGGTCCATTATGCGTGTTGCAGATCAAGCTTTCCTGGCTAGTCGAAAGGGCAAAGGAAAATGGAGCTCTTCTACTAGCAAGCAAAAATCTACAAATGCTGCACATTCGAAGAACCAGGATAAAGATGAGAAGAAATCAGAAAAGCAGAAATTGTTTTGCAAGTACTATAAAGGGAATGATCATATCATAAAGAACTGTCCAAAACTGGCTGCTAAAGGGGCAAAGAAGAAAGAGGCTTGAATGGTTGTTGCAGAGGCCTCTACACCAAAAACAGAGTCTGCAAATCTTGTGCAGGAAGAAGAATGGGCGTTTACTACTGTCTGCAGCTTTGACCATCTTCTCATGAGCAGTGCATGTCTGTAGTAGACTCAGATGTTTGGTATTTTGACAGTGGGGCGACCAAACATATTACCTCGCAGCGCAGTTTCTTCTCTTCACTTGAGCCTGCCCCTACAGGGAATACTGTTACACGTGCCAACAACTCCTCTTATCCTGTTATGGGAGTTGGTAAGATCATTTTGACTACTGCTGATGGTAGTTCTTTCACTTTGTCAGATGCTCTATTTGTGCCAGGGATCAAAAAGAACCTGTTATCAGTTTCTGCATTAGCCAAGATTGGCTTGGTTGTGAAATTTGTTCATGACAGGTGTACAGTTCATGATCTATCAAATGGCGATGTGATTATTGCTTATGGCATTTTATGTCGTGGGCTGTATAAGCTCATAGACTATGAAAGATCTGTGAATGATTCGGCATGTGCAGTTCATGATTCTCAGGCTATGTCAAATGCAAAGCTTTGGCATGCATGCTTTGGTCATCTGAATTTTGCTAGTTTGCTACGCCTGCAGAAATCTAATACGGTGTCTTCTTTGCCCAAGCTTGAGGCACCTGGAAAACATGTATGTGAAGGCTGTATTTTGGGCAAAATGCAACGTTCCTCCTTTCCAAAAGATGGTTCAGTTTGGGCTACGCAGAAATTGCAGCTTGTACATAGTGATGTCTGTGGTCCTATACAGACATCCTCTTTTGGGAATTACCTTTACTTCATGACTTTCATTGATGATTTTCCCAGGCATGCATGGGTATATCCACTCAAAGCAAAGTCCGAAGTGTTCATGTGCTTTAAACAGTTTTTGGTTTTGGCTGAAAATCTGTCAGCATGTAAAATGGGCACCCTCCGTTCTGAGCGAGGGGGGGGAATATATGTCTTCTGATTTTAATGCATTTCTGGCTGAATGTGGGATAAAAAACCAGTGTACAGTGCCGTATACACCTCAACAGAATGGAGTTGCTGAACGAAAGAACAAGTCACTCATGGAGATGGCAAGGTGCATGGTCAAGAGTCAGGCTTCACCACATAGTTTCTGGCTTGAGGCTGTCATGTGTGCAGCATATGTACTGAACAGGTGTCCCACTAAAGTGCTGCAGTCTATCACTCCATATGAGGCTTGGCATGACTGCAAGCCATCTGTTGCTCATCTGCGTGTTTTTGGTTGTTTGGCATATGCATTAGTGCCTGAACAACATCACAGAAAATTGGATGATAAGGCAGTAAAATGTATTTTTGTTGGGTACAGTTCTGAAAGTAAAGGCTATCGTATGTATCATCCACAGACTAAACGCATTCTGGTTAGCCGTGATGTTGTCTTTGTGGAAGATGCTATTCAGCCATTGCTTTCATGTACTAAGGAGACATCTGTTAGCTCCAAAGACATGTATGACACTTTCATGCCTCTTTTTACAGGTGGACAGTCTAGTGCTGGTCCTAATGAGGCAACTTCTCAGCCTTTGCAGGTCGCATATGATGATGCAGATCATTCTATTTCTGATGCAGATTTACACGATGCACTTGTTGATGAGAGAGCTAATATTCAGAAGGCAAAAACTATGCCAAAATGGTTGGTGCAGACTTCGCGTGATAGCAAATTAGATGCACCTTTGTCATATCGTACTCGTTCAGGCTCTCATAGTGCCTCCTTTGCATCAGATTGCTATGCTATGGCTGCATCTAGTCTCTGTGATGAGAATGAGCCTATTTCTTTTGATGAAGCACAGAATTCAGAAAATTGGATGGCTGCTATGCAATCTGAATATGATGCTATAATGAAGAATGGTACATGGTCTTTATGTGACTTGCCTCCTGGCAAGAAGGCCATTGGCACTAAGTGGGTATACAAGCTGAAGTGTAAACCTGATGGTACAGTTGACAGGTATAAGGCTAGGCTTGTTGCAAAGGGTTATGCGCGGGAAAGAGGCATTGATTTTGATGAGGCCTTTGCACCTACATGCCGTATGACTACTGTTCAGAGGTGCACTTGCAACCCATCATGATTGGAATGTACATCAGTTGGACATTAAAACAGCATTTCTGAATGATGATTTACATGAAGAAGTGTATGTTTTTCAGCCCCGTGGCTTTGTGCAGAAAGGGCATGAAAACCAGGTGTGCAGGTTAAAGAAGGCATTATATGGTTTAAAGCAAGCACCACGTGCTTGGTATGAGAAGATACATGCCTATCTGGTTGTACATGGTTTTGAGAACAGTCCAACTGGAAGCACCTTATATATTAAGCGTGCTAATGATGTGCTTCTGATCATTGTTGTCTATGTTGATGACATGCTGCTCACTGGTCCTATTGAGAAGCATATTGCTGATTTCAAGGCTGATTTGCATGCCTCATTTGAGATGTCTGATTTGGGGCATTTGCATCACTATTTGGGCATTCAGTTTATGCAAGTTGATGGTGGAATGGCTTTGTGTCAAACGAAATATATTGACACATTATTGCAGCATTTTGGCCTTGAAGACTGTAAGCCTATTGCCACTCTTATGGAGACAGGTTTACGATTGAGTCTTCATGATGCTGGAGATGCATTTGATGTTGTTCTCTATCAGCAGGCTGTTGGATGCTTGATTTACTTATGCATTACTCGACCAGATATTCAGTTTGTTGTCTCACAGATGAGCAGGTTTATGCATTGCCCAGGAGTCATGCATTGGAAGGCGGTTAAGCGCATCTTTCGCTACTTGAGTGGTACTCGGCTACTTGGGTTGTTTTATCCCAAGGGGGGATCACTACCGCCAGATTTGCATGCTTTTTCTGACTCAGATTGGGCTGGTTGCTATGACACTCGTGTGTCCACCAGTGATTTTTGCTTCATGCTTGGTAGCTCATGTATATCTTGGTTGAGCAAGAAGCAGCCTACTTTGGCCACTTCCAGTTGTGAGGCTGAGTATAGGGCAGCTTTCACAATGACTGTTGAGTGTGTGTGGCCCAGACGCCTTATGGCTGATTTGGGTGTTGGCCAGTCTTCTGCCACCACCATCTTCACTGACAGTCAGAGCCCATTGGTAGTTGCGAGGAACCCTGTGTTCCATGCTCGCACTAAGCACATTGAGGTGCATTATCACTATGTCAGGGAGAGGTTCTCTGCTGGGGAGATTGGCATATGTGCCCACGCAGGAGAACATTGCAGACCTTTTCACGAAGGCTCTGCCTAGGGAGAAGTTTGAAGCTTTCCGCAAAGCTTTGGGCTTACTTCCTTTTGTGGAGTGATTTCCACATAGCTTGGCACTTCCTTATACATGAGTGCCAGCTCCTTGTTCACCGCATCACTCCTAGGGGGGATTTGTTGATATATTTAGGTAGTGATGTGTGTGCACACACTAGGACTGCCGTGGCACTTTTTTCCCTCTTTAGGAGGTTTTTTTCCCCTGGCTTGTACATACGCCTATTGCCCTAATGGGCTACTTATCTTTGTACATTCTCTAGTAATACATTCAGTATTGTGTGTTTGTGCTCCAAGCTTCTTCTTCTTCCTTGTGCTGTTCACGTGCTTCCGCAAACGTCTAACTCCAACATGCACATATGCCAAATTGATCTCTTTAGTAGAGAACTTCTCCTTGACATAATGATAGTGTACCTCAATGTGCTTAGTGCGAGCATGGAACACAAGTTTCTTTGCAAATGTCAATGAACTTTGATTGTTGGTGAAGATGGTGGTGGAAGAAGACATACCAACACCCAAATCATCCATAAGGCATCTAAGCCACACACACTCAATAGTTACTGTGAAAGCTACCCTATACTCAGCCTCACAACTAGAAGTGGCCACAGTAGGCTGCTTCTTGCTCAACCAAGGTATGCGCTACCAAGCATGAAGCAAAAACCAATGGTGGAGACATGAGCATCATAGCAACCAGCCCAAGTAGTGAAAAATGCTCTTAACCGCCTACCAATGTTTGACACTTGGGCAATGCATAAACTTGCTCATCTGTGAGACAACAAATTGAATATCTGGTTGAGTAATGCATAAGTAAATCAAGCGTCCAATAGCCCATTGCTGGAGAACAACATCAAATGCATCTCTAGCATCATGAAGACTCAATTGTAAACCTATCTCCATAGGAATGGCAATATGTTTGCAATCTTCAAGGCCAAAACACTGCAATAATGTGCCAATATATTTTGTTTGACACAAAGCTAGTCTGCCATCAACTTGCATAAACTAAATGCCCAAATAATGATGCAAACACCCTAAATCTGACATCTCAAATGAGCCATGCAAATCAACCTTAAAACTAGCAATATGGTTCTCATTAGGACCAATGAGTAGCATGTCATCAACATACACAACAATGATGAGACACACATCATTTGCGTGTGTTATAAGGTGCTCTCAGTTGAACTATCTCAAAACTATGTGCAATCAAGTAGGCATGTATCTTTACATACCAAGCACGTAGTATTTGTTTCAAACCATATATTGCCTTTTTCAACTTGCATACATTGTTTTCATGCCCTTTTTGCACAAAACCACGGGCCTAAAAAACATACACTTCTTCATGCAAGGCACCATTGAAATAAGAAGTTTTAATTTCCAATTGATATACATTCCTGTTGGGTGTGTGTAGAAGTGCGAGAGACACACAAGAAGCACACACAAGGAGCACAAACGCAGCAATACACACGGAGAAGACGACGGCTGGAATAGCTCTCTCTATTGATCGATGAACTGAACTGAAGTAAGAGCTGAATAATATCCCTAAGTACAAAGTACCACCACATATGAGAGTATCAAGTATGTGGTAACATGAAAAAACCTCTAGCCAGCACTAGAGTAAAAAGTGCCCATGTATAGGGAAAATGTTCACATCAAAGCTACTCGAGGAACACATAAGTGTAACAAACCCCCCTGGAGCGAATGATGTGAACACATACAGGGAGTGACAGATCAGCCCCCACAAGTGTTGGAGCAAGTCTATGACAAGCTTAAGTATTGGCTTGAGTCCCACAAAGTCATGAAAAAAGCTTTAAAATGAAGACTATGTAAAGTTCACTTGTGAACTACCTCTTGTAACTTTTGAAGAGTTTACTTAATGTAAAAGTGAAAGAATCTTAAGTGGTTGAGTCCACTTGATCAAGAATGGAAAGAGGAGCCACGAATTCGTGATTTGTGGTAGGTAGAGAATCAAATCAATCATTGATTGATTGGAGAGTGATTGAGGGAAGTTAGCCTCCCAAACTCAACTATAAATAGATGGCAGTTTTAGTCGTGGTTAGAGAGACCTATGTGAAGACCTCCAAGAGCTGAGCTTTATGCCATATCAAGGTGTGATTACAAGGCACACATATGTATCAGTAAGTCATTGTATTGTACAAGCAATATACTTTCATTTTCATGATTATTTGAGTTCATCTTTCCATGTTCTTGTGAAGTGTACTACTCACTGCCATTACTCTCAGTTTTTCTCAGTCAGCTTGCAGAGATGTTGTCTCTAGGCTTGGTGCATCATTTTCAGTGATTTAACTTAGTAAAGTTAGCTCTATAAGTCTACTATATGCTCTCAAATTTTCATGTCATTTGGATGTTGCCATCTTCAGTTATGGTCATTTGAAGTCAACAGAGTCTGTTCATCTTCACTTCTCTGTCAGGTACCCGACTTTTTCACTCATCTTGTCAGAGCCATTTCTCAGTGGTTACTTATCCCAATTCAGTGATTTAAAGCTTGTTGGATTTAGATTACTGTCTAGTATAACCATACCAATTTTCATAATCATTGGATTCCTACATTTTGAGTTATGTTGATTTTTCTGCTCACTGGTCTCAAACTATAGCAGCCCGTGAAAATCGGGATGATATCATCACTTGTTAAAACTCATTCTCAGTGTGTGGTTTATTATTTTTGATGAAATTACTCTTTAAAGTTATCTCTTTAAGTTACCTAGACTTCCCCAAGAGGAATTAAACTAATTGCTGCTGTGCTCAGAGAATTATGTAAAACACTGGACAGGTGTATGAACCAAGAATAGCAAGTTTTCACCTCTGAGCTAACTCCAACTTATCTGTTTTGATCTATCTTTTTGAGAGTGATCTTCCAAGGTACATAGGGTGTCTAATACATCCATTGGCAAGCTAAAAGGGCCCAGCATATACTCTTGGAGTTCATTTGGCTAGTGTAGATCAAGGATTTTGCAACACCTCTTCATCTTCAAGCACATACCTATCCATCTCTTCACAGTGGTATCAGAGCAAGGTTGGACAACATGGTAGATGGATTTCCTTCATCAATTGACAAATTAGACAGAGGTAACTACTCAGTTTGGTCATTACGAATGGAAGCCTATCTCCAAGGTAGAAGTTTATATGGTTATGTGGCTGGAGATGAAGTTATGCCAAGTTTTAGGAACAAAAGTCAACCAACACAAGAAGAGCAAGAAAGATTGAGCACATGGTGCTCCAAGGATGCACTTGCAAGGTGTTATCTCCTCAACTCTATCTCAGATTTTTTGTTGCCTCACATTAGAAGTTGTAAGACATCTCAGGAAGTGTGGGATGCACTTGAAGCTTTCTTTTCTTCAAGTACTAAAGCTAGGAAGCATCAACTATGGCTGTATTTCACAACTCTCAAGAAGGCTCCCAAACAAAATGTGACTGATTTTGTCACAAAGCCCAAGGACATAGCGGATCAGTTGGGAAGCATTGGAGAGGTAATAGATGAAGAACAAATTGTTAGGCAGGTCATCAATGGCTTGAAGGAAGATGATAAGTGGGAAGCATTCACCACAGCTATGGATTTGTACATGGACATGCATGTACCTGATTTCAACACACTCATTGGACAACTACTTACTCAAGAGGCAAAGCTTATCAAAAATGGAGAAAGCTCTAAAGGTAATCAATCTTCAGCTTTATACATGGATAAAAGCAAGTCTAAAGATAACAAAGGAAAGGCAAAGAAAGTGGATGATGAAGCAAGTACATATCAAGCTAACTATGCAGGTAAAGGAAGACATGGCAGAGGTAGAGGAAGAGGAGGTAGACAAGGCAGGGGGAGATCCCAAGGCTCCAACTCATGTTCTATTTGTGGATTAACTAATCATACAACTGAAAATTGCTTTAGGAATTCCAGGAATCAAAGAGGCAAAGGATACAATAGAGGAAGTTATGGATACTCAAGAGGAAGGTTCAACAACTACCATGGCAACTACAACAACTACAATCATTCAAACTATCAAGGAGGCTACAAAGGAAGGACAGACTACAATAACTACACAAAAGACTCAAACAAAGAGGATTCATTATTGATCATGAACATGGCTATGCCACAAGGTAAATCTGATGAGCATGTTTTCTACATAGATTCAGGTTGTTCAAATCATGTGGCAGGAAATGTGGCACTCCTATCAGATTTAGAAGATCCAAGGAATATGCATGAGGTACAAAATGGAGATGATACAAAACATCCTGTGGAGAAAATAGGCAATGTCAAAGCACCTGATGGAAACATCAACCTACTCAGTAAGGTACTCTATGTCCCTACCATTACAAAGAATTTGATAAGTGTTGGGCAGATAGTAGAGAAAGGGTTGCAAGTCAGGTTCACAAAAGCAGGAGCATTTGTTGAAGATCCAAGTCAAGGATTCAGAAGAATTGCAAAAGGTGAAAAGACAGGTAGATTGTTCACATTTGAATTACAGGACACTAGAAACATTGCTCTCTTTAATTATGGTAGTCAGACACTCACAGAATTGGAAGTATGGCACAAAAGGTTAGCACATATTGGTGAAAGGTCATTAAAGCAAATCTGCAGGGACCAAAGTGTAGTTGGACTTCCTAATTTGTCAAAACAACATAGGATTTATAAGTGTAGTGCATGTCAATTTGGAAAGTCTCACAGGTTACCATTCATGAAGAAAGGTTATATGCATGGAGATCTCATGGAGTTGGTTCATACAGATGTATGGGGACCTAGCAAGGAAGCTTCAATATCTGGATCAAGGTATTATGTTTCCTTTATTGATGATTGTAGCAAATGGACTATCCTATTCTTTATGAAACACAAAGATGAAGTTTTTTCATGTTTCAAAAGATATTTGGCTCTTGTGGAGAATCAAACAGGTAAATCACTAAAAAGGCTAAGGTCAGATGGAGGGGGAGAATACTTCTCCCATGAGTTTGATTCTTTTCTTCAAGAAAGAGGAATCAAAAGAGAGGTAACTACAAGGTACACTCCTGAGCAAAATGGAGTGGCAGAAAGGAGGAATAGGACAATTGTTGAAGCTGCAAGGTCTATGTTAAATGAAAAGCATTTACCTAATTACTTATGGGCTGAGGCTGTATCTACAGCAGATCATTGTAAAATTTTTGGATGTATTGCTTTTGCTCATGTTCCTTCACAGGTTAGACGCAAGATGGATCCAAAGGCAGAAAGGTGTGTATTTATTGGATATGACAACAATCAAAAGGGCTACAGGTTATACAACCCTACCAACAAAGGATTCTTGGTAAGCAGAGATGTAGTTTTTGATGAGAACAATTCATGGTATGAAGATTCATGCAGGAAGGTCAATTTACCATATAATCTTGAAGAAGATTTTCCAAAGCTTGGTAGAGAACAACCGAAGATTGAAGAACAAGACACCTCAGAGGATGATGAAGAATCTCAGATGGAAAAGATCAAAGCATGGAAGTCTAAAGGTAAAGCAAAATTGCAGGAACTTGATCCATGAAGGTAATAGGCTCAGGATGGGTCTATAAACTCAAGAAGAATTCTGATGGTTCAATTAACAGGTATAAGGCAAGGCTTGTAGCAAAAGGCTTTGCACAAACTCAGGGAATTGATTATGAGGAGACCTTCTCTCTTGTGGCAAAGATGCCTACTATTAGGGTTTTGCTTAGTATTGCCTCTTCCAAGAATTGGAAGATACTTCAACTAGATGTAAAGAATGCATTCTTGAATGGTTGGATAACAGAAGAGGTATATATGGCACAACCACCTGGTTTTGAGAACCAAGTTTATCCTGATTATGTGTGTAAACTTAACAAAGCATTGTATGGTCTCAAGCAAGCTCCAAGAGCTTGGAATTTCATGCTTGTTTCATTCTTGCAGGACAAAGGCTTTCAACCAAGCAAGGCAGATCCTTCACTCTTTATTAAAAAGAATAATTCCGAGGTCATCTACCTATGTGTATATGTAGATGATATTATATTGACAGGAAATGATGCAGATGGTATGAAGAAGATCAAAGATCAGATGAGAGAAGAGTTCAAGATAAGTGATTTGGGTTCACTTACCTACTTCCTAGGTTTGGAAGTTGTCTACAAAGATCATGATTTGTTTCTCACTCAAAGGAAGTACATTAAGGACATGTTGGCAAAATTCAAGATGCAAGATTGTAAGATTGCAGGTACTCCAATGGAGGTCAATCACAAATTGAGCTCACATGAAGGTGAACTCATAGAGGACATCACATCATATAAAAGTCTAGTGGGTAGTCTCAACTATGCCACATTGACAAGAGTAGATATATGTTACAGTGTGAGTGTGCTAAGTCAATTTATGCACACACCAAGGAAACCACATATGGATGCTGCCAAAAGGATTCTCAAGTATCTCAAAGGAACCATAAATGAAGGACTTTATTATCCTTATGTATCTGATTTAGGTTTGAAGCTATTTTCTGATGCAGATTGGGCTGGCTCCAAGGAAGATAGAAGGAGTACTTCATGTTATCTTACCTTTGCAGGTTCAAAGCTTATTTCATGGTCATCCAAGAAGCAACCCACATTTGCTCTCTCTTCTACTGAAGCTGAATATAGAGGTCTTGCCATAGCTACACAAGAAGCTATGTGGATGAAGACATTATTCAAAGATCTTGGATTGGAGTTTGGAACTCCAACTATTTTTGGTGACAATATGAGTTCTATTCACTTAGCTGCTAATCCTATTTTTCATGCAAGGACTAAACATATTGAAGTTCATTATCACTATGTACGAGAGAAGGTTCTAAGCAAAGAGATTCAAATATCATATGTGTCCACTCATCAACAATGTGCACATATTCTAACCAAAGCATTGGATGGTACAAAGCTTTGCAAATTCAAGGCTATGATTGGTTTGCAGGTAATCTTGGAAGATTGAAGACCTCAAGCATAATTGGCTTGAGGGGGAGTTGTTGGAGCAAGTCTATGACAAGCCTAAGTATTGGCTTGAGTCCCACAAAGTCATGAAAAAAGCTTTAAAATGAAGACTATGTAAAGTTCACTTGTGAACTACCTCTTGTAACTTTTGAAGAGTTTACTTAATGTAAAAGTGAAAGAATCTTAAGTGGTTGAGTCCACTTGATCAAGAATGGAAAGAGGAGCCACGAATTCATGATTTGTGGTAGGTAGAGAATCAAATCAATCATTGATTGATTGGAGAGTGATTGAGGGAAGTTAGCCTCCCAAACTCAACTATAAATAGATGGCAGTTTTAGTCGTGGTTAGAGAGACCTATGTGAAGACCTCCAAGAGCTGAGCTTTATGCCATATCAAGGTGTGATTACAAGGCACACATATGTATCAGTAAGTCATTGTATTGTACAAGCAATATACTTTCATTTTCATGATTATTTGAGTTCATCTTTCCATGTTCTTGTGAAGTGTACTACTTACTGCCATTACTCTTAGTTTTTCTCAGTCAGCGTGCAGAGATGTTTTCTCTGAGCTTGGTGCATCATTTTCAGTGATTTAACTTGGTAAAGTTCGCTCTATAAGTCTACTATACGCTCACAAATTTTCATGTCATTTGGATGTTGCCATCTTCAGTTATGTTCATTTGAAGTCAACAGGGTCTGTTCATCTTCACTTCTCTGTCAGGTACCCGACTTTTTCACTCATCTTGTCAGAGCCATTTCTCAGTGGTTACTTATTCAAATTCAGTGATTTAAATCTTGTTGGATTCAAATTACTGTCTAGTATAACCATACAAATTTGCATAATCATTGGATTCCTACATTTTGAGTTATGTTGATTTTTCTGCTCGCTGGTCTCAAACTGTAGCAGCCCGTGAAAATCGGGATGATGTCATCACTTGTTAAAACTCATTCTCAGTGTGTGGTTTATTATTTTTTATGAGATTACTCTTGAAAGTTAGATCTTTAAGTTACCTAGACTTCCCCAAGAGGAATTAAACTAATTGCTGTTGTGCTCAGAGAAGTATTTAAAACACTGGACAGGTGTATGAACCAAGAATAGCAAGTTTTCACCTCTGAGCTAACTCCAACTTATCTGTTTTGATCTATCTTTTTGAGAGTGATCTTCCAAGGTACATAGGGTGTCTAATACATCCATTGGCAAGCTAAAAGGTCCCACCATATACTCTTGGAGTTCATTTGGCTGGTGTAGATCAAGGATTTTGCAACACCTCTTCATCTTCAAGCACATACCTATCCATCTCTTCACAACAAGGTAATAAGCATAAAGCTTTGCGAAAAGCTTCAAACTTTTCCCGTGGATGAGCTTTGGTGAATATGTCTGCCACATTATCTTGTGTAGGCACATATACCAAATCAATATCTCCTGCATGAAGGCGCTCTCTCACATAGTGATAATGCACCTCAATATGTTTGGTCCGTGCATGAAACACTAGGTTTCGTGCAACAGCCAAAGCACTCTGACTATCAGTGAGAATATGCGTAGCAGCATCAATCTCCATGCAAAGATCCATCAATAGGCGTCTCAACCATATACACTCCACTGTAGCTGTGAAAACTACCCTGTACTCAGCTTCACAACTCGATGTCGCCACTGTAGGTTGCTTCTTACTCAACCAAGATATGCATGAGTCTCCAAGGAAAAAGCAATTACCACTAGTGGACACGCGAGTATCATAACAACCAGTCCAATCACTATCTGTAAAAGCATGCAAGCATGGCTGAACATCTCTGCCATAAAAGAGACCTAAGCTCAAAGTGCCTCGAAGATATCTAAACACACGTTTCACCGCTTGCCAATGCTTAGTGCCAGGGCTATGCATGAATCGACTCAACTGGAAAACTGCATACTGTATATCCGGCCTTGTGTTGCATGCATATATAAGACATCCCATAGCCTGCTGATAAAGAGAAGTGTCAAATGCATCACTGGAATCCTCAACTGAGAATCTAAATCCTGTCTCAACTGGTGTGGAAACTGGCTTGCAATCCTCAAAATCAAAACGCTGAAGTAGTTTTTCAACATACTTTGCTTGATGCATAACAATTCCCCCCTCAACGGATACAAACTGGATGCCAAGATAGTAGCTCAAAAGACCAAGATAAGTGACATCAAAAGTATGCTGCAAATCAGCCATAAGAATGTCAAGTTTTGCATCACATGACCCAGTCAAGAGTATGTCATCAACATAAAGAACAAGCACTATAAGATCAGCCCCATTTTTGCATACATAGAGTGTGCTTTCAATCGGACAACATGTGAAGCCAAGAGCAATCAAGTGCTTATGTATTTTGTCATACCATGCACGTGGAGCTTGCTTGAGACCATACAAGGCTTTATGCAGCTCTTTCCCTTTCATAGCAAATCCAAGAGGTTGCTTCACATAGACCTCTTCTTGCAAATGTCCATTCAAGAAGGCTGTTTTTATGTCCAATTGATGCACTTTCCAACCTCGATGGGCAGCCAATGCAACCACGGTACGAATGGTAGTCATGCGTGAAGTAGGTGCAAAAGTTTCCTCATAGTCAATGCCATATTGTTGCGCATATCCTTTGGCAACCAATCTAGCTTTGTAGCGATCAATGCTACCATCAGATTTTCTCTTAATCTTGTAAACCCACTTTGTACCAATGGCATTCTTTCCTTTTGGCAATTCACATAACTCCCAAGTACCATTCCTATGTATAGAATCCATTTTTGATTGCATAGCATTCATCCATTGTGGATCGTCACATGCATCTTCAAAAGAAAGTGGCTCTTCATTACATGTTGTAGCAATAAGAGAATAATCCACAAAATTACTTGATGCATGGTGAGAGCTTGACCTTGTTCTACCAAGTAAAGGTGCACTCAATTTGCTGTCCTGCAAAGTTTGTTTCAGCCACTTTGGCATAGATTGTGCACTCTTGATAGACATGCGTTCATTATGTAAAACATCTTCAATATGTACATCATGCGTGGGCTGAATTTCATGCTCAGTTTCAGCCATATTTTGTCACATATGTTCAGCCATATGTGGCTTGGAAATTTCCAACAGTTTTGACATTTTTTGGCTGAATTTTTTCAGCCATGTTTGGCTGAAAATTATCCACATTTTCAGCCCTATTTGGCTGGAATTTTTCAGCCCTTTGAACCTCATTTGGCTGGTCTACATGGCCATAGTCAAGCGCACCATCTTGGAACAAAGACATGAGTGTATCGAACACATCTTGTGAGCTAACTGTTCGCAGTTTTTTGCATTCAAGTAGAGGGAAAACTGAATTTTCAGCAAATACCACATCTCGACTCACAATAATTGTGTTCGTCAATGGATGGTACAACCGATATCCATTACTTTCAGCACTATAACCAACAAATATACATTTCTTTGCCTTGTCATCAAGTTTGTGACGTTGTTGTGATGGCACAAGAGCATATGCCAAACAACCAAACACACGCATATGACTAACCATAGGCTTATGACCATTCCAAGCCTCATAAGGAGTGATGACTCTCAATGCTTTTGTAGGGCAGCGATTTAACACATAATTTGCACACATGACCGCTTCCATCCAAAATTTATGAGGAAGATGCTTTCCTTTAACCATACATCGTGCCATTTCAAGTAGAGTTCTATTTTTACGCTCGGCAACACCATTTTGTTGAGGTGTATATGGCACCGTACATTGGTGTGAAATACCTCTTTCACGAAGAAAAGCACTAAACTCATGTGACATGTATTCACCACCACGATCCGTGCGTAGAGTCAAAAGCTTTTGTGAAGAAAAATTTTCAACCATAGCTAAAAATGCTTTGAAGCAAGAAAATACCTCATTCTTTGCTTTCATAGGATACACCCATGTATGGCGAGTAGCATCATCAATGAAGGTAACAAAATATACATGCTTCCCAAAAGATGGAGTCTTGACCGGACCACATACATCACTATGAACAAGTTGCAATTTTCTTGTAGTGTGTGTGTGACTATCTTTTGGAAAAGAAGCACGATGCATTTTTCCAAGAATGCAACCTTCACATGCATGCTTTTCAATGGACTCAAGTGTAGGCAAGCCAATAACCATGTCCTTGTTTTGCAAGTAGAGCAAACTATTGAAGTTTAAATGACCAAAACGAGCATGCCAAAGCTCCATTTCAGCCATGGAAGAAGTATGAGCAACTAAGGCATTCGAGGCAGCCCTCTTGTATGTATCCATGCGATACAAACCATTACATAATGTACCGGACATCACGATAACATCGCCATTGCTGAAATCATGAACCATACACTTATCATCAACAAAGTGTACATGAAGTCCAGCTTTGGCAATCAACGGAACTGAAATTAAGTTCTTCTTGATACCGGGCACATACAATGCATTTTTCAAGAGAATCACACCTCCATTTGCAGCCGTAAGCTCAATTTCTCCTACTCCAATGATAGGATAAGAGGCATTGTTTGCACACACCACATGTCCTCCTTTAGGTGCATCTTTCAAAGAGGCAAAAAATCTTTTGCATGATGTTATGTGCTTTGAAGCACCACTATCAAAGAACCAATCCGAATCAGCCTCACTCACAACCATACATTTAGAATGTAAAGAAGCATCATAATGACATGTAACAACACATGCCCAAAAATCTTGAGCCATGTTAGCTTCATCATTCTTTGGATTTGCTGAATTTTCAGCAATAGACATGCCCGATTCCTTCTTCTTTTCATTGCGTTTAGCAAGCTTTCTACACTCATCAATAGTATGACCAGCCTTCCGGCAATATTTGCATTTCTTCTTTTGCAAATCACCATCATTAGAGGAATGAGTGGAAGAGGAAGCTTGAGGCTTTGGTTTTGATGAACCCAAAGCTGAACCATACTTGCTTTTCACCTTTTGTGAGATAGCAAGTGCTTGCGTTCCTTCAATCAAACCACTCCTATTCACTCTAGATTGCTCTTCTTGCAAAAGAAGATACACAACCTCATCAAATGAATACATATTAGGATTTCCTTTTGCAACCAAACGAAGTGTAGTAGCAAAGCTTTGAAAAGATTCCGGTAATCCTTTCAACAATGTAGAAATGAGTGATGCATCCGGAATGATCTCATCTATGTTTGCCAATTGCTCTTTCAAGTCCTTGATGCGTGTCACATACACATCCACTGACTCATTTTCAGCCATACATACATCCTCAAGTTGCTTCCTCAAGTATGCAACACGTGCTTCATTACACACGGCATACAAAGAAGCAAGAGTGTCCCATGCCTGTCGTGATGTAGAACATGACCGAATGTGTGGAACTATATGACACTTCACTGAAAGCGCAATCAAAGCATGAGCTTGAGCATCTTTTCCATCCCATCTAAGCTGCTCCTATGTAGGTGGAGAAGGAGAAACCACTGTACTCGAAGAAGAAGCTCCATCTCTGATAGTAGACTGTGAAGTAGAAGCACCTGCCGGTCTTCGATCTACATCTGCCACTATGTTCCAAAGTTGTTTTGCAACAAGAACGTGCTTCATCATGTAAGACCACATCGGATAGTTGGTCCCATCAAGCTTATCTTCAGCTTGAAGCGTGCCAAACAAGTCATTGCTGCCCGCCATTTCACTAAGGAACAAGAATGTGACAAAATCTTCACTTCGACGAAAACTGAAATGAGTGCTGAAATTTCAGCTCACAAACCGTCACTCTGATGGCGATTCTGACTGCACGAATGGCTTCGAAATGGGGGTAAAACGCTAGCGCACCTGGTGGAAATGTTTCCGGGTTGCTAAAATTCACACTTCTATGCTCCGAAGTTGATTTGCACTGTTAAAGTGCGCGCGCGCCGCGACGCGAAAAACCAAAACTTGAGAAGAAGCTGAACCTGCTCTGATACCACTGTTGGGTGTGTGTAGAAGTGCGAGAGACACACAAGAAGCACACACAAGGAGCACAAACGCAACAATACACACGGAGAAGACGACGGCTGGAATAGCTCTCTCTATTGATCGATGAGCTGAACTGAAGTAAGAGCTGAATAATATCCCTAAGTACAAAGTACCACCACATATGAGAGTATCAGGAAAACTGGAATTTAATGTGACACTGATTTTAATTTAACACAGAATAGAGAGAGACAAGAATGAACATAAGATTGGGTACAATCTCCACTCACATACTCTGATGGACAAATCTATCAGAGTACATGTATTTATAGGTATTTTCATTAGGTCTTGAATAGAAGATACATGAGGTCGGCACTTTGAAAAGCATGTGTTTACCAAAAATCTACTTTATTTACAAAACGTCACTTTCTAGGCAATCTACTATTTTTACAAAAGTATATAAAATATTATCTTTAAAATATTCTCAAAAATATCTGAGTAAATCCATGTGCATTCATGCACTCATGATTCTTCACCTACTAAATCAAAACACAATCATGTTAAAAACCTCAAGACATTAAAATCCATTTAATATTCCATTATTCCATAAAGTATAACATTTTACTTGCCAATTGTTCCATCAAGCTCATGCTTCAACTTGTATACCCACTTAGTGCCAATGGCCTTCTTGCTAGGAGGCAAGTCACATAAAGACCAAGTACCATTTTTCATAATAGCATCATATTTTGATTGCATAGAAGCCATCCAATTTTTTGAATTTTGTGTTTCAAACACTAGAGGCAGCCATAGCATAAAAATTTGATGCAAAAGAAGCACTATCAGAGCTTGAACAAGTACGATATGATAGAGCCGCATTTAATTTTCTATCTCGCAAAGTCTTCACCAGCCATTTAGGCATAGTTTTTGCCTCCTCTATATCAAAACTCTCATCAAAAAGTGCATCGTGTAAATATGCATTATCATGTGGAACTTGCAAAGGCTGAGAAATTGCCTCATTTGGACTAGCACTAGATTGTCCACGTGTAAGAAGAGGTAGCAAAGTGTCATACATATATTTGGAGCTAAGTGATGTCTTCTTAGTACATGAAAGTAATAGTTGGATTGCATCTTCCACAAAAGCAACATCACAACTAACCAAAATGTGTTTAATACGTGGATGATAAAGATGATGGCCTTTGCTTTTAGAACTATACCCAACAAAAATACATTTCACTACTTTATCATCCAATTTCTTGCATTGTTGTTTGGGCAGTAATGCATATGCCAGGCAACAAAAGACA
Source organism: Ceratopteris richardii (assembly GCA_020310875.1). Classification (NCBI taxonomy): domain Eukaryota; kingdom Viridiplantae; phylum Streptophyta; class Polypodiopsida; order Polypodiales; family Pteridaceae; genus Ceratopteris; species Ceratopteris richardii. The sequence goes on along the minus strand of CM035440.1, from coordinate 62,585,398 downwards.
TGTAGGTGAGCAATAGATGGCTTGGGACCATGCCAAGCCTCATATGGAGTGATAGACTACAATGCTTTAGTGAAATACCTATTAAGTACATATGTTGCACACATAACAGCCTCAAGCTAGAAACTATGTGGTAAAGCTTGACTCTTGACCATACATCTCACCATCTCCATGAATGAATTGTTCTTCCTTTGAGCAACTCCATTCTATTGAGGTGTGTACAACACTCTACACTGATGCCTTATCCCATGTTCAACTAAAAATTCATTAAAATCAAGAGACATATATTCCTCCCCTCGATCAGAACATAGGGTGCCCATTTTACATACTTGATGTAAAAATAAAAGGAATCTAAACTGGTTGAGTCCACTTGATGAAAAAAGGAAAGAGAAGCCACAAATTTGTGATTGAAGGTAGTTGGAGAATCAAATCAGTTACAAAAAGATTGGAGAGTGATTTTAGGTGAGATTCAAATTCAAATTTGGGCTCTAAATATCACTATAAATACGTGACCTTCTAGTCGTGTTTTTTAGACCTCCATGAGTTGAGCTTTCTGCAATATCAAAGTGTGTGTTCGAGGCACACATATGTATCAGTAAGTCCATTGTACTTTACAATCAATATACTTTCATTTTTATGATCATTTGAGTTCATATCTTCATACTTTTGTGAGTATATTGTTCACTACCATATCTTTTAGTTTTCTCAGTCAGATTGCAGAGATGATTTCGTTGAGCTTGGTGCATCATTTTCAATGATTCAAGTTGGAAACATTTGCTGATTATGTCTACTACATACTCATAAAATTTCATTGCAATTGGTTTTTTCAATCTTGAGATATGTTCATTTGAAGTCGACTATATCTATTCATACTTTACTTCTCTGTCAGCACCCCATCAAAAAGTCATTTTCTTAGAGCTTGTTCTTAGTGTGTACTTCATCATTTTCCATGATTCAAAGCTTGATAGAATCAGCATACTGTCTAGTATATGCATACAAAATTTCATAATCATTTCATCTAGGAATCTCGAGATATTAACATTTCTCTCCTCACGGGTCTGAGTACTGCTATAGCCCGTGAAAATCGGGAGGATGCTACAACTTGCTAAACACTTTTCTCTTCATGTACTCCATCATTTTTTATTAAATAACTCTTGATTGTTATCTTACTAAGTTAATAAGAGTTTCCCAAAAGGAATTAAGTTAAATGCTACTATGGCTAGAGAATTGTTCAAAACACTGAGCATGTGTATGAACCAAGATAGCAAGTTTTTTACACTTGATTCAACTTCTACCTATCTGTTTTGATTTATCTTTTTGAGAGTGATCTTCCAAGGTACAGAGGGTATCTAATACATCCTTTGGAAAGCTAAAAGGGCCCACTACATATCCCTTGAGTTTGAAGGCTCCGCGAAAAGCGCTCTGATGTCCAATAAGCATGCTCCCCAAGCCTTGCTTTGTTCTGCACTTTACCTTGCTCTGGACACCCTTGAATGGCTCTTAATAGACCTATAAAAGTCCCAATTTTAGATCAATCTTTAACTTTAATTTATTTGATAGACAAATTTGATTCAAACATTTTTTTTAAGACCCATTTCCCCCTTGTATTGCTGAAAAATCCTCTGGAGCCCCTTGGCTTCCTAATCCCACTTGAAGGTGAACTTTAAATTACCCTATCTAAAAAGCAAAAATTGGGAGCTTAAAAAATGGATTTTGGATGAGAAAGTTATGCCAATTCAGGCTCCTGGGGGTTGTTGAGGATCTCACGACTTTGAGACCACTTATTGATGGCCGTTGTGGGAAAGGCTTGAACCTTGTCAAGCCTACGGAAATTTTTGCGCCACCGAAAAGATGCTAAGCTAGAGCGATATTAGAACACCTCCATAATCAACAGTAGCTTAGCAAGGTTACTGCCACTCAAACATATAAGACTGCGTTTTGAATTTACTGAAAAAAAATTCACTGGAACTTCACCAGACTGTCACCAGATTGTCACCGTAATTATACCGGAATCCTACCGGAATCAACTCCTATTCTATTTGTAATTACTTCAAGTGAGTATACAAGAAGTAAGGAAGTGATGCGTGAACTTCCTTCACTGAGTGAACACTTTCTGAAGTTTAAGAAAAAACTTCTCCGGTTCAGAATGTCTCTTTTTGGTTAGACTTGTACTGTGTGTACATATCCATTTCACCGAAATCCTTGACGAACTGATAGTAGAGATGTCTAGCTATAAGATAAGCTATCTCTCATACAAAACCTTAATTTATTCTACGAGATATACTTTGTTGTTCTACCGGAAAACACGTTTTCTGAGAAAACTATAACTGACCGAAAATGCGTTTACTGAGACAACTGTAATTGACCGAAACTGCGTTTACTGAGACAACTGTAATTGACCGAAACATTTGTTTACTGAGACAACTGTAATTGACCGAAACATTCGTTTACTGAGAGAATACTGGGGGACACGTTTACTGAACGAACTGTAACTGTTAACGAACTTTCTATCGTAACACGAAAATACTCAGAGTTCTTCACATATGAACAGTGTGCGCAGGAGAACATGTGTTTTCTATTAGAGAAGATGTGTACAAACTAGCTTGGCCTCTTCTTGCTCAAGCTATGGAAACTCTCCTACACTAAGTAGTTTCTTCTTACCATCTCTCTCAGATGAATACCTGACATTTCAAGTTTCTGTTATTCATCTGTACATACGCGATCTCTAGCGTCTTCTAAAACTTCTCTCTCTCTCTCTCTCTTTGACCTCTATATGCGCTCTATTTCAAACTGTGCACTCTACTCACGCACGTTCTTGCTCCCACTCACTCTCTATTATTCTTATGCACGTTCTCTCTTTATATACAGTTTGATTCGGTGTAACAAACTCTATCAAACTCTGATTCTGCAAGATTCTGTGCTGTACATAACGGTCGTGAATTTGTCCCTTCATTAAGGCTTTTGATTTTTCTGAATATTTGATTCCGCTTCTCTTTATCTCTTGTCTTTATCTTTCTTTTTCTTTTATGTCTGTCTGTATGTCAAATTCGTGAGTGATTCTTCAACAGCTCCCCCTCAATCACTAATTTGACTCTTCCTGTCTTTCATATATTTTCCTTTCTTTTATACCTGCCATTTCCTTGAATCTGCTTCTCTTTGTTCCATCCAAGCTCTTTGTCAGAATATCTTCAATCTGATCTTTTGTCTGAGTGTATATTATTTCTATCTCCTTCTCCATTACCTTTTCCCTTAGGAAATGATACTGAATCTCTATGTGCTTTGTTCTTGCATGAAATACTGGATTTGCTGCAAGATACAGCGAGCTCATATTATCTCCATATATGATAGGTATACCTTTATCAATACCATGCTTTTGAACAAGGTCTGCATCCATATCACTTCTTTAGCTGCTTCTACAAGTCCTTTATATTTTGCTTCTGTTGACGATAAAGCCACTGTGTGTTGTTTCTTCGAACACCAGCTTACTAGCTTATCTCCTAGGTATATCATATACCCATGTGTTGATCTTCTGTCGTCTTGACTTCCTGCCAAGTCTGAGTCACTGAATGCTCTCAGCTTTATATCTGACGTAAAAGGATAGTATAATCCTTCTTTTATAGTTCTTTTGATATATCTAGGAACTCTCTGTCCTGCAACCCAATGTTGATCTTTCGGACAATGCATGACCTGTGAGAGAACTCCCACTGCATAGCTAAGATCCGGTCGTGTTAGTGTAGTGTAAATTAGACTTCCCACTAACGACTGATACTTCCTTATATCTTTAAACTCTGCACCACTATATTTGCTGAGTTTATGATTTACTTCAAGCGGTGTTGAAGCTTCTCTGCAATTCTCCATATTAAACTTCTTCAGTAAGTTTAGGAGATACCTTTCTTGCGTAACATATACACCATGATCTGTGTATGTGATTTCCATTCCAAGAAAGTATGATAACTTTCCTAGATCACTGATCTGAAACTCCTTTTTGAGTAATCTCTTTACTTCTTTAATTCCTTCATCTGAAGTACCTGTGATTATGATGTCATCGACATAAATGCAAATGTAGATCATACCTTCTTCTGTTCTCTTAATGAGTAGACTTGCATCTGCTTTCGAACTTTGGTATCCAAGTTCATTGAGATATTTCACAAGTCTGTAATTCCAAGCTCTTGGAGCTTGCTTCAGTCCATAAAGTGCTTTCCTTAATCTACAAACAAAGTTTGGGTATCTGGAACTTACAAACCCTTCCGGTTGTTCCATGTAGACTTCATCTGATATGTATCCATTCATAAATGCATTCTTGATATCCAGCTGACTTAGCTTCCATCCTTTTGATGCTGCTATAGCAATCACTGTCCTTATGGTTGAGATCTTTGCCACCGGACTAAACGTCTCGTCATAATCTATGCCATGCGTCTGAGCATAGCCCTTGATAACTAGTCTAGCTTTGTATCTGGCTATCCTTCCATCTGCAAGTTTCTTAACTTTGAAAACCCATTTATTTCCAATCACTTTCTTACCATTTGGTCTCGGAACAAGTTCCCATGTCTTGTTCTCCTCCAGTGCGATAAACTCTTCTTCCATTGCTTCTTCCCATTGCTTCTTGCCTTTAGCTTCATCATAGTTCTGAGGTTCTTCATCATCTTTGACCATATATGCATAATTTTTCTGAGTTATATACGAGGTATCATAGGAATACCTTTCTGGTTGTCTTCTACTCATGCTTGACCTTCTTGGTTCAAACTCTTCATGTGTATCTGAATACACTTCTTCATCAAATCCCTGTTCATCTCCTGATCCGATCCTGGACGTGCTTGCCTGCATATAGTCTTCATCTCTATTCACCTGTACAATTGATTTCCCTTTCTCTTTCCTTCTTACTTCTTCTTCGAATTCTTCCGTTGTGTGACTTTGATCTGTATACCAACTTTTCTGTTCATCAAATGTAACATCTCTGGAAACAGTAAACTATTTTGTTAGAGGACTTCATAACCTGTAACCCATCTTCTTTTCATCATATCTGACGAACACATATTTCTCTGCTTTTGGTTCAAGCTTATGTCTGAGTTGTGATGGTACATAAGCATAAGCTACTGATCCAAACACCTTGCAATGAACAAGTGTTGGTTTCTTTCCCCACCAAGCTTCATAAGGGGTCATTCCATCTAAAGCTGTACACGGTAGTCTGTTTACCAAGTATGTAGCTGTGTTTACAGCTTCAGCCCAAAGATAATTTGGACAATCCTTTTCCTTTAGCATAGCTCATGCAAACTCAACTAGAGTTTGGTTCCTTCTTTCTGCTACACCATTTTGTTGTGGTGTATACCTGCAGGTTATTTCTCTCTTAATACCTGCATTCCAAAGATAATCATTGAACTCTCGGGAGAAGTATTCTCCCCCTCCATCAGACCTCAATCTCTTAAGTTTTCGACCTGTGAGTCTTTCAGCATATGCATGAAAATGCTTGAAGGTTTCAAATACTTCTGATCTTTCCTTCAAAACATATAACGTTATCCATCTTGTAGCATCATCAATGAATAGAACATAATACATCGATCCACTGATTGATCCTTCTTTTGTTTGACCCCATACATCTGTATGAATGAGTTCAAGTACTCCATCATGTTTGAATCCTTTCTTCTGGAAAGGTAACCTGTGGGCTTTTCCCATCTGATATGCCTCGCACTTATGAATCATGTGTTGGTTCTGTACATTCAGTAATCCCAGTACTGACTGATTTGAAATCATAGCTTTAATTCCTTTTTCATTGAAATGATGTAATCTCTTATGCCAGAGATCAAGTTCTGTAATCACCTTTTCACCATGTGTGAGCAATGCTTGGCCGATGTTCCCTTGTACTCTTAAAGTAAAGAGTCTACCTTCTTTCTTATCAGAGACGATCTGATGATATCCATTCTCGAGATCTTCTACAAATACTCCTTCATTTGTAAATATGACCTGAAAACCTTTCTCAACTATCTGTTCTACGCTAATCAAATTTTTCGGTATTTTCGGAACATACAAAACATTGGTTAGCACATCTGCTCCACTCTTACACTTTACTTTTCCAATTGAATGTACACTATGCCTCGTATTGTCACCTGTTTGAACAGTATGACTGGAACTATCTTTTTCCAATTTTGACATCAGTTCTATATTTCCTGATAAGTGATTAGAACATCCAGAATCAATGTAAAATACCTTTAGGTCTTCGTTATTTGATGTGCCGATTGAGTTCATCATCAATGATGTATGACTTTCATTCTGAGTGTCATTTGCATAGTTGTTGTAGGTGGTGTTGTAGGATTGAGTCTGTCCCCAACTTCTTGCTCCACCTCTACCATAGCTTCCTCTTTGATTTTGTCTACCTCTTTGAAAGTTATTCTAATATCTTCCACTTCTACCTCTGCTATTACTGTTCTGATTTTGATTTGATCCTTGGGAATTATGCCAGCAATCATGAGCCAGATGATTACTTAATCCACAGATCCAGCAAGCCTTCTTGTTGTTATTCTGGCTACTTCTTCCTCTTCCAAAACCTCTTGCTCTTCCTCTGCTGGTGTCGTTACCTCTTGCATAATAAGCCTGAGAACTCGACTCTTCTTCATCTTTTGACTTACCTTCATCTGCTTTCTTCTTGTTCTTCATGTACATTGCAGAACTTTGTCCTTTATCTGCATCTCCTTTCAGGTCTTGCTCATATGTGAGCATCAAACCAAGCAGCTGATTTAAATCTGGTACAAAATGATTTAAAGAAAGTTCAGTTGAGAGTACGAAAGGTTTCCACCTTTCATCTCCTCTCAAACCTGTGAGCACTTGCGCTATCAATATGTGATCTTCGACATCTTCATTTATGGATCCAAGACTATCTGCTAGATCCTTCATCTTAGTAACATAGTCACTGATGCTTTGACTCGACTTCTTTGTGAACGTTGTGAATTCGGACCATAAGCTAGCCTTCCTAGCTTTTGTAGTATTTTGGAAATGATCTTCCAACGCACTCCATATGTCCTCCGCTTTCTCCAGACCTCTAATGTGCGGTAGTAGATGGTCTGAAACGGTATTATAAATGTAAGCTCTTGCCGTTGCATCTTTCTTCTACCACAACTTCAAGGCTTCTAGTTCTTCTTTTTCCGGTTGACTATCATCTTCGAAAGTCGGCTTCTTTTCTTCTCCTGTCACATACATCATTAAGTCCTTACTCATAAGTAAGGCTTCCATGCGCATTACCCCATGCGGGATTATTATCTCTGTCCAATTTATCAATTTGGACATGATCTGCCATGATCTTCTTGTTTCTGTTACTTCCGGTGAACTTTTGAGAATCTTTCTACTCTTCAGAATCTTTCTCGTTCTGGTTCCACTTGTTGTGGTTAACCGTATGTGATACCAAATGTTGAGGATCTCACGACTCTGAGACCACTTATTGATGGCCCTCGCGGCAAAGGCTTGAACCTTGTCAAGCCTGCAGAAATTGCTGCGCCACCGAAAAGATGCTAAGCTAGAGCGATATTAGAACACCTCCATAATCAACAGTAGCTTAGCAAGGTTACTGCCACTCAAACATATAAGATTGCGTTTTGAATTTACTGAAAAAAAGTTCATTGGAACTTCATCGGACTGTCACCAGACTGTCACCGTAATTATACCGGAATCCTATCGGAATCAACTCCTATTCTGTTTGTAATTACTTCAAGTGAGTATACAAGAAGTAAGGAAGTGATGCGTGAACTTCCTTCACTGAGTGAACACTTTCTGAAGTTTAAGAAAAAACTTCTCCGGTTCAGAATGTCTCTTTTCGGTTAGACTTGTACTGTGTGTACATATCCATTTCACCGAAATCCTTGACGAATTGATAGTAGAGATGTCTAGCTATAAGATAAGCTATCTTTCATACAAAATTTATTCTGTGACATATACTTTGTTGTTCTACCGGAAAACACGTTTTCTAAGAAAATTGTAACTGGCCGAAAATGCGTTTACTGAGACAACTGTAATTGACCGAAATTGCGTTTACTGAGACAACTGTAATTGACCGAAACATTCGTTTACTGAGACAACTGTAATTGACCGAAACATTCGTTTACTGAGAGAGTACTGGGGGACACGTTTACTGAACGAACTGTAACTGTTAACGAACTTTCTACCGTAACACGAAAATACTCAGAGTTCTTCACATACGAACAGTGCACGCAAACTTCCACAGGAACATGTGTTTTCTATTAGAGAAGATGTGTACAAACTAGCTTGGCCTCTTCTTGCTCAAGCTATGGAAACTCTCCTACACTGAGTAGTTTCTTCTTACCATCTCCCTCAGATGAATACCTGACACTTCAGGTTTCTGTTATTCATCTGTACATACGCGATCTCTGGCGTCTTCTAAAACTTCTCTCTCTCTCTCTCTCTTTGACCTCTATATGCGCTCTATTTCAAACTGTGTGCTCTACTCACGCATGTTCTTGCTCGCACTCACTCTCTATTATTCTTATGCACGTTCTCTCTTTATAGACAGTTTGATTCGGTGTAACAAACTCTATCAAACTCTGATTCTGCAAGATTATGCGCTGTACATAACGGTCGTGAATTTGTCCCTTCATTAAGGCTTTTGATTTTTTTGAATATTTGATTCCACTTCTCTTTATCTCTTCTCTTTATCTTTCTTTTTCTTTTATGTCTGTCTGTATGTCAAATTCGTGAGTGATTCTCCAACAGGGTCAAACAGAGAAATAGGACCTCTCGGGATATTTCTGTACTTGTTTAAGGCAACCACGATTGTGTGAAAATGTCATGATTGTCTAAGAGAATCACAATGTTATGAGAAAATCCTGATGTTGTGACAATAAGGTAAGGCGATTTTGTGAAAGCAAGATAATCATGATGTTATGAGACAATCATGATGTTAAGACAACCAAAGAATCACAATTTTGTGAGAGTCACACAATAGCAATGCTCTGAGACAATCACAATTTTGAGACAACTAGAGAATCGCGATTTTGTGAGAGTCAGACTATCGCATTGCTGTGAGACAATCGTGATTTTGATACAACCAAAGAATCACAATTTTGCGAACCATTTTAAGTGGGAACTTCCAATATTAAGGCGATCGCAATGCTCTAAAAGAAAAATTTGAGTTTTCCACAAAATCGTAATTTTTTCTAGAAAATCGTGATTTTTTTATAATTTTGGCGAGAACTTCGAAATCGAGCATCGACACCTATGTGTTGTGTAGAGGATCGTGAAAATCACAGAAAGTTGTACACACAAAGACTTTCTCTCCCACTCTCTCTCACACAGCCACAAATGAGAAATGAGGTGAAAATATGAAATATACGGTCAAAAACGAAAGATTTATGTGAAGATGAAGATGGGAGAAGATGGTGATGATGATGATGATGATGGTGGTGGGAAATAGAATTCAAAAAATTAACAAAAAATGACTCTTTTTTACCTTCCTATGTTGCAAATCTATGATCTTACCATCACAACACTCATCCTCGAGCAACGCTCCCCTGACAACAATGCCAAAATTTGGTGTAGCCCAAGCATGAAAACCACCTCCTTTACTTGTCAATCCACGAAGATGTGGGGAGGATATAAAGATCATGAGCAATTGTGGCAAGCAAATATGAGTGACAAGCACATATGTGCACGCACACACACACATGCACACAAGGCTCTCTTATCAAAATCGTTAGTGATCAAAATTGTTGTTTTTATAGGGGTTTCTTTTGAAAAATTGACATATACTTCTTGGAGCTCCCTAAATGCTTTGTCTTCTTGTGTGTCCACTTCTTTGATGGGTTCCCGCCACTTGTGCTTGACCTTGAGTGCCAGCAACTTCCCTCCTTTCACCAATTAGCCTTACATTTTTCATCATCACCACTGAATGTGATCATGCTTTAGAACATCATCTTAATTCAATTTGTCTTTCACCTTGACACACCCCATCACCGTACTTTCAAAAAGAATCAATGATATCATATTCATGTCAAACTATTATGCATGCAAAGTTCGACTCATAAATCAATGAAGAACAAGAACCAAGTCAATAATTTCTACTCACAAAAGCACAGGAACACTTAAAAGAAGCATAGCTAAAAACATAGATTGAAGAACAACTAGAAATAGACACTTTCATGTGGGATGGAATTATGAGGACCATCGTCAAGAGGAGAACATGAAAAGGAGCTTGATCCATAACTTCAAAATTCAATTGAAAATCTAATAGAAGCAAACAAGTTGTTGAAATCGATGTGAGTGCAATGAAAAGAAGATCAGAAGATTAAAGTTAATATGCATAAAGAAAATCAATTATCTCCAATAGCAAGTGAAGTCTCTACAAGCAAAGACGAATGAACAGAAAGTTCATAAAATGGAATTACATAAAGCCATTATTGATCTATAGATTATCACAGATGTGTGGATGTGGTAGATGACCAACAAAGACAAGAAACTTTAATTAATCAAAGTTGAGCTATTCAAAATATAAGACTTTAAGAAAATTTGTGAAGATGGAGATCCTCTCCAAGAAGTTTTATCATTAGATGGCATACCTTTGGTGCTTACTCAAGGAGAGTCTAGCAATGATGTTCATGCCCTATAGGCACAATCGGATGAACCAAAAGCGCACTTATCAAAGCATATATTAAAGCACTTAGAGCTTCAATGGCCACCTCAAGCATTGATCTCACACCACATTTGACTTCTCCGGAACGTGAATAACAACCACATACAAATTTCCAAAAACAAGCTTGGCCTTGAGATGCAGGAGGCTGCAAACATAAAGTAACAAGAAGATCACGGCCCATTAGACAACATCAGAGAAGAACAATCAACATGGGAACTTGAAAGGTTGATGGTTGATAGTCAATAGAAGTGGATATTTGAACTCATATAAGACTTGTGTCATGCATTTGAAAATGACATCACTACCCTTGGTGTCATCATAAAATTTGCAAAGATTACAAGTAAAGGTGTTCCACAATCTTAGAGGTACATATTAAAAAACAGCTTCACATTAAATTGAAGAAAAACAATTGTGGCCTATAATATCACCCTAGAGAAGATAAAGTAAATTTCTTCACAAGAAGTGAAAGAGGCAAACTCAAATTGGAAGAGCAGGTATATAAGGCATCATCTTTTTATGGAGATTATTTGGCAAAGGGCCTTGAAGCACATTAAATATAACCCTATATATAGCCCCATTCACTTGTCATCATACTTGCTCTACCTATGAAATTATGCATGCATTCACCAACCAAGAAGTACGGGTTTAAACATCATTGTAACACCATTAGGTATGACCTCAATGTGGATTATATGCTAAACACTATAGCTTTTTGGCAAGAAATTATAAAAGATATGCCAAATCCTACTTTTCAAATGCTAATTAAGATTTTTGAGATGATCAAAGTTTGCTGCAATACATTTGCTATACTACAAATCCAATAGCAAATGTTCCAATATGGTATCCAACCACTCTTTTGTACCTTTGGAAACCCTTGAGCTAAATACTTTATTTGTTTATTTTAATCATTTATAGTACCTACATATCCACTACTTAAAAGCTTTTGAAGACATGTCCGTTATTGAGTTCTAGGAAATGATACTTAGATATTTTTGACAAGATTTTCTCATCTACTATAGGCCAATTAATTGTAATGGAAGTATCAATATGCAAACTAACAAGAACCTCCACTCCATGAGCCATCAAGTGGAACTAGTTAATGTTATTTCTAGCAAAAAAGCGCCAAGAAGGAGACACAATAGCCATAGAGGTGTCCATGGAACTATGATCCCGATAGCCCTACAAGCACACCTATCAAGAACGAGAGTCTAGGAAGGTGACAATTGATCGAAGAAGGAAGAAGTCAAACTTAGAAAGAAAGGTGCCTATATAACCTCTATGCTTTGGGATTGCATGCAAAATATCTTGGAAATGAAGCCAAGGATAAAAGACTCAAAGGAAGGAAAATCAAAGCACTAAAATTCACCTACTTTCATTATGTATTTTTCATCAGCTAAAAACCCAATGTTTTTAATTGTTTCCACTTTTTGTAAAGGCCAAGAAGTCCTTGAGCCTTTGGATTGATGGTCTACCTCCTAAAATTTTGCAAGATTTTTCAGAGCTCAAAGGACTATTTTTATGTTTTTTAGGACAAATAAGTGAGAAAGGGCTCTATCGCTTGAGTATAAAAGATAAAAACTGTAAGTTCTATTCATTTTTTAATATTATTTCAATAAAATCTCATGTATCTTTTTTCTTGAGCTCCTTTCTTGCATCTTCTTGTTCGTGTGAAGCTTTCATGATCTCTCAAATGGTGATGTTATTATTGCTTTTGGCATTTTATGTCATGGGTTGTATAAGCTCATAGGCTATGAAACATTTGAAAATGATGTAGCATGTGCAGTTCAAGATTCTCAGGCTATCTCAGATGCAAAGCTTTTGCATGCATGCGTTCGTCATCTCAATTTTGCTAGTTTGCTATGCCTACTGAAATATGAAATGATGTCCTCTCGGCCCAAACTTGAGGTACCTTGTAAATATGTATGTGAAGATTGTATTTTGGGCAGTCATCCTTCGCAAAAGATGGTTCAGTTCGAGCTCCTCATAAATTGTAGCTTGTTCATAGTCATGTTTGTGGTCCTATGTAGACAACTTCTTTTAGGAACTCCCTTTACTTTGTGAATTTTATTGATGGTTTCTCTATGCATGCATCGGTGTATCCATTGAAAGCAAAGTTTGAAGTGGTTATGTTCTTCAAACAATTTTTGGTCTTGGTTGAAAATTTATCATCATGTAAATTGGGCATCCTCCATTCTAATCAAGGGAAGGAATATATTTTCTTATTTTAATGCATTTCTAACTGAGCACGGGATAAAGCATCAGTGTACAATGTTGTATACACCTCAGAAAAATGGAGTTGTTGAAAGAAAGAACAAGTCTCTCATGGAGATGATGAGGTGTATAGTCAAAAGTCAGGCTTTACCACATAGCTTCTAGCTTGAGATTGTTATGTGTGTAGCATATTAACTTAACAGGTGTCCCACCGAAGCACTACAATCTATCACTCAATATGAGGCTTTGCATGGTCACAAGCCATCCGTTGCTCATCTGTATGTCTTTGGTTGTCCAGCATATGCCTTTGTGCCTAAACAACAACATATGAAATTATCGTAGACTTGCCAACACAAATGTTGTTGGAGTTTGAGGTATGTGGAAGCACACAAGGAACAAGAAGAAGCCTGGAGAACAACACAACATTGAATGTGCAAAGATGATCAATCATCCAACAACTTGGTGATAGAGAACAACATCAGAATGCATCTCCAACAAAGACTCAACCTTAGACTTGTTTCCATAGGAGTTGCAATATGTTTGCAATCTTTAAGGCTAAAATGCTACAATAATGTGTCAACATATTTTGTTTTGAAACGAAGCTATTCCCCCATCAACTTGCATAAATTGAATGCCCAGATAATGATGCAAATGCCCCAAATCACACATCTCAAAAGAGACATGCAAATTAGCCTCCAATTCAAAAATATGCTTCTAATTAGGACTAGTGAGCAGCATGTCATCAACATATACAACAATGCTTAGAAGTACATCATTTGCATGCTTAGCATACAAGGTGTTCTCAGCTGGATTGTTCTCAACACCATGTGCAAGCAAGTATGCATGTATCTTTTCATACTAACACGTGGTGCTTGCTTCAAACCATATAATGCCTTCTTCAATTTGCACACTTTGTTTTCATGCCCTTTTTGCACAAAACCGCGGGGTTGAATTACATACACTTCTTCATGTAAGTTACCATTCAAAAATGTAATTTTAATGTCCAACTCATGTACATTCCAACCATGATGAGCTTCACGTGCACAAATTCTACGAATGGTGGTCATTCGGCATGTGGGAGAAAAGGTCTCATAAAAATCAATGCCTCTTTCTTGAACATACTTTGGCAACAAGCCTAACTTTATACTTGTTAACTCTTCCAGATTATGTTTCAGCTCGTATACCCATTTAGTGTCAATTGCCTTCTTGCCTAGAGGTGAATGGCATAAAGTTCAAGTCACATTCTTCATGATAGCAGCATATTCTGATTGCATAACAACCATCCAATTTTCTAAATTTTTTGCTTCATAAAAAAAACAAGCTCATTCTCATCACAAAGATTGGAGGTAGCCATTGCATAGCAATTTGATGCAAAAAGGTGTTATGAGAGTGTGAATGAGTATGATATGAGAATGGTGCTTCCAATTTGCTCTCTCTCAAAGTCCGCACCAGCCATTTAGGCATTGTATTAGCCTCTTCAATGTCATTCCTCTCATCAAAAAGTGCATTTTGTAAATCCGCATAAGAAATGAAATAATCTACATCATCATATGGAACATGTAAAGGTTGAGAAATTGCCTCATTTGGACTAGCAGTTCACTGTCCAATTGTAAAAAGAGGAAGCAAAGGATCATACACATCCTTGGAGCTAAGTGATGTCTCTTTGGTACATAAAAGTAATGGACGAATTGCATGTTCCTCAAAACAACATCATGGCTATCCAAAATGCATTTAGTCTATGGATGATATAGACAATAGCCTTTGCTTTGATCAACTAGATAGATACTCAATTTGAAAATAATGGGATCACCCCATCTAGACCACTTGAATCTCTTCGAGAGTAGATCTATGAGCCTTAAAAAAAAAAGTGAAAAAACACTACTCATTCCCAACTACAAGAGGGCATCCTCAAATTACTTCAATCATCATTGTGGTAATTTCTAAGAAGACAACAATCAAAGGCATTATTATTTTGGCAAGGGGAATTGGAATTCAAAACCATATATTAGCTCCCTAATTTTTTCTTCATGGGTGTGTCATTTTATTAAAGATCTTAATGACCATCATAGCCTCTCTTAGATTGTATGTTCAAAATTTTTCCCTATGATAATTCATTGCATAACTTTGTTTCACCCAATTTAGAGAAGTGGAGTTCCTTGGTCTAAAGAAAGGTCAATATAAATAAGTAATTCCCTTAACTCACATCATCTTGATTTTATTGCTTTGAAAAGATGGCAAGGAAAATTTATCATAAGGAAACTATAACAACCAAATGAAATATATTTTTCAAGTCCCATTGAACCTCATTATTCATATTTTGGTATTTGATTATGTACTAAATAATTGAATCTTGAGAAGTGAAATTTTTCTAGGAATAGAGTTTGTCTAAAGCACAAAATAGTTTGCATCTCCAACATTTCTATTACATTAACAAGGCTACCCAATGAGAGAATCAAAGTGAATAGCTGGGTTTGAAACTTATTGGAGTTGAATATGAAGTTTTTGAAAGATAAAAATAATGATGTCCAAAATCATTGATCTCTTCTCGAATAGCATGGAGGAGTTGAGGATAAACAAACTTAAAGTCATAAACAAGAAGATTCAAGAGAGACCAACCATTGAGGTACTTGATACTATGGAAGGAATTTTATTGTTCTATGAATCTTATACATTCACAAAAGGGATGGCTTCAATTGAGTATTTTTTAAGAATCACCAATAAGGATTCATAGAGATGGAGTGATGGAGTTTGTCAAGTGAGCACTAGATTGTGCCCTCTAACTAGACTAGACAAAATTTCATAATTATGCTTTTAATTACAAGATCACCCACATAGGAAAAATAATACAAGAATATGTAAGTGATACAAGAAGTCCCACAACCCCAGACTCACAGGTATGGTTAACTGGATACAAGAGATCCCATAACCGGGGACCATGCTATGAAGCAAGATATCTAAGTTACACGAACTCCCTTCAAGGAGATGAACTAGTTACATAGGAAAAATAATACAAGAATATGTAAGTGATACAAGAAGTCCCACAACCCCAGACTCATAGGTATGGATAACTGGATACAAGAGATCCCACAACCGGGGACCATGCTATGAAGCAAGATATCTAAGTTACAAGAACTCCCTTCAAGGTTTTTTGCATCGATGCATGGATTTATCCCCATTTCGAAGTCATTTGTGCAGTCAAAATCGCTATCAAAGTGACAGATTGTGAGCTGAAATCTCAGCACTCATTTCAAGCTTACATTAAAATCTATTGGAGTGCATGTAATATTTCTATAGCTTATGTAGGAAGGGTGTGTCCACCCTCCTCCGCAAGAAAAAAAATTGAGAGCAAGAGCAAAGAAAGTATCGTCATGCTCTTACTTCATGTTTAGGACTTCAATAAACCAAAGGTATGATTGTCCAAGATGCATGAAATGTGTTTGAGTGAGGTTAATGTGAACTCTTTCAAGTGATAGACCATAAGAATGGAGTTTCCCAAAGCATATGTAAGAAGGGGATGTCCACCAAAAAAAAAAAAGTGAGAGCAAAGAAGGTATCAAAATGCTCCTACTTCATGCTCCGGATATTCAATCAAATCTCAAGGATGAGTATCATCACTCTTCCTTTGGGATTGAAATTGTGAGATCATACCATGGTTGTGCCCACCCTCGACCACTGCATGGTCATATTGACTAGATATCTCTGTAAGGATATCATTGATCATGTGAGGATATCAATGATCATTGATTCATCACTTAACCTACCTTGTGAATTAATCACCTTCTTGTCTTTTCAAGATAGATGTCTGAACCCATTTTGAAATAAACTTAATAATTAAGATTCTCCCAAATGTAAATGCCCCTTGTGAGTGCCACTTTTTTCTCTTCAAATATTTTAATTCTTTCCCTTTAAGTTATTCACATATTTTCTCTTTCATGATTGGGAACCAAATCTACGTGAATTACTATTGAATGTTGAACCTCTTCTTCCTATACAATAGGGATGTCTCTTGGGCAAAACTAATTTTTGGAAACAAGAGTGTTCTTAGGCTTGTGGCCCTTTCCTTTTCTAAGGGATATGAATAACAATTATGTTTAGTACACACTAAAGAGAAGTCATATTGTTATTTACATCATGGATTGCGCATACATAGTGCTACTAGAACTTGTGTACTTCTAAAAATCGCCCCATCTATTGTGCAAGATTGATTAGGGAGGTTACTTGACCCAATCCCTTTCATGAAGCTAGCATGCGATGAATGATTCCTGATTTCATCTTGAAACATGATCAAAGACCTCTATACTGTCACCAACCATAGATGAGCATCCTCAAAGTATTTTGATCATCATGAAGAGGCAATGTCATGAGAATAACAAAGATGTCAATGCCGAATCTTAGTTCTATAATATCATCTCTAAGAAAATGTCACGAATCTTATTGAATTTGGAATACCTTCTCTTGAATTGTATTTGTATGTTTTAGGCCTTTCCCTCGTGAATATTCATTATACAATTGTGTTTAACCCTTGCTTAGGAGGATTGGATTCCCTACATCTGAGGAAAAATCAGCGTCATTAAAAATATTCTGTTAGATCATCCATCTTGGATTGTTATTTTGGAAAGACCATGAAAAAGAGCAATTCTCAAGTGTGGATGGACAGATGGATGGATGTGTAGGTAGGTAGGTGGATGGATGCATAGGTAGGTAGGCGGATGTATGGATAAAGAAACCCATTTGGCATAGGTACCTCCTAAGATATGCCTCAATTTGTTTATGCTTGCCCCGCGAACAGAAATCTCATCTTCCAATATTTTCACTGTTATAATTCACCTACGAGACATGCATCATGCCAGCACATGGTCAAAAATAGACAAAAATAGTACCAATAATCCTACTACGCAGAGCAGTTGATATACATAAACCGTAATGAAGATCTCTTCTTATTGGTACGTTCAAGCCTTATCTCATACCTAGGTAAACCCATGAATTAAAGTTACCTCCTCAAAAATCCATCAACTTGTTACATTTACACAAATAGAAACCCTACGAAGAAGTTCTGCTTATCAGACATGCACTGACCTGTACACATGGTTAAAGTAGGTTAAAACAAGCGAACAGAAATCTCATCTTCCAATATTTTCTCTGTTATCATTCACCTAGGAGACATGCATCATGTCAGCACATGGTCAAAAACAGACAAAAATAGTACCAATAATCCTACTACGCAGAGCAGTTGATATACATAAAACCATAATGAAGATCTCTTCTTATTGGTACGTTGAAGTCTTATCTTCATACCTAGGTAAACCCATGAATTAAAGTTACCTCCTAATAAATCCATCAACTTGTTACACTTACACAAATAGAAACCCTACCTATTTTTCAACAAAGAAGTTCTGCTTATCAGACATGCACTGACCTGTACACATGGTTAAAG